>NQII01000353.1:1237254-1289005 GCA_002778355.1 Clitarchus hookeri
GCATATAACATTACAAACAGCGGCGAGCGCGGATACAGTTATGCCGTTAGGTTGCCAGCACAAAGAGAGGAAATAAATCCCAAAGTTTTAACGTAATTGTTAATTTATCGCTTACAAATGGGTGTCGAAAAGAATTGTATCTTATTATGCCAATTACTAATGACGTGATGCTAACACATTTAGATTTCAACGTTTCTTGCATAGTCAAATGATCACGCTCAAGGTTAAAGTAACGTGGCCATTTGTTTACTAACCTTCGTAGTCCTTGTGTTGTTGACACACGTGCCAGAGAGTTTGTGCGATTATCTCGTTTAACCTATAATAATTTATTTATTTGTCTTGTTTTACTAATATCCGCTCTTTATTATTTGGTTTTTAATAACGTATGATTTTAATTTGTGCTCACTTTCAGTTTTAATTTCTTTTGTTTATATGTGTTTCGTGCACGTGTCTTTCCTTTGCCACTCTATTCTAACGTTGCAGTATTTGCACATAAGAATTGTTTCCACATTGTCGAAGACGTAGAATCCTTCACTCTCGCAAACTCTGCCGTCCTGTCGAAAACCGTCACAAACATTTTTAAATAACGTTTTACAATTGCGCGAAACATCCGACTCAACCACCACGCCATTTTAACGTCTGTAGCAATTTCGATCAATACTGATGATCTTGCCTTCGATGTACGGGAATTTATCGAAAGTCACTAACAATCGATGGTAAATAGACAACTATCGATTCATCAAAATACTTGCATTTTGCGTTTATAGAATGAAATATTTTTTCGCTGGCATCGCATATTCTTTTGTGTGAAATTCTCAAGATTAAAAACTTGACGCTTGTGGAATATCCATTAATAATATATACATGACTTTTATAATGGGTACGTGCATGTACGAACACATGTAAACACACACAGTGGAATGTAAACATTGCATGTAATCATTGCCATGTGAATGCCACATGGCAATGTTTGTTTACGTTTGGCGGAAGGATACGAAATGGGCTTGAAAGTAAATCTTTAGCAGGGCTTCAAGAAAGTCTCTTCCAGTCGTGAACCGACTATAGACACATTACCCCTCGCCCTCGTAGTAGTGACGGACTGTGGACAATGGCGAGTAGCGCGCAGCCCAAGAGGTATAAACAAATTATACACAGCAAGGAAAGAGAAGTCATCGGTAGTGTTGTAGAAGCTTGTGAAGAAGACGCAAGGAATAAATATGCGTTGGTTCCTATTAACGGTAGCTTTTACAGAGAGAGCTGCAAAGTACACGGGAGTAAGTACGGCATCTATCGAAAGAATTCGCAAACAAAGCAGACAGACACCTGCCGAGTCTCAAACAACTCCAGGAAAGTGAAGGTATGAACAAAATGCTTGAACTGTTCACCTTATCTCCCTCCTATTAAGGGTTCCGACTACCTGCAATTATTTTGTGCAATCGAGTCCTCAAAACGGGCGGACTCTAAGGCGAACTCTTGATCACTCCTCACTAGCTTCGTCACCCGTACCCACAAAGCGCTCAAATTGCATGCCGTCTCTCTGCTGGCGACTCGCCTAACCGTGACTTTCAGCAGTCAACCTGTTTACTTTAAAGGCACACTAATAAGAAGAAAGTATGATATGTTTCTGAAGACAACTCTTCAGTGTTTGTATACAAAAATATGTTGCTGAAACTGTTTCTGAAAGCACCCGTGTTAACCATTTTTACGTCAAAAATAATTCTTGGAGTTTAAATGGGAACTTTAAACATGGTGCTTGGGCGCCCTTACAATATGTCCAGCTGTTTAGGAATAATGTGTTTTGTACCAAACCCTTGTAATGCACTTCACGCGCCAGGCAGTCGGCGCCGTTATTACATCTGCAATGGGTTTAATTTATGTTAATTTTTAGTCACTTTGACAGATGAAGATAAATACCTCACGTAACAGCATCAAAGCAAGGTTTATTTTCTTGACTGAACTGGTATGCTTTTCAAACAGTGCACCTAGGAGGGATAGCCTGGCATCCTTGCAGGGACTTAAGTGGGATAGCACGGAGGAAACCCTCCACATGTGGGAGGAATAGGCATCACGCAGCATGGCATGGGTCAATACCTCGTCCTCACTGCATGGAAGTGGCATGTCTGTGCACATGTAATATACTGAAATTATTCCTAAACAGCTGGATATATTGTAAGGGCGCCCAAACACCATGTTTAAAGTTCTCATTCAAACTCCAAGAATTATTTTTGACGTAAAAATGGTTAACACGGGTGCTTTCAGAAACAGTTTCAGCAACATATTTTTGTATACAAACACTTAAGAGTTGTCTTCAGATTTTATTAANAAACAGTTTCAGCAACATATTTTTGTATACAAACACTTAAGAGTTGTCTTCAGATTTTATTAAAAAATTGTAAATTTTGCGTAGTCCTTATAATTATTTAACATCAATTTGTAATGTACATGTTGAAGGTACTCGTTATTGTATTTGAATACTAGAAGTCTCTGTTAAAATTGACTAAATATGTAAATTTTTATGTTGGTGTTAATTGCGCAATCGGCAGTCCAAAAACTAAGCTATACATATCATAAATTATATAAANTCGAAATTTAATTTAAAACATATTTTTTAAAGAAAAGGCCTTTGATATTTTGTTTTATTTACCTATATTAAACAAAGAAATGTGGTAATAAATTCGAGTATTTCAAAGAGAACAAATTCAGAGTGAAGTGAAATTCGTTCATTCTTTCATTTACTGAATGTTCAGAAGCTTTGGGACATGCATTACCGGTATACATTTATATGTTTATATTGCGTTTAGTATACCTTAAACGAAGTGCTTAGAAAATAAGTTTGTGAATAAATTTTCCTGTCATTTCAGGCAAAAAAAAACTACGAAAATCGTACAAACTGTAGGTAAACTAATGCCAGTTCTGCGTGAAAAGATTGGTTGGAATTGGAGTCAGTTGTCCCTACGAAGACTGCTCAAAGACATGAGCTTCTTGTGGAAAATATCACAAAAGAAGCGGGTGTTTCTTGTTGAAAGAGCTGACATCGTCGAGTGGCGTTCAAAGTATTTGACAACAATGAAACAGCTGAGAAGAGAAGGCAGGAACATATTTTACATTGATGAAACGTGTACTGCACTAATTCGACATTTAAGAAGTGCTGGCAAAAGAAATGTGGCGTTGAAGGATCGATAGAAAGTGGTAATGCAGCAAACAGACTTATTGTTGTGCATATCGGGTCGCAAGAAGGCTTTCTTCTGGTCGGGCAGTTAATTTACAAGGCAAATTCGACGACAGATGATTATCACAGGCAGATGAATGCTCTGAATTTTGAGAAGTGGATTTTGCAGAAATTTTTACCAAATCTGCCACCAAATTCCGTGATAGTTATGGACAATGCACCATATCATTCGAAGCAAGTAGAAAGGCCACCGCTAAAATATGACGCGAAGAAAGAAATCGTGACGTGGCTACAAGAAAAAAAATGTGGTCTCTTGCGACGAAACAATGAGAATAACTACTTTCATTGAATTGCTTGAAAACCATCGAACAAGAGAAAAAATTTAGCTCAGTGGACTATCACTCACATAACAAGTTGGAAACACAGTGACTCTAAGATTTTATGAATGTGCCAGTTGTTAAGTTTGAAATGAATGAAATACAATGATGCAAGAAAATTACTTCCCAAAATGAAAAATAGATGTATAAAATAGCTTTCCAGCTGTTTTTTTACCTAACAAGTGCTTAAGACAAAAATGTTACGTAGGATACCAGATACGTATATAGTGTTGTGTGTAGAAGAGATTATACGTATAACTGAGAGCAGTAGTTACCTCAAAGTGCAGTGTTAGCATTACATTTAACCACTACAAATTATGCTTACTATATGAACATAACATTGTCTTGAATGAAGCTTCACAATAATATTAACTAAAAAATAACATAGCCTTTCTGCAAGGTTACATACTCCATTAAAAACAAGAGACTTAAATGAGTATTTGAAACAACAATATTCTTTTTAGACAACCAAAAAGAAAAACAATTCAAAAATATTTTTAAAACGTTTGTCAAGATGTATGGTGGATCAGCAGTTAACATTTAAGCTGTTATCTCACAGGAAAGTTTGAACAACATACACAGAGAAACTAGAACCGCTGTTTAACTCAGAACAATACTGAGCATTAAAAAATTACTTAAACCTAAATTATTTGATCAGGTCTCTTAGACTTCTCAAATTGTTACAGAAATAAGTGTGACTAAGATTATATCATTTGTTTTAACAGTCTGGCAAGAACGCAGGAATAAAAATAAGACTGGACTTCTCAGATCAACAATACATATTTCTTAAAAAAAGTAAAAATCTAAATATTTCAAAGTGGAAAAAAAAAAAAAGCACTTCTGAACAAATTTTATTTATATTGTGTGTTTAAGTTACAAAAACACATAATTAGAAATATTGTAAAAAAAATTTTTTTGCAACAGTTTTAAATGTAAATAGTATATGTACTGTCAATACCGTACCAAAGTGATACATTAAGCACTTGTCATGAAAAATTTTAATTTTGTTAAAAATTGTTTAATTAATGTTGTGCTCAGAAAACATAACTCTGTGGACATTAACAATGGTGGCAGAAGAGTTACTTCATACATAACACAATTCATTATAAAATGCTGGTGTTAAATAAAACCAAATCATCTAGCAACTTAAATACATTCATAAAAATTGCAGTTTTCAGCCTTTTCAAATCTAGATGTCCAGTAATTACGACAGAGGCATGGATTTGGTTTGGCCAGCGGTGAATTTTCTTTAAGGTTTGAAGGACTGAACCAGTTGCCTAAAAATTCTCTGGCACATACCTTTAGCAGAATCTCAATACAAAAGTACACAAACTTGCAGGGAATTTGAAAGATAATTTAAAGTGAAGTACTTTAAACTGTGATTTTACTGTACTGCATTTGAAAGCTTGGACAGTAAAACACAAAATTTAAATATTCAATATAAAGCTATAATACTTCTCAATACATTTCAATTCAAATATTATTATTTCTCTTACTCTAAAGAAAATAGGGGAGACATGAAATCATTATTGAACTGATGCGTATCAGACATGCATATTTTGATTAATGTTTCCGGCTCAACATGAAACTGGACCTCTTGGGGCACATAATTCACCACTGCCAAAATTTTTAAAAAATTAAGTGTTCATATATCTTTTTTAACTCGTGTAGAACTTTAATCACAAATAAAAAAAATATTATGAACATCATAATCTAATTCTCAAAGTGTTTCAAAAAACGAAGTTCACATTCATTGACAGAAAAACTTTTCCCCTGGCGAGATCTACATCAAGATAATGCTTTGTAAATCATAATTATAGGCTGTTCATGGTAAAGTGAGCACTTTTGAGGCCATATTTACTTTTTTTCTTTCAGCCGTATTTTATCCTTTAATCACCTTTTTAAATAAATATTGCCATCTGAGTAATAAACACAGTGTGTATATTCCACCGCACTCGGAATTTAATGTCTCAAGCTAAAATAAAATATATTTATTGACTAGTATTCCAAATGAGAGGGCNTATCTTTCAAAATTGCTCACTTTACCCTGAAAAGCCTATATCAATGTAGACCTACAGTTGTCATTAAAACCAAATAGTTGATGTTTACCAGTTAGGTTGATTAGCTATGGCAGATATTAACTTAATTATCTGCAATTATCTTATTAGCTAAAAAACCTATTTCTGTTACAAAATACACCAATTATAATAATCACAGTTCTCACCCAAATTTTAATAAGATTAACACAAATGTTTACATTTTAATGTTATAAAACAGTGCAAAACATTAAAAATTACACTCTTATAATAAAGTTATCTACCAAAAATTCTGCAGTACTGCATTATTACATTACTTCTTCAAGCTATCTGAATATATAAGTTGAGTGAACCATAGAAAGTAGTAGGCCTGACTGTGATGAATGGTGCTACAAGCATCAGAGTAGATAATCTGGGAAACCAGCGTAAAACTGCTTTTTATTGTCATCACTATGAAAAATTCGCTCCCGATAATGTTACATTTCCCACTGGTTTTCTTGCACAGTAAGTTTCACTATAGCTATCTTCTATTTTACTAAAACCTACTGCAGAAAATTTCTGTTTGTACACTATCATAGTATATTTAAAAAAAAAAATTAGCTGGAAAACTTTTGCACAAAAGATGCTCATATCCTTCATCATTTGTGGTAACTGGTTGCATGTCACCTTCAGGAAGCTGCAGTTAAAGAGCTGATTGTGGGAAGATGATTGTGGGAAGATGATCTGATGACGCAGTCGAATTTCTCTTCATACCTCTCCAATGAAATAACACACAATTTCTTGCAACTCATCTTTAGACAAGGTACCCAACCTGAGTCACTGTAATCTTCCACAGAAGATGGTTTTCCTGCAAACAGATACAAGTTCATTAAAATACAATCAATTTAGGTACATTAAATTTATATTGAAAGTCTAAAAATATAAAATAAATAAATCAAAACATAATTTACGTTGGCAATGGCTTAATATATATGGAAATAAAAATGTATTTTGTAAATTCAATTTCTGTCTTGAGAGATCTCTCAAAATAATTGTAGAGGAAAACTATTTCTTGCCAATTTTTTATTTACGGTAATTATTATTTAAGATGGGTCTTATCTGGAAAAAACATTTCTTACAAATGGCTTGTATCGACTGTAATAATTACGCTGAAAGTCAGTATCACTTTTGCATACACCTAATTAATATAAGGCAGAGAATAGTTTATTAATTATGGTTTAACTTTTCATCAACAAAGAGTACCAGTTGCTTCGACAATCAGGAATGGGGACGGAATCAACCGTGGCCTGTAGTAACAAACCACCTAGCATCTGCCTGGAACAAGGGTCCTTCCGAACAGTTTGTTACCACTGTGCAACTTTGTTTGGCAAGGAGGCAGTGAATCACTAACCTACACAACAATTGGTAATTAGTGTTGCGTTCATTACTGCTGTTTACATAGTGCAGGGACATCACGAACCTATGGCAGCAACAATACGACAAGAAATCACATAGCATTTTAGAATATTATAAGTTTCTAACGGAAAAAAAGAATTACAGTGAACATAATCCTAACCATTGTACGTAAATATAATTGTCACAGTGAAAGCAGTGACTTATTATAGGCCTACATATATAATTATAAAATGTAACAAGCAGTAGCCTTACACGATGCACACATACTGTAGTTTACATTTGCGTAGTGCATAATTCTATATTTGCTCGGCAAGCTTCTAATACTGCAACACTAGGTACATATTTTAAACTGGTGATGGAATATGCCAACCAGACATCGCAAGCTGGATACCTGTGTGAAGGCTGCAGCCACCCTAAATAGTTTATTCCCACTGTGTGTGCTGCTATTTAATCACCTCAAAATTTATCAAGATTTACATAGTTGTAATAAACACGTAAAATAACCTAGCATGGCACTAAATATACACAGAAACACCTAACCTGCTATTTAATTCCAAAACGTAAAGCTGTGGTAAAAACCAAGATAATAAATATTAAATTTATAAGAAAAATAAACTTAACTTGCCTGATAGAAATGGCTTGTGTGGCTCTTTAAGTGTTTGTCCTTCAAGTCAGCGGGCAGAACACCCTGCATACATAGTGTCTTCCTTCTCTGTAACAGCTTATGTTTGCTTGCCGACGTCAAAGCCGCAGAATATCTCAAGAATGATGTGCTTGCATCCCTGTAACTTCTATCGGAGCACGCGCAAACAACACACAACACGACCTTCCAAACCTACTGTACAAATATAACTACGTAATTATGTGTGTTACACAAATAAAATACATTTCAATATAAAGAAAACATTTGGGATAACTTTGGAATTAACTATGTCCCGTCACATCTATTAATAACTCAAAATATTTCCCACAAATTTAACCAAAACGTTGCTTAGAGAACACTAACAAACGTCAAAACGCCACATTATTTGCCATCAAAATCGGATAAGCGAGAAAGTAAACACTCTCGTGACTTCAATGCAAAAGGGTCAATAAAGTATAAAGCTTATATGTATCTCTTTGGCACAAGACAAAACCAGTTATAAACTATTATGTTTACTTTCAGTGTAAGTCTTGTCTTAACTACGTGCAGTAAAGCCTAATTAAGGTCATCGCTTACAGAAGTAACACCAACCTAAATGGAGCGTGCCAGTAAAAAAACATAGAGGGAGTGTGAAGTGGAGTGCGTATGAAGGTTGCGCAGTAGCAACAGTATGTTCCAACATTGCACTGCTCTCGGCCAGTAGCACCACCAAAAACAACATGGATAGGATTTGAGATTAGAACTCATTTCTATGTAAGTAGCTTCTTTGAGATGTTTGTACGTTTACCTAATATAACCTAGTTTTAATGTGACTAGAATATATTCAAGTCAGTCACAGTATTTCATTCATGTAAAATAGTTGGTCTGATTGAAAGTTCTAAAGCGNTGACTAGAATATATTCAAGTCAGTCACAGTATTTCATTCATGTAAAATAGTTGGTCTGATTGAAAGTTCTAAAGCAAACAAACACGTTCAATACTGTTTATCATTTGACTTTGACGCTTGTACCGAAGATGGGTAAGTCAATGATGGCGACGCCCTCAAGACTAAAGTCTCCCTACCTCGTCTCTTGTCTGTGAATTTATATGCAGATAAAGGTGCGGATTTTTTAAAGGTGGATTCTAATTAAAAGTACTGGATGTACTTCCTNTGACTAGAATATATTCAAGTCAGTCACAGTATTTCATTCATGTAAAATAGTTGGTCTGATTGAAAGTTCTAAAGCGAACAAACACGTTCAATACTGTTTATCATTTGACTTTGACGCTTGTACCGAAGATGGGTAAGTCAATGATGGCGACGCCCTCAAGACTAAAGTCTCCCTACCTCGTCTCTTGGCTGTGAATTTATATGCAGATAAAGGTGCGGATTTTTTAAAGGTGGATTCTAATTAAAAGTACTGGATGTACTTCCTNCTGTGAATTTATATGCAGATAAAGGTGCGGATTTTTTAAAGGTGGATTCTAATTAAAAGTACTGGATGTACTTCCTCTGAAATAATAAATAAGATTATTCCTCATTTTAGTTCTTTGATAACTATTTTTGTATGAAAACCTTGATATGTTCTCTCACGAACTACATCTCGTCATCATTGAACTATAGCTATAGTGTTATTGTTGTTCCTATTATTAATATTAATATAGATCCTTGTTGAAAAAATTTAACTAATCCTATTAATGTTAATATTGTTGAGATAGCACCAATTAGTGGTCAAGGACTTATTTCTACTAAATGGTATGGGTGATTTTGATTATTTGACATTAGTTTACTTCTCTAATATA
Organism: Clitarchus hookeri; assembly: GCA_002778355.1. Classification (NCBI taxonomy): domain Eukaryota; kingdom Metazoa; phylum Arthropoda; class Insecta; order Phasmatodea; family Phasmatidae; genus Clitarchus; species Clitarchus hookeri. Next base: position 1,246,657 of record NQII01000353.1, read on the forward strand.
AAGTGTTGTTAAAACAGCAAATACATATCCTTGAATTATGGCTACTGCTGTTTCTAATATTAGTTATATTATTTGAATAATACAGAGTAGGGTTTCTGTAATTATCTCACACAAGACCGGGACAGAACTATACGACACTAAAATTGGCGGATTATTGACAAAGAGATTCATTTCAAACAAACATAATACGACAATTGTTAACAACGCTGTGCTACTTAATATATTAATTCGGCATACTGGAATTTGGATTTTCACTATTATAGTAAATTTATTTACAATAGTTTATGTTCCCCATTTCTGTAACCAATCATATTTTTCAGAAAACTCTACTTTTTCAAGTTACTTTGATTTTTTTTTTACTGTACATAAGTTAATTCCATTCAGTGCATACTGAATGTTGAGAATAGCGGGAAGGAGGCCGCTTGATGGCGGAAGTTTAATATAAATATTGCATCGTAGTACACACAGGGTTTTGTAGTAGTGTCTAAAAGTCGAAGGCATTAAAAAAACATTTAGTACAGAAAGATAAGTTTATTTAAAGTCTTTATTTGAACACTAGGGATAATTTTTTTTAGTAGTTAAAATAGCTAAAACGGTTGAGTGAGTGAGTGAAGAGATTTGTGCAGCTCTTAACAGCCAGATCTTGAGAGCCGATAAGGGTGATAGAGGTATGAAGCAGCACCGGAATGAAAGGGCGGGGGAAACGGGAGATCCCCGAGAAAACCCGCCGAATAGCGGCATAGTCCGGCACGATTTTCACATACGAAAGCTAAAAAGAATGTTTTAGAATTAGTTTAAGGTTCTAATTTTTATATAAAGAAATTCCCGAGTTATCTTTACACACGTATCATACTATTATATTTATTATCATGCGACAAAAATATAGGATGATTGCTTAAAGTGACGTCCAGGCGAGTCACCGACGGGAAGAATGCACGCCTGTTGAGCGTAGAGACGACGAGGCAAGTGATGTGTGAGGAAAACTCGCCCTAAGAGTTCACACGCTTCGATGTCTCGAGCACACAAAACAGCTACAGTCAGGCGGGATCCTTAATGGGTAAATGTAAAAAATGCCGGGACTTTCACAGGAATTTGACCGAACCGGCAATGTAGACCGGGACAACCCTAGAGAAGACTCTAGCACACCAAACAGCTGTTCACAACTCCTTTCTCCGCCGAGTTACTGCTGCGACTAGAGCAGGTGTCGGCAAGAAACACACACAGTATGTTTTCAGAACGCCCCAATATGGCCGAATTTCACCGGTCCTAACACGACGTTGATCCTGCTCATATTTTCCTACATTTAATGTCTTTCAATAAAAAAAAACTATATTTGTATTGTAACAAATAGCTTAGGACGAATCCAGGGTCGTGAAGGAGGGAGGTATTAATATATTAATATCACTAAATATTATATCCTAATTAGTTTACAATGTTATAAAAACACACATCTGCTACTTACGAAATAAAGGATGAGTATAAAAGAATACCCCAACTTTGAAGGTATATAATATCAAAACCAAACAACCTACAACTTTGATTGTCCAATAAAATGAACCGTGGAACCGTGATGTTAGTTTACCATACATTCATAAATGTTCAATGTGACAACCACGAGCGGCCCGAACGACATCTACGCTATAACCAAACTCGTTCCACACTCTTGTCAGCATATCCGGTGTTACGGTTTGGATGGCGCCCGTAATTCTCGTTTTGAGGTCATCAATGTTAGCCGGCAATGGTGGACGAAACACTTGATCCTTTATGTGCCCCCATAGATAAAAATCGCACGGGGTAAGATCCGGGCTTCTTGGGGGCCAGTGATGAAGAGCCTGGTCACCAGCTGCTCCTCGACCAATCCAGCGTTGCTGCAACGTCTCGTTCAGGTATCCGCGAACAGCTAGGTGCCAATGGGGTGGCGCACCATCCTGCTGGAAAATGAAGTTCCCTGTCGCCTCTTCTAGCTGAGGAAACAACCATTCTGTAAGCATGTCCAAATAAGGGATTCCAGTAACTGTGAGCTCGTGAAAAAAAAAGGGCCAAAACAGTGTCTTTGGATACAGCGCAGAACACGTTCACTTTGATGGAAGCGCGCTCGTGTTCGGTGGTTTCATGTGGAGGCTCCTGACCCCATATCCACACTTTGTGCTGGTTAACCATACCATTTGTATGGAACGTCGCTTCATCACTTAAAATCAGCTTAGACATGAAGGCATCGTCTACCTCGTTCTGGGTAAGAACGAACGCACAGAGATCACGTCTCAGTTCTTTATCCCTTTCGGTAAGAGCCTGTACAAGCTGAAACCTGTATGGTTTGTACAGCAATCGCTTTCGCAACACTGTCCATGCCATCGATTGAGGAATTTGCAATTCCCGGCTAGCTTGTCGAGTTGATTTTCTTGGACAGCGAACGAACGCTTGTTGAATCCATTTCACATTCTCTTCGGACACACGCGGCCGCCCGGAACTTTTGCCTTTGCAAAGACACCCTGTGTCACAGAACTGACGAAACCAACCTACTATACTCTACCTATCGGGAGGACAACGTCCGTATTTGCGACGGAATTCACATTGAACAGTCGTAACCGATTCACATTTAGCAAACTGAATAACACAGAACGCCTTCTGTTCCGTCACTATCGTGATGTGGATTAACACACAACACACCCTCATAGTGCGACGACAGAAGCTCCCAGTGTCATCTCTCGGCACATAAAGTAAACATCATACCGTCCCGTTCACATTGGCGTGTCGAATGTGAGCTCGCTACCCCCTCACCACCTCAGACCGAGAGTTACGAGCGCCATCCAAACTGTTACACCGGACATGCTTACAAGATCGTGGAACGAGTTTGATTTTCACGTAGATGTCACTCGGGTCGCTCGTGGTGGTCACATTGAACATTTATGGTTATATGGTAAACAAACTATCCTTACTGTTAACACTTACTATTCTTATCAGCGAGCGTAATTTTATGATAATATAAATTATATTTAAAGCCATATCACTGTCTCCCCACTACCTCGCCTACAGTATCATGTGATAAAATCATAAACTTTACTCAAAACCTAGAAGAAAAAAACACGTCTCCTCTTGAATGTCATTGACGGAGCAGCACTTAATGACGTCCAAGGCTTCATGCACTTGCTGGAGACGAATTCCCCGCCAATCATATTATCACGCGCGATGGAAGGCAGCGAGTTCTTGACGACTTTCTAGGTTATCACGTGCTTTCTGTGTTCACGACCAAGAATTTTTTTCTCCTTCTAAATTTGAGTATATTCTGTGATTTCGTCAAATTATATCGGTGATGACTTGATGAAAAGTACCAAGTCATTTGAAAAACAACGCTCATAATGTTTTTTTTAGAGTAAATATTATAATTTTAACTTGAAAATTTTTTTCTTTTAAATTCAAAATAGTTTTTTTAAAACAATGTTTGGTTTCAGTTTAAGTGCCATTTGGCTTCACAGGAGTGGTATGATGAAGTTTGTTTCAAATCCAGCAGTTGGTGCACCTGCGGTAAACGTTCGTCTTTTCGCTGTCTTGACTTTTGATTTTATCTCAAAAGTTAAAACTGAAATACTAGCGAAACACGTAACAAATTTTCAAGAAATATTCTTTATGATATTCTGACAAAATGATCAATTATTTCGAGCTGAAGTGTAACATATACATTTTTAATGTCTGTAACTCATTTCATAATTTTTTTGAAAATTCGTTTCTTTCCGTTGTGCACTTGTTTCACACTGTTATTCCATATCAAAACGCAAATACGTGATTACGCCTCTAAAAAAAAAGCTACCTTTTATGTCTATGAACGTGATCGTAAAACGATCGAAAGAAGGGAGAAGGGATTGCTGAACAGAAACGGCATCTTGTATTACGATACTAGCGCCATTCAAAATCTTTAATAATGTTGTACTGACAGATAAATCAGTTTCCGAGATTTGTCCTGTCAAAATCGTAGTTTCATATTATTTCGTAATTCTGTAAAGAGGAAGAGAGAGAGAGAGAGAGAGAGATGGACACAGTTTGAAGGCGTAACTACAGCGGGGATCTGTAGCGATGCTACGAGCGCTCATACTGCAATCTCGTGCTATGAACTGACGTCACAGAGTGCTCGGCGAGCGCTGTAAGTCTTCCTGCCAGTTCTGTACGTCAAGCACACTAGCGATGCGGTGTTGGCTTGCCAATCTCGCCCTTACCGCGACCTTTCTTCCCACAGATGTGGCGAGAGCAGGAGCCAGGAATCGACTCCTTCATTTAACTGGCCGAGGGTGCCGCGGTGGTTTAGTGGCTAGACTAATCGCCTCCCAACAGGGCAGACCGGGTTCCGTTCACAGCGGGGCCGCCCCCAGATTTTCGCATGTGGGAATCGTTCTGGACAATGCCGCTGGTCGGTGGGTTATCTCGGGGATCTCCTGTTTATCCCGCCCTTGCATTCCGGCGCTGTTCCATATTCACCTCGCTTCGCCCTCATCTGCTCTCAAAACCTCGATGTTTAGATCTGCTAAATATCTTCACCCACACACTGGCTGACTGCGGTGCAATTAAACTAACAAATATAATAAATAATATCGTGATCCTCACTCTTATCACATATTTGGGCGTTGAAAACCACACTGGGGGAATTTGAGTGTGTTTTGACTCTTTGGGTCCCTTGCATATCCAGACAGGACTACAGCTCAATCACGCCTATGCTCCTTTTCCTGTGGCAGATAATTGTTCGTCCTCATTGTAAGGCCCCTCTCACTTGAGGCGACTGCAGTGCTTGAGCAGGCAGCAGTCGCATTCAGTTGCTCACTTGCGCAACTGATCGCTAAAACTGCAGTTATCGCGACTGGATATGGAGAATATAATCAGATACACGTTATCACACGATGCGACGATGGGCGATTGTCGAGTGCGTGCAGGCCGATGTGTGTGTGTGTGTGCGTGCTTTCTCAGACCCTACACTCATACATGCAACAGTAACTTTGCAACGCACGTGCATGTATACCTCTATTTTCTTTACGTGCGTGGATGGTTGTTACATGTTCCCGAACTTCAAAGATTTCGAAATGTTGACCAACTATGCTTGTAACAGGTCTTAAGGCCTACTTGTCCTCTCTCTTTGATTGCAATCGGAAGTGATGTCTGTGACATGAATATGGTGGCCGTAGCTTAGGTGGGTGAAAAACGTTGGGCAACTATGCTTATAAGAGGGCTTAAGGCATACTTGACCCTGCTGTCCTTTTTGTTGTCGGGGTGAATTTTGTGACTATATTAACGGTTCGTAAATAGCAGCAAACTATGCTTACAAGTGCACTTAGGGCATACTTGACTGTGCGGTCTTTTTCGTCGTTGGGAGTGATGTGTATGTTATGAATTTGGTGATTATATCTTAAACAGTTCGTAAATTACAACCAAATATGCTTATAAGTGAGCTTAAGGCATACTTGATCGTGCTTCCCTTTTCGTTATCGGGGGTGATACCTATGTCATGAATTTGGTGACTGAATCTTAAACGGTTCGTAAATTACATCCAACAATGCTTATGCGTAGGCTTAGGGTGTTCTTGACGCACGCGCAGTGCGACTCTAGGCTGGCGTGCGTGGGCAGGCCTCGCTCCGTGTCGCGCAGGTGGAATGACAGAGCAAGAGACTCGTCCCTGCCAGGACGCCTGTTGAAAGGAGATCTATTGAGCCCATATTCGCCAAGATTAACGTTCTGTGGTTTATTGTGCTTTTTTTATGTTTCGTTTGCCTCCTAGAATCCGTCTATCGTAAAACTAGTATACCTGATTTTAGGGGATGACTTCCATACTTTTTGCAATCAGGCATTGGAGATTAGCGACGTCCCGTTTTTTTCCCAATTGTGTTGTACATTTCACGTCATCACAAACCAATTTGAAAATCTCGATCTCGGTAAACATAACGGACGGTATAGTCTGTTTCGCTAACGATTGCACTTCTCTGATATTTCTGAAATAAAGTAGTACCGCGTACAGATGTTTCAGTGACAACAGTGTATCTCTCCGCCATAGCAGATATATACATACAAAGTAACACACTTGCCTATCAAACTCTGCTCAGAGTTGTAAATACCATAAGTAGAGTATTTGGTAACCTTTTAACACATTGCATTATTTGGCCACCTAAAGGACTACATTTTGTAATACACGCTTATACACTGTAGTCCAAGTTTACAAACATTCATTCCTACTCCCTTATAATTATATAATAATCATGAAATATTTACGTTATTAAATATATTCTACTCTTGCAAATAGGAAAAATTCCATACAACTCAAAACACAAGCAACAGCACCTCCTTTCTTATTGGTGAGATGAGTGCATTTGTTACATTTTTTAGTAGACGGTGGGTTCACTCCCGGATTTTCGCATGTGGAAATCGTGCTGGACGACGCCGCTTGCCGGCGGGATTTCTCGGGGTACTCCCGTTTTCCCCGCCCTTGCATTCCAGCGCCGCTCCGTCCTAGGGTCTCATTTCATGTCATGTCCGGGGATGACATGTCCCAGCTAGAAAGTCCGACATTAGGATGGTGTCGCCTCGACCTGGGTGCACTTCCCAAGCGATTATTAATTAATTGTAATGCAAACAAAATATATTCAAGGTTATTCGTGCAGAAGGGCGGGTCTGTTGAAAAGTCAGATGTAAACAAACACGCGCATTACCGTCAGTCAGACTGACAGCTGTACGGGTGAAGGGCGACCCAGCATTGGTGTTGAGTCCTTGGACTAGACATGTCGCCTAGTGTCGTCCCCGACTGGCAGTTAGCTTGTTGTCGCACGACACGGGAGAGAGTCGTGCTGCGTTGCGTCAGGTATGTTTGGGGCCGTGCGTTGCGCNTGTCTGCGGGCGGAAGTCCCCTCAGTGACACTTGTGAGCCGAGGGGAGCCCCAACAGGTGCAGCTCTGATCGCGCGGCGGCCCTCATCTCTGCACGTCTGACCTGACACGGGTCTACTGCAGCCGCCGCCCAGGTATTACACACTGAGGATACATTTCTGCATTAAGGCCCCCGCCTACCTGCAATCTTCCGCGTTTGAAGTCGACAAGGACGACACTGCCACGCGCATCAAGTACGCCGTCGCCTCTAAGCACGATGCTCTGAGCTGGCGTGCAGTGCTCTCGTCGTGTAGCGTGTACCTATGGGACTTTCAGTTGTGATTCTGTAATTTCATTAGTGGAAAGTCTGTAGCGTGGTTCAGTGCAAGTCCCGTGAGTGGTTTAATATATATCTGATGCATATATTTAGAGATACAGGGTTTTAAAAAGACCATTTTTTTTTATCCACGTTGGAGTGCTTAAATAGTGTTTCTAATGTGCGTAGCATCTTGAAGCACTCAACTGTCCTCGTCTGAAGTGTGTGTTCTAGTAAATCAGCACGTTGGACCCACGCTTAATACTTCCGTGAGGGAGACATGTATTTGAAACACTCTGCAACGCAGTTCAAGCACCAGGTAGGCAGGGGCCTTAATCCCACTTCACGTATCATTTTTTATACTTTGTTGTTGGTAATGGTTGGTGTGTTCCAACACGTGGTGCTCGGGACTAAAGCCCACGTGCCACGGTGCAGTGTTCCTTACAAGCTTGTAGGAGACCTGCTATCCGATCCTGCATGCAAGTTGGCATGCAGGTTTCAGTGGAACAACCTGTCACGCGGTATTCGCTTCCACACAAGATATGTAAACACGCCTGCACTTTTTATCTACTTCTGCAACTGTTTCCATGTTATCCTTCTCTTGCGGATTCTGTAAAAAGTGTCCGTTAATGCGCGGAGCATAATTGTTCTGTTGTGATAATTGGACATTTTTGTGCTTATTAAACAAGATTGTTTACAGTAATTGTTATATAAAGCTGTTATAGTGAATAAACCACATTTTCGTGGGGTTTGATTTAATAATCTTGTTTAATATCCTGGCAGCTTTTTCTCAAAATAAAATATACTAAATAACAAGTATGGTCATTATTATGATCATCCTAACCATCTTCCTCTCCACCTTCTAGGAAACACCCCACTGAAAATTGTTCGCCACTATTTTGCAAAATGTGCATGAAAACGGTCAGCAATCGACTAAATCTTCCATAGAACAATTGATACCAGTGCAGACGCGAACTTGCAAGAAAATGTCAGTTGTGACATGCGGACATAAGCGCTAGTGAGTCTGCCCCATACATGGCTCCCACCAAGCTACCTGCATCGATAAACTGTCGAGAAACATTTAAATTACATAACATTTTTGGTGAATGTAAAAAATACTGTGGTTTTTGGTGTCTTACAGTGAATGCTTTCACACTTAAATGTATTGATAATAAAATTATAATTTATGGATCCAAATTAACTAAATTCCGACAATTTAGAATGCTGGTGTGGTAAATATATTATTTCAGGCTTCCCATAAGATGTGTATACGAAATAATTTAAAGAAAGCTATGAACTCTTCATGAAAATAATTAAACATTGGAGTATTATAAATATTCTATTACTTTAAGTAAAAAAATATTGGTTTTTATTTAAGTTATAGTTTAAATTATGTATGGAAATGTAATAAAATCCATACTTTTTAAATATCAACATCTTGATATGCTAATTTTCTTATCATAATTANAAATAATTAAACATTGGAGTATTATAAATATTCTATTACTTTAAGTAAAAAAATATTGGTTTTTATTTAAGTTATAGTTTAAGTTATGTATGGAAATGTAATAAAATCCATACTTTTTAAATATCAACATCTTGATATGCTAATTTTCTTATCATAATTATGACCATTTTAAATAAAACAACCTTGTCATACATATTTAAATAAGGGGTTTTACATTAAAAAAATTTCCGAAAGTTCATATTAAAACTTAATCAACTAGTTTAATCTTGGCGGGGTCGCCCCCGGATTGTCGCATGTGGGTACTCGTGTCGGACGATATCGCTGGTCGGCGGGTTTTCTTGGGGGTCTCCAATTTCCCACACCCTTGTATTCCGGCGCTGCTCCATGCTCATCTCACTTCGCCCTCATCAGCTCTCAAGACCCCAGTGTTAAGAGTCGCCCAATTCTCTCCACTCCACTAGTTTAATTTGTACAAATTAATTATTGTTGATTAGGCCCTACTCCTAAATACACAATGTGAACAAACTGAACTATATGCAGGCTCAATGGATCATCAATCGGTTCATCACACATTTTACTGAGGTGCAATACCTTTCCTAATACAACGATATTAAGTCAATATATTAATTTGAAAAAATACACACAGGTGCAAAAATTAGACTAGTAACGAATTACAGTGCATTGGCGGATTATAACATTCGTACCAGCATTGAAACAATGCAGTGTTGTGCCCCTGAATGGGCTATACAAGTTGTGTCTATGTCTACATAGGCAGCAATAAAGGCACTTCTAACCATAGGCTAACAATGAGGTAGACCGATGTTCGTCCTCTGAACATGCCGCCAACATTGACGTGACCATCGTCACTATAACTACCAAAGTCTACAGTGATGAACATGTTTGTTTGCATTTGAATTTTCCTCAGACTGCGCTTTTAAAATACTTCTACTAACTTGGATATATTCTAGTTCCATTAAAACTAGGTTAAAAGAAGAGTAGAAATATCTGAAAGCACTTGCGTACACAAACAGCGTTCTAACTTCAACCCTACCCATATTATTATTGATAGTGCTATTGACAGAAAAGCAGTCTAATGCCAGTACACGGAGACTGGCTACTGCACAGCTGGCGTGAGAACTCTAGCTCATTTCCCCTCTATGTCTCAAACAGTATCAGAGGCAGATTGTGTAATGCTGCGGAAGACAGAACTGAAGGGAGCGGGAAGTGTGTTCGTGACGTGCAGTTGGTGTGCGTCCCACCACAATGGCTCAAAGAACTTAGATCCATGATGTTATGCAAGGGAGAATCATCGGCCAACATGAGGCTGGCCAAACTCTGATGGCGCCAACATCATTCATGTCCATCAAAGTGTCGTGTGCAGGGACTGGCCGGGTGTCAAAGTAGCTCAATCTTCTTTATTACTGAACGTCCCAGGAGTACAACTCCACGAGAAGATTGTCATTTGTCTCCGCCAAACGACACATTGGATGCAGATTACCTGTTTATAGATGGCGTCATCCACATCGGGCCGCATTTGTTGGTAACCCCTGGAAACCGAGGACAACACCTTTTTGAATTGGGCAGATCGAGGTGGCGCAGTAGTATAGTATATCTTCAAACCAGCATTCGAGAGGACCAAGGTTCAAATTCAGTCCAGTCATTCTTATTTCGGTTTTCCATGGATTCCAGTAATCACTTCTGGTGAAATATGGGATAATTCCTTACTACAGGTAATCACCGATTCCTCCCCTATTCCTGCTTCTATAAACAACCTGCTCCATCTCTAATGACCATGCTGTCAACGAGAAGTTAAGCCCTACATACCTTTTAGGATTGGCCAGCCAAGTACTTTAATCTCAACCTTATTTGGCACTCTTTGAACACATTCGCGTCGTATAACGGTATACTCAGAACCTCTACAAGCAATCAAGGAAATTTGGGTGTTTCGGTGCGGGTATGGTTGGCCTACTCCAAATTCCAAAAACCTGCTCGCCAATACAATCTTGTTCTCAGCATGGTTACTATCAGTAAAAACACACTAACTTACATATTCCTTAATTTTTGCTCATGAGTATAGATTGCAAAGAAAGATGTACAACAGCATAATGACCACGAGGAAGGCATATGTTTGACGGAGGGACATGTGTATGTAGGCTATGGGTAGCTGGTGTGAAGGACAAAGGGACTTGTGTGTGTGCAGGCTATGGGGAGCTGGTGTGAAGGACAAAGTGTATTGTGTGTGCAGGCTATGGGGAGCTGGTGTGAAGGCCAAAGAGACTTGTGTGTGCAGGCTATGGGGAGCTGGTGTGAAGGACAAAGGGGATTGTGTGTGCAGGCTATGGAGAGCTGGTGTGAAGGACAAAGGGACTTGTGTGTGCAGGCTATGGGGAGCTGGTGTGAAGGACAAAGGGACTTGTGTGTGCAGGCTATGGGGAACTGGTGGCGTCGCTGCAGAGGCTGCAGCTTCAGTTGAAGAAGAGCAGCGTGGAACCTGGACTGAAGGGCTACACGAGTCTGGAGGGCCAAGTGGCCGCCGTGCAGACTCTGCTCCTGAGCCGCGAGTTCGGGCGCGCGCTCGCCGTCCACAACAAGGTGCAGGAGGCTCTGCAGCACCGCCGAGATCAGCCGCCCCTCACCGCCGCCGCACAGGCGCTCGTCAGAGAGGTTAGACCACTATCTGCTGTCGACTGGCCCTGCCTACTCTAACCCTTACTTCATTACTTCACCCACCTCCAACTGCACATCTTATCAACGTCCCCAGTATACGTACACTCGTCTTAACCTAACCATCTTCATAATCTTCAACCGCACTGGGTACAGGTTACAAAAAAAATGTGGAGTTGACTCAATAAATATTTTCTCCTCAGGTAGATTTTGTTGAACTAGCAAAGATATTTGGTACTCTCGTACAAGTAGTTTATTGAATGGACAAAATCAATTATATTGCAATTCAAAACTTTCTCTCAGTGAGCTGTTTACCGACTAAAATGCCGCTATCTCCCTCTGTGTTGTCCTCCAGAAATTCCTCCACCTTCATTGTGCTCCACTCATCCCCTATCTCCTCCCCTTTGTCTTTATCTGATCTTCCCAACTCCACCTTAACCTTCACTGGAGCTGTTTTCCTTCACATCTCAGTTCCATCGTGCTCGTAGACAACCTTTACCTCCCTTTTCTGTGCATGTGGTTCTACTATATAGTCTTCGTTACTGTCTCAGGCTCTGCACATCTGTTGTTGCATATCATTCCTGATTATGGTTTGTGTTTTCACTACCGACATAATCCTCATTAAAACTCCACTCCTATAGCTCATGTCCACAGCCTCTCACTTATATGTTTTCTACGTATGTGATACCTGTGTAACAAGGAGACTAAGTATTACTTGTAAAACATCTACTTTTACTTCAGCGACATTTATAATTCCTGATTTTATATCTCTTATGCACTTGTTAAACACTTCTTCTTGTTGCATTTTCCCAAAATCTTCTTTTGTAATTTCTTTCCTTCTACATTACTTCTTCAATACTTTAAGATTTCCTTCTGTTTCAAGTTAGATTAACTTTTTTTTAGCAGTGAATTTCAACCCACTTTTCCTGACTTTGTTTCATTATGGTTTATCAATTTCCAAGCCTTTTCTAAAGGCTTTGTTCTTTTTCACTACTCCTTCACTTTCGCACATTGCCAAGGTGCTTTCCTCAATTTATTTTTGTCGGCTCTCAAGACCTCGATGTTAAGAGCCGCCCAAATCTCTTCACTCGNTTTTGTCGGCTCTCAAGACCTCGATGTTAAGAGCCGCCCAAATCTCTTCACTCGCCCACTCACTGAATTGACTTTCATTGCCTTTATCTCCTGTACACCTTCTCTGATGCTACTGCCAGATTTTTCCTGCATATCCTCCATTCTTTCTCTACGCCTTGCACATTTTCCTTGGGCAGCAAATCTTTTACCTTCTCTGCATGCCTGTAACTTTGTTCTTTCCTCTTCAGTATTTAGGCTTACACTCTTACTCGTTTATCCTGTTTGCAGGGCTGGTGCAGGTAACTTGGTGACCTACGTGAAATACTTGTAGACGCCTCCTCTCACCTCTCATATTCCCCTTAATTAACACTCAAAAGTTGTCTGCAATCATCAAACTCCATAACACCAGTTAACTTGAACTTGTACAAATGTTACATGAACATGACACCTATCTGTTTTGATACTAGAATCAAATATTGTAAAATATAATATTGGACAGCTCACTGATTCTGATGAGATCAGAAATAATGCTGCACTCTGGCGGTGAAATTGTATGTATATTCTATTTACTTAAACATAAGCGCCCCTTGCGGCAACTAGTGAAAACTAGGAATTTACTTTTCTTGATAGATGAAGACTCATTTAAATGATATATAATACATATGTGACTGTATACATATTCAAAATAATTACTTATGTTAAAGTAACAAGTAATAATCTAATCTGTTATATTAATTTTTATTGTAGATAATTTTTCATTATCCAACTGCGAAGCATCTGAAGATCTACTATCTACCGCGCTGCTGACCCTAACTTCTCGGCAGTCCTAGATAGTCACTTAGTTATATAGTCGAGTTGGCCCTGCTTGTTGTACTTTATTTTTACATCTTGTTAAAAGTTTTAAATTGGCAGGTCATTCGACTGTTGTACTAATTAGAGTGAGATAAGTATCACAGGAACAACTTAAAAATTCCATTTGATCGAAGCAAGGATGCCAGTCAGTAGATCTATAACAGTCTCAAGACTTACACGTGTCACAATGAGCAAAAAAAAAAAAAACAAGGGCCTTCAAAACTGTTGATATAAATAATGTCTATAATTCCAATGTTGTAGGCTGTATACTCTTCAAATTTACCTATTTCCTGTAGTTCCCTTACAAATGGCTGCAAAGTAATGTTTTTTATCACACACATACACACACCAAAATTATACAGATGCATAACGGCACAGTTCTTGGGTTAAAAAAAATTTCAGAATTTATGAAAGGTTTTTGTTCTTTATACAATTGTTATGGTGACAAATGTACTTTTGCATGTTTTCCATTTTGTGTGTTTTATGGCAGATGTTGCAAGGATACTCTCTGCATCATATAACTTGGAAATATTTGAACAGTTCTGCGAAAGTAGTACCAACGTTTACTTTGTTTTGTGTATCCTGATGCCGCCAGCTGGCGGGTCAGGAGGTGGCTGTATGTTTTCTTACATGCAGTCTGCTAATTCACTTGCCATTGTACTGCTAAACAAATTCTAGCTACCTATTTATATATTGACAACTTTGTCAAAAATTGTTATGTTATAGTTGTAAAAATAGAAAACCTTGCATAAATAAATATTTGTTAGCACTGTTTGATTTATTACAGAAAACGAATTTGGGTTAGCATTTGTGAAATGGTAACTGTAATTCTTATCATGCAGTAGCAGTTTGAATGTTACGCAGCGAATCGGGAAGCCTGGAAATATAAGGAATTTGGGAAACTTGCCAGACAGCACACATTCATTTGCTAACAAACTACTAGCCAATGGCATTTGCAAAGGAATTATTCCGCTTTTACTGATACAAAAGAGCTCGTGTTTTAAATGTGGCGTGGAATTATGGAAAAATTGCTTAGAAACTACTGATGTGCACCCCACTTTCTCTGTTAGATTACTACTTTACAGTAATAAAACATGTTAAGAACAAGGTGATGGGTTTGCGAGAAGGGAAGCCTCGTCAGAGAACATGGCATGCCATAAACATAGGCATAATGATTATAGGCCAAATAGAAATTACAAGTAAGCAGAATCGCTGCACATTGAAATATGTTACTTTAAAAATTATTTGACAGAAAACATAACTCTTGGGATCCGTTTGCATATTTATTGTTTTACACAAAGACAGTGATTTATTTTTGTGGCTGGTAGTGTCTGGGGAGTGCACTAACAGGTTTGGTGAGATGAGCGCGCTCACCAACAGCTGAGCATGCTCACCAACATTTGAGCATGCTCACCAACAGCTAGCAGCAAATTGGCCTATTGTTCCCGTCTTTTTAGAAGTTAACATTTATCCTATTATAACAAGTTAAAAATATATTCCATCAAATTTTTTGAAAAAAGTACTTCAACAAACCTCACAATATTTCTGTAGCCAATTGGAATTAATATCAAGCACAAATGAATGGCATTGTAAGTGGGGAAATGACGTAAAATGAACTCACAATGTTTGAAGTTGCATTTCAATTTGAAAGCATACACATTACTACTTTAGCATGAAGTTTAGTATGTATTTTGTGACCACATAATATAAAATATATTAAATAGGCTAGGAACTCTTTCTTGTCATCGTTTTTCTCCTAGTTCGATGTGCATTCTGCAGAACTGTCAGAATAGCCAACGCCATATTAATTTTCATTTGTTCACACATCAGTTGATACAGGATTTTGTAAATGGCACATTGTTAGTTTCATATACGTCAAGTTGCTACTCGCTGGTTGTCAAAATGTTGCCAAGTCATGTGAGACAGAGAGCGTCATTCTTACTGTGTTAGCTTCAGTCTAGCCAGCTGCACTGCGCATAGTTCCACCTAGGTAGACTTGCCATTCCTAGTTCTGACAATGCTGGTGTGCAGTTTCCTTATATGAACTCCCCATCCATGCTGAGTGAGGTGGTCTAGTGCTAACACACTGGACATGCGTTTGAGAGAACCCAGGTTCAGTTCCTAGTCTTGTCGGTCTAATTTAATTTTTATTTGCTTTTCTCAAGCCACTTGACGCAAATGCTGAGATGGTTCTGTAAATACATTTCATGGCTGATTTATTCCCTTTTGTGTTTGTTCGAACATGAGTTCCATCTCTAATGTCACCATGTCAGTGAGATGGTTAGTCTTATCCCCTGAGGGGCACCAGAAAGGGGGAGGTGCAATCTCATTAATGGCACCTAAGACTTGGTGTGGTATAACTAAATTTTTGCATATTTTACATATATTTAATCAAATTGGAAGTTATTAACTAACTAATCTTGTACAGTAATCTTGTACTGGTATAAGTTCTTGTGTAAAATGTGTTGGTAGGATGCAACACGTGTGTGTAAACATTGACATAATTGTAAGAAAACTAAATTTTTGGAACAGATGCTTAATCCAGCGACAGAGGTGCCACATTCTCTACATGATCAGCCCTCTCTCCCTACCTAACATAACCTAGAAAGATTTTGATATCCCTGAACCTCCCCATTGGTCTTCACTGATTATCAATGGTGCATTAAGGAATATTATGTTTAATAATTTTAATTATTTAATTTACATTTTTAAAACCTTTCAATAATTTGCAAAATAATAAAAGAGTATCAGACAGAGTGTGTGTGTGTGGCAGTGCCTGGACAACCTGCAGCCGTGTTCGCTGGCAGATGCAGCGGAGCTGGCAGACCTGCTGACGCGCTACGAGGTGGAAGGCCTGCTGCTGGCGCACGACAGCATCGCAGTACAGCACTCTACTGTGCAGTCCCCGTGCAGCCCCAGCACGCCCGCGACGCTGGCGGATGAGAAGAGCCCCACCGCCGAGGAGAAGTTCCCTCCCGATGCCAACATCAAGATCATCAAGATCGAGAAGACCAACGAACCTCTGGTGAGGACATCTCTACATTGTTCGTTAGTGTCCAATGAAATTGTGAGATGGCGTTGTGTGCCTAGTGTAATGCTGCTGCCTCTAAAATGTTTTTGTAGTATTCCGGCAAAGCATAGAGTCACAGGTATTTTCCTGTTTGCAGATAAGATTCAGCAAATCCCCCTAAATGCTGGCTAGTTACAAACAAAGAAATTGTGTTGTCAAAATACTGCAGTGTTCTGAGAAAATAATAACCATAATTATCTTGTTTACTTATTACCTACATTTAATTAGGCTTGAACAATTCATTTAATATTAAAGATGGCTTATCATTTTCAGTATCTTTATATTGCTCGTGGCTGGACAGAATGTTCATTCCACATTTTTACAGGGTACTTAATGCAGTGAGTTTCATTCAGTTTTTCATTTAAAAAGCAGTTTGGTTAAACCAACTTTAATGAAGTCCGGATATTTTTTTTAACAATTTTCTGTTGAATAGCTATTAAATGGTTCACCATTACTGAACTTTCATTGTGAAGAGATTAGCCACCTGTACAGTTTATAACCCTGGGTGTGGTGTCAGCATTTTCAAATTGTATTAAGATATCTAAAATGAAGTGTTTTGATATGCTTGCTGCCAGGTGGTGTTTAAATTTGTTAGTTTGAAGGAATACTTTTCAGTTTATGGATGAGCAAAATATGACACTGTAATTAATTAACTATGTACATTAAAGTAATGAAATTATTATGTCTACATATTTAAATAACTTTAATTTTTTATTGTGCTTTAGTTATTCCTTAAGCGAGTATAACCTGTGCATGCTGGACAAATCTCTAAACTTATCATTTAAAATTTAAAAATTGAATGTTCCTTTCATGTTCTCGACATTCAAAATTTTATTGTAACTTAAAACTATTAATGTTATAACTGGGAAAAACTTCCTGATTGAATGCATCATCCGGTGCACATTTTTAATGTGTTAGCAGTTAATAAAAAAATTAATACAATTTTATTAGTGCTGGGCTAATAGCAATTTTTGCAGATGACCTTGATAAGAAAAATGTTTTAAAAATGCTACAGATTGCTATTACCATTACACACACTCTATATTTTATACTTTTTGAAAATACAAATTACAATTATTTATTTCCAATAGAGCAATGAAAAATCTATAAATTCAGCCTTTCTTGAATGTGACTCATGTGATGCATACAGAAATATTTGAGTATTAATGTGTTCCTGTAAATTCAAGTGATATGTGGGTATCGGCTGGATTATGCATTTTGGGGTGAAATAAATGGTATGTACTTCACCTAATCACTTTCTTTATTAAATTCAAACTTCATGAACATCCATATTTATTAGAGTATTTTTATGACTGCACTCACCGTTAATTTTAATGACAAAATATTATTTTCCTCCCCAAAAGCCATAAAATTTAGTCGTGGAATGTCATGTTTCTGAATTTTTCCTGTTAAGATACTTTCGACAATCACACATGAAATATTGGCGGATAGTGTAGTGTAAGCACTGACATAGTGCTTTGATAACATATGTAAGTTTTCTTATACTTTGTTACATATGTGTAAGGTGGTAATGTAGGGTATTTGCTGATGGTGTGCAGGGAGCGACGGTGCGGAACGAGGGTGACGCAGTAATCATAGGACGGGTAGTGAAGGGTGGAGCGGCAGAGAAGAGCGGACTGCTACACGAGGGAGATGAGGTGCTGGAAGTGAACGGCATGGAGATGCGAGGCAAGACCATCAACGAGGTGTGCGACATCCTGTCCGGCATGACGGGTACGCTCACCTTCCTGATAGTGCCGCAGATGAGGGACAGGCCCCCGCCTCCCCCCACGAGGGAAACCCTGGTAAGATGATGACACGGCTGAGGCGTCAATGTATTTCCACACCTTAACTCGTTCACATACAACATGTTGCAAAATACATAAAATCATGGTTGGAGCTGTACAAGGTTAGTCACTAGCATCAACACACACAGCATTTATTTCCTGGTTCATGCAATTGGCTGCTGCTTGCACACCAAAATGTTATCATTGGTTATCATTGGCCAATAGAAATTCTTTTCATATGTTCCATTGTGTAAGTTATTACAAGGTGTGTGTAAATACGTTCCTGACCAAAAATTTCTTCCTTTGCAACACCTGGAACGAAAAATTAATGTGTAAGTTAAGGGGTTAAGAGAATCTGTGCTTGGTGATGACTGTACACAGCTATGAATGGAGTGTTACACCAACTGACTGCTAGGGGTAGTTTTTTTGTTGCAGAGAAGAAGTTTTTAGCAGTATGACCAACAGAGAGCACACATTCTTTGTTTGTGCCAAGAAGACACATAATGAAGGACGTCACATTCTCACAGTTTACAGTTAGATCAAATAATTCTTATTTTTGAAATGGGGGAGGGGACAGCAGATCAGGAATTAAGTATTTTCAGTTGGGTAATTTTGGAGGTTTTGTGGGTTAAAACATGACATGGTAATGTGACATAAGGATTGTATTGAAACTAACCCAACCAGGAGCCAGCCACCTTAGGTGGTGCAAACGGTAGAGGTATGGATCCAGCTGACTACGGTGTGAAATTAAGTTATGGTTTACCATTCCAAGTGTATTCCTGGCTCACTAGAGCTATCCTGCACATCCGGAACACACCATGCTGTGATATGTGGTTTCAGGGGGTTCTGCACAACGGTATGCAGGGAATAGGTAACTCATACTCCATTTTGAAAATTACATACCAGCGAACCGGCCTAGCTTCACCCGGGTACAATTGAGTTTTACAGTGATACACTAATAAATAAATGGGGAAAAGACAATTAATTTATGTGAAAACTGAATTATAAAATTATACTTTGTTATCCTAGGTTTTTAACTGATTACAGCAACCTAAAAGGAAGGAAATATTTTTTGCCCAATAGCCAAGAAGTAGGGTATTATTTTTGGAGTGTATCTGTGCAACTATTGTGTAGTTACCACATTTCCACTTTCCAGCATCAACGTGTAAATATCAAAATGTGAGTTTCATCAAGTTGTAACTTCAGAAATAAGTGTACCTAGGTACTACATTTTGCGCTTGACTGAGGGATCTTAATTGATCACTAAAGTTAAGCAATGTTCCCAGGAAAAAAATATTTTGGTCGCGTTCCCAGCTATTGGTGAATTACGTTTTGTTGTTATTCCACAGGAACCGTACAATTTTCCGGGATTAAAAGTATCCTATGTTCTATTCCAGGACCTAAAGTACCTACATACCAAGTTTCATCAAAATCCGTTCAGTCGTTATGGAGCTGAGTGGTAACNACCTAAAGTACCTACATACCAAGTTTCATCAAAATCCGTTCAGTCGTTATGGAGCTGAGTGGTAACAAACATACATACACACACACACACTTCCACATTTATAATATTAGTAGGATGGATTTCTTGTACATGATTCCGCGAGATTGTTCTGGAAAGACTAACTTTTGAGTTGAATTAGACTGCTGATTCTAAAATTGTCTTAACAAATTACTTACAGCTTCATGTTACAAAGTTTTATGCATATCCAGGGTTGTAAATCTCATGTGCCTAATGAAGGTAGACGATACTACTAACCATGTTGTTAGAGGTGTAAGATCTCCGTTCGACAAAATACAATTCACTGATTTGTTGCTTAGTCGGATGTAATTTTATATATTTTAAATGAAAAGCATTGAAAAAATTTTTTTTAGATTCACATAACTTTGTTAATACATATTCACATTAAGGAAAGAAAGTAGTACATACATGTTCATCTCATATTTTTGTAAGGAATAACCAGGTAAAGATTATTGGTGGTTGTATAACACCATATTTACTCTTGAAATAATTTGGCTCTACAAATAATTTGACTCCTAACTTCTGTGTTGATAGTTTAGGGAAAAACTTTCAGATAGGGAAAAAGTCAAAAGATTTATTAAACAGCAAGGTGTGTCAGGTGTCCGCAAAATGCATTGAGCACAAGCATTTCCCTTGTCTTTAGTGGTGCGCCAGGTCTTCTGTTCCACGTAGTCATAGCCATTCTTGCATTAAATCGCTCGTGCTCCCTTTCTCTTGGCGATGAATGACGATGCCCGATAGAAGGTACTTCTTTAGAATGGGTGGTGATTTTCTGCCATCTGCCTACATATCTACCATTACTGTAATAAGTAGTTTCTAGTTACTGGTTGTTCTGACAGTGGCCATAGTAATATTACTTGGCATATCAAAGTACAATGCAGTTTCATCTGCATTGCCAGTTTGACTATACAAGTAGCAGTGTGTTTTTCTTAAATAAATATGGTAATATGGGGCTGAAATGCTACTGATTTTTAGTTGAAGTCTGAAGGTAACCTTTGAGCGAGAGAAATTCTGCTTCTCAAAGTAAAACCATGATATCCTTACACATCAACCGACATTAGCTTTAAAATTCACGTGTGGAAGTTGCCATGAAAGCTACATAATAATCCTTTCAAAGTAGTTTTTCCTGTCCTGCCTCACTTCTCTACAGAATATATTTGTTTTACTAAATTTCACTCCTTTGCAAACTACTATTCACAGCCTCAATACAATACGAAATGAACATGAGCAACTCGACTTGTCTTGAGATTAGGAATCAACACTTTGAGGGCCAACTACTAGGCCTGTTAGTTCACGTTCCACCACAGCGCTGCCATGACAGGTGACTGGTCCTGCAAAGATTGTTATATAAGTTTGCAATTATTTTTTGGGCCTGGCTTTTAAATTTGTTACATTTGGGGAAAACCATGAAATTATTTTTGGATTTTTCATTATAAGTAATTTTTTTTCGTTGTGTAAAACTTACATACAAGCATGCAGGCTATTATGTATTAAGATTAAGTTTTAATGTGTTTAAAAAAAATTGCAGATTTACGTATTAGAACTTAAAAAAAAACATTAAAAGAAGCACATGTCTTCTATTCCCCTTTAGCATTCACCAATGATGTCTGCAAGTTTTGTTAACTATTACCGGTATAGAAAATTTTAAAGTGCACTTATATACAACAGTTGTTGCCAACTATTTGAATAAATACAGTATAATGTACACAGTTGATGTACTTCTGTTGAGCTATTTCTTATACATAATATTTAAATATGTTTGGGGCCAGGTTTTCTGCTAAAGGAATATGTGGGTGCAAAGGGCAAGTCATGTCTTTGACACTGCCTATAGTGAAAATTGCATAAAGCTGATTCTGGTGGTGACAACAAGAATGTGCTAGCAGCAGTAAAACAGTATACCGGAACCTCTTTAAATGATTTTACTGTAAAAGTTTCTGGACCTATGTAACACTAACATGCAACTTTAGATATTTTTTATTGATATTTTAATTCTCAAACATTGGACATACATCTGAAATGTATACACATGCTACACAATGTTCATCATATACACTGCCCGAGATAAACAATACCACTCATAGAATCATGAATTGGATAGTACCGAAACAGAGAAGCAGGACAATTAAATATAAATCTTTGATATGCTGTTCGGTTCTTCTTTAATAGTGCACCGCACCCCTTCGTTCTGCGTTACACGCTGTAACGCGTTCCGGCATGTAGTCAGCCTCGTCCACCCTGAGCGGGTTCTTTATGTGTGGATGCCTTCACGTATCCACTGCTCCGAACAGCATTGGACAGTATGATCTGAACGATCCACGTGGTGGGCTATGCTGGAACCCGTGGCCACAGATCTCACATATGCCCCGGAGGTAATGCTGTCACGAGACCACAAACGAAAATTCCCATAACTCGTTTGAGTGGGTTTAGAAATCTAGTTTGCAGCCCGACAGACTTGTGTTCAAATCACCGAGTTGACAGTGGGCTGCAGTTTTCGTATTTGAGCTGGGCCGCAGGTTCATATTTGTAACTGTTAACAACTGTTGCTATCCTAATGTGTTAACGGGCAGGTGTACNTTGAGCTGGGCCGCAGGTTCATATTTGTAACTGTTAACAACTGTTGCTATCCTAATGTGTTAACGGGCAGGTGTATCAACGAGGGAGTGGAGGAGCTCCCACCTGTCTCGCCAACTGGCATGTTGTAGTGTCGTGATGTCCTTGAAATATGTTGTAGTGTTGTCTGCAAATGTCTACTAAAACTTGTGTGTATTATGTCGGTTAGCCCCTGCAATCTGAGTCCCTGCTCGTAGTTAACCCCCCAATTAGTGTTGACCTTGGCGGCATGGCTAGGGTCTGGCCTCACACTCATTCTCCAGTATTTCATAGTGTGGCANTTGAGCTGGGCCGCAGGTTCATATTTGTAACTGTTAACAACTGTTGCTATCCTAATGTGTTAACGGGCAGGTGTACCAACGAGGGAGTGGAGGAGCTCCCACCTGTCTTGCCAACTGGCATGTTGTAGTGTCGTGATGTCCTTGAAATATGTTGTAGTGTTGTCTGCAAATGTCTACTAAAACTTGTGTGTATTATGTCGGTTAGCCCCTGCAATCTGAGTCCCTGCTCGTAGTTAACCTCCCAATTAGTGTTGACCTTGGCGGCATGGCTAGGGTCTGGCCTCACACTCATTCTCCAGTATTTCATAGTGTGGCATTTGTGACTAAAAGTGGCATGTAATTAGTAGTTCACTTTACTGTGTACCAGGACTGCCGCCAGCCCTAGTCAAAGCTAGGGATGGCCAGTGTTCNAAGAGCATCACGTGTAAATTGTGCCTTAATTTTAAAACCGGCCATAAACCATAAAGTCTCTAGAATAAATATTTTAGTAATTTTTAAAAGATTTAAGATATTTTTTTATATCTTTAATTTGTATTTAATTGTTGAAATATTTTAATTTTATATATGTTTTTTAATTTTATACTTTTTTTTGTGAGATTTTAAAATTTTATAAACTTGAAAACTAATTTGATCTAATGCCCACTAAGCCACATGTGACTGGCAACATGTGCCTCTCGGCCAGGATTCCTGATAGCAGAGTGGGGTGAAACTGTCTGCCACTGCATCCACATGATCTGCCTTGACAGGGCATAAGTGTGGGATGCATGAGAGGATGCTGTATGCGTATGCATGATGCTGTGCATGTCAGCACATCAGGAGGAAATGTAAAGCAATGAGCTAAGTTCATGTCGCCGTCACGTACATTGGGGGCCCGCTCCCCCAACAATATTACATGGTAAATTTGAAGGTTATGGCCTCGGTGCTTTCCATGGGAGTTATATTAACATGATGGAAACATGATCATGGATAACAGAAAACCGGAATAATTAAAAATTAATGAATAGTAGTTATGTAATTTTTAAAAATAAAAATGTTTTTACTAACTCAAGGCATTCAGTACTTGTAGGCACATCGTGGCAGAAACAGGGGCGACCACAAAGCCCCCTTCCCTCCGGCCCTGTCACAGGCGACCCACCCTCGAAAATGGTGAAAAAAAGGCCACAAAAAATAATGTGACCCATGGCTCCAAAAGGGTGGTTGGGAGAACAGAAAATTTTAAATATTGGCTCGATATTTCTTAAGGCATTGTACGTTCAGCAGAAAACTTGCCCAAGAGGAACTCCGGGTTAATTGTGGTTTATTTTAGCTGGATTTAAACTAGTTATTTATGTGTTTTCTTAGTTTATAATTTTTTAAAATAATTTTTATTTATTTATTGTTTCTTGATTTTATAAGTGTTTATTGTGTTTTTGTTAATTTTTTATTTATTATTATTTTCTAAGCCTATCTAACCTACATGGTGCATCACTATACTACTAATTAAATTGAGCTAAATAGATTACATGGTTATTACAAACTATAAAATATACATATTTACATGGACTGGTTTGAGGTGAAATATCAGTGTTTACGTATATGTAGCTATGGCCTCTACTATTGAACATGGAATGTGTAGAGTGTTGTTGACCCACCGAGCAGCGCCATGTCTGAGTTTGTACTCAGGTTTGTGAGAGCTGTAAATAGATTTGTTAAAATCCATCCCAGACCGACAAAATAGTTGTGTCGACCCGAGCAGGGTTAGTAAGCTGGGATATTGCAAGTGTTTTCTGTAAATATGGAAGCTATTGTTAGGTGTGGGATGAAGGGTCTCTCTGTACGCCAACAAACCCACGAGCCACTGTCCCCCCTCCCTGTACTGGAAGCGGGGAGGGCTGACCCTCTCGCCTCCTGGTCTACTGAATGTGCCTAACAGGCGAGGCAGCAAGCAGCTAGTTGTGAAGCCAGCTCTAGCGCTGCTTTGCCCATGTCTGGGTGCTGTTGGTGGGCCATCTACTGTCTCGTGGAGGGCCTGGGGTGACTCTTCTCGGCCTTGAAGTGGTGGTCCTGATAATGTAGACCTGCCTCTACGAGCTGGGCTGCCTAGTTCTTCCTGACGAAGGTAACCCTGTAGAGGCAGGTCGGCTGGCCCGCAGCCCGGCTGTGAATGCGCCAGTAGTGCTCCTGGTGGTGTCCAGCATTATCAAGGCTGCGGCCACGTCTCCAGCATAAGGTCAAGACACCCCTCAGAACAGTTAAGTACCAGGGCTCTCGACTGCTTTTTGTCCCTGCTATGGCCGCTCCTGTTGTTGCTGATCGCTTGCTGGCTGCTGGGCATCTGGAGGTTGCGCTCACTGGACCGCCACCCTTTTCTACCTGGAGATGGTAATGGTGGTCTGTGCTTCAGCTCAGCTAAGCTCTGGGTTGGGCTTGGAGTTGTGTGTCGCAGCTTCTGTGGTCATAGAGGCTGCCGGTGTCTCGTGGTCTGTTGGAAGCAGACCGAGTGGGACGCTGGCTAAATCTGCAGTGACTCGTGCTGCAGCGAGACATGGTTGGTGGTCTTTGTTGGTTTTTCATTTTGCATTTACCTTGTTGTCATGGTAGGGAGGTGGGTTAGAAGGCTTGCAGAGAGGAATGCTTCTCTCTCTATTGTAGTATTGATACATGGAAGAGAGGCACACCAGGTCCCTGGTGATCTGGACTTCTAGGCCTGTGGTGACTTTGAGGTCTCCAATGTACCTCTGCAGATCATTGTGGCAGTCCCTTATGGAGTGAGTAGAGGCGCCAGGCATCACGAAAGGCCCGAGTGCCAGGCACCAGGTGCGGACCCAGTGTTGGAATGCCTTTAAGCTTCTCTCCCAATGCCGCCGCGTATTTCTCCACAGCAGCCGCCTCTAGAAAGCTCAGTGAGTAACAAAATACTATACTGAACTTCAGGTGTACTTGCGGTAGCTGGCTGTCAACTCAGGCGACAGCAGGCTGAGTGGCGGCGACTCATAGACTGGTGCGGGCGTGGAGACTGGGCTGTGGTTCTGGCATCCACCTTCTTGGGTGTCTTGAGGCTTGGATGACAGGGGCATCCCCTTTGATGATCTCTTCCCATACATGCTGGAGCAGGAATCCTGCATCCCCTCCCCCCTCCGAGCAAACTCCAAGTTCATCCAAAGTGAAGCTGTTTTGACAAATTTTGTCCTGAACTGGTTAGAGAATTCGGTTAGCTCAGGAGTTTTGGCGTGGTTTGTGTAATATGTGCGTAACAAGGTGGTTTCCTGGTGTTTTAATGCAATATTTTGGCTTGTTATGTGTAATATTATAATGTTCAATTTTTAGACAGTACTACAACTGCTATATAATTAAGGCAGCATTATTAAATCAACAATCGAGCAGTGACGTCAACCCTAATGTTCAGCCCATGTGTATGTTGCTTTGCCATTCCTCAGCTGTTCCCTTAACCATGGGCCACTTAGAGCATTTTTTCACGGTTTGAGGATGGCTTACGCAAAATTGAAACGTGGAGAAAATATGAATTATGTCCTGTGTAGCAATAGATACCATCATGTGTTGTGGTGCCAAACCCCAGGCTATATGTCTCCTCTGCCATTTGCCACTCAGAGCCTATTTCCATGAAACTGGGGCTGCACAGTGCTTTTGCAAGCTTGTTTTAACAATTATATTATAGTGTATAGAGAGCTGGACTTCCTGTATTTATGTGGTGATACGACCATCGTGCTGTTTTCAGCCCAATTATGAGTTTTTCCAAAGTCTCTAGAGTAAAGAAATGTCTTTAGTAGCATCTTCCCAGCATTCTTCTTCCCTCTGTGCTCCTAATTGGTATTGTCGGGTGTTTCTCACTTTACTACGGCTTTGACGACATGCCAGTGTCTATGATCGTTGGTCGGTGTTCGCAGCACCACTGTGAGGTGTGCGGTCAAATGCAAAGGCACCAACATGCAATATTGTGCATACCAGCTAGGGATCGGTAATATTTCACAGAACAGCTCCAAAGAATGGTTCCGGAGAGAGGAACTGGAACCAGAGTTCCGAGCAAGCCAAATGAACGGTTCCATGCGAACGCCACATTTCCCCACTTCCTTACAGAAAATACACAATTTTTTTTTTATAATTATTTGTGTTTAACTTCTATTATTAAAAAAATTATAAAAAATATAACTAAAATGATGCATATCAAGAGTATTATTAAAGTACACTGAGATGCTGTAACATAGAGTTATTTTCCATTTTTCATTACCTTTTATCAAAAACCCTGGGGAACATTAACTGAAAATTAATAAATGGGAATGGTTCCAGCTCTGTACTGCTGCCGAAAAAGCATTGCAAGGCGAAAAGAGATGTTGTAAAGATTCTGATGATTGGATGAAATTGTTCAGTGTTGGAACTGTTGCAAACTTGCGAATTGTCGCAGCAAATGAACTGTTGCGGAGATAGAATCGCAATAAATCTTGGAACTGTTGCAAACCCACAAACAGTTCCAATGATTGAACTGTACCACTTACAGTCTCAAAACTGTTGTGAACAGTTGAAAACACATGAAACACAATACCAAATCCCCAATTAAACAGAAATATGAATAAATTTTTAATAAATGATTCTATCAGAACATGAACTTTATAGATATGGGTCTATGGATAGGATTCTGTTGAGTGTTATAAGTTGAGTGATAGAAAGTAGGAAGCTTTTTAAGAGTTAAGATAGAATATTTCCAGTGTAAGGTAATGTGAAAAAAAATATTGTGTAACATACATCAGTTAACATTCAAATTGCGACAAAATTATCTACAGGAGTAGAATAAAATTTATTACATTTTCTGTCATAAAATGAGCAGTTGCAGTTCCAGTTCCACCACAGCAGTAATACAATCATTTAATCGGGAAGTGTTTGTATAATGTTCATACCTCCCTCACTGCTTCTATTGCAAGAAGCCATGGTAACATACAGAACACTTTGACGTTGTATATGTCAGAAATTGTTCCGAGTAGAATGGTAATAAAGAACCTTTTTTCTTGATGAACTGCAACGTTCCGGAATGGTTCCTTAAATTCGGAACTCTTATTGGTTTTTCACGGTAAAGTTAGCTCATCTGAAAGCCCTTTCATTTAGAATAATAGTCAATAAATAACTTTTATTTTAGCCTTAGACATTAAGTTCCAAGTGCGGTGGAATAAACACACTGTGTTTATTACTTACACTGCAATGTTTATTTAAAAAGGTGGTCAAAGGATAAAAAATGGCTGAAAGGAAAAAGTAACTAGGACCTCAAAAGTGCTCACAGCCTGTACTCTCATTGTTTACATTTTTTCATTGTTTCTTGGTTTCTTCATGTTGTGCTATTTTCATTGTCTGGCATTTATATAGAGTGCTGAAGAAAGAGATTTTTGGTTTTTTTTAGCAGAAACAGTTTGTTAGTCAAAAGTTTGCCTGATTTGACACTTTAGGCAGTAAAACTTTTATCTGTGATATATCATAGCTATAAGTACTTCTCCCCATGACAGGGTGTGGTGGCAAGCCAGACATGTTGTGTTTGCCTGTGGCCAGATGCACGTGAAGGCACACTTCGACTACGACCCGGAGGACGACCTCTACATCCCGTGTCGGGAGCTGGGCATCAGCTTCCAGAAGGGAGACGTGCTGCATGTTATAAGCCAGGAGGACCCCAACTGGTGGCAGGCGTACCGCGAGGGCGAAGAGGACCAGACGCTCGCGGGACTCATCCCCAGCAGATCTTTCCAGCACCAGTGAGTCCACAACTTACCTGCAGCGAGTGCGCCTGATTGGGCGCCTGCTGCATATCTGACTCACACTTGGTGGTTATGTGCTCCCCACGTACTGCTCTAGCCATCTACATTATGAATGAATGTAGTCCAATCTCTCCAAATAAACACTCTCTGGTCATCTCTTTTTGTCCAAGAGAGTGCGAAAGACAGAGAGCATGAAGTTTTATACTTGCTGCGCTNACATTATGAATGAATGTAGTCCAATCTCTCCAAATAAACACTCTCTGGTCATCTCTTTTTGTCCAAGAGAGTGCGACAGACAGAGAGCATGAAGTTTTATACTTGCTGTACTCTCTCATGCTCTCTGACATCCACTGTGTTCTCTCATGCTCTCTGACATCCACTGTGTTCTTTTACAACTAAATTGATGTTATTTCAGGTGAATAGTTTAAATTCTCTTTTGAGTCATCATATTCCAATTAAAATATTTACTTAAACAGCACTAGTTTGTGATAATGTGTAAAAGTTTTGGCCATAATAAATCATTATTAGACTCAAAAATAGCATTTGGTGGTTAATCAGTTTCAGTTGTCAAAAGTTGCATAAAATTACAATCTAGGCACAGGGTGGTTTAAACTATTATTTTTTCAATTTTCCATAAAAAATTATTATTATAGTTAAACAAGAGTATGAGGTCCATTTATAAGCATGTCAGAACTTTTGTTTGGGGAACACCATCAGGCAGCATTCATACCTAATCAATCAATATAAGGTGGATTTACAATAGCTTGTTGCGTCCGTCCGTTATACGTCCGTCCATCTCACAGCCAAACAATTTACAATAAGACTTTGTATGTCCATTGTCAGTTCATTGCTGCAAAATAACACAAACAAATCTTGCATTAAAAGTGAAAATGTTTGGTGGTATTGTGTTTGTAAATACTTACAACTCACATAGACGTGAATAACGGAAATTAGTCAAGGCATTAAAAATATCATAAAGCATGATTTTAATACTTTTACTATTGTACAGAAGGGACCCGTGTTCCCAAATGTAATTATCAACCATTCTTAAGGAAAAATGTTTCAACATTGTATTTTACAGCTAAATAATAAAGACATATGAAAACAAAATACGAGCAAAACAAAACACGGCAAACACTGCACAACCTTCTAATGAACTGGAAATAAACAGCTAATAAAAAGAGCAAGTTTAAAAGGCTGTAATTTCATCCATCCATTAGTCAAAAGTTAAAGCTTGCCAAGGTTTTGACAGATGGACGTATGAAATTACAGCCTTCTAAACATGCATGTTTTATTACTCCTTATTCCGAGTTCATAAGAATGCTTTGTAGTGATGCATGATGTCTATTAGAAATGGCAATGATGTGACTGTAGGACAAGGGTTCTATAGTGCCAGTCAGAAGCGCTGGTATCACTTTACCTTGTCTCACCCATGGTAGATCCTATCCTGAGGTGGAGATGATGCTGCTGGCTGGGTTGGTTGTCTCGCAGGCCTGAAGTAAGGGATGTGACACTGGAAGTCCCAGTCGTATGCGCACTATGAGCGGATGTGGCTCTCCGGCGATCTTCTGGGGTGGCTGGAGGAAGAGAGAGCTAGGGGGAACTGGGAGGTGAGGAGAGGTTGCTGAAGACAGACGGCACTGGGTTGCAGAGGAACCGACTAGGTTTAGAGGCAGTAGCTGCCCTCTTAACTCTCCACCTTGCACCACTTCTATGGGTGAAGGGCATACGTGGAGGTACCATGGTCTACCACACTAAGGAGGAGCAGGCGACGAGTTCCCTGGCTAATAGCATCACCAGTAGGCCAACCAGAATCAGTCCTGTGTCACTTCAACTGGTGAAGTAGAACGCGGTAGATGGAGTGTGTTACTAGTGGTCGGGACTCTGTCTTACGTGCGCACCACCAGGTACCTCTGCATACCTGGTCCACAGTATGGATCACCATCTAATGTGTTATGTTTCACGGCCTAAGTGCGCCCGGTTAAGGGTATCCCGCAGTCCTACACTAGTTTCGTTAAAGAGGTTAAAGAGATACAGACGAATGTAAACAACCTGTATCAAATGTGCGCTGTGTGTGACTTGTTATCTTGAGAGCATCATGCAAGTTAAGATTATCAACACAGCGCATTCTCACTTACGTGTCGCTTTTCGCAGTGAAAGCAAAGTAACACAGCTGTCTTCAGCATCAATGATGAAGAATTAAAGTAGAACTGTCTTGCCCCAAGTCGCCCCTTGGAAAGTGCCGTTCTAGGCCCAGGCCTAATCGGCCCATTGGGGAATATGGACCTGATTGCAGGCACTGAAAGACTGACGTTAGCTTACTTAAGTGTAGGATATTATAGCTATGTTCCTATTCCAACGTGTTTTATTTTTTTGATGGCCAAGTAAGACTGCTGGGGCTCTGTTTATTTTATTTAAAGGGGAGACTTCAGTTTAATGTCTTTTCATGAGACAACGTGGGTTTTTTTTTTCTTATGAGACAGTGTAATTTTGAATTGCATATTATTTTGATGGAGCAGTGTAAAATTTTGCTTCTATACAAATAATATAAAAATTATTATAAACTTCAAAAGTTTTGATTTCAACTAAATAACAAAATGTGCGATGCCATTAATACATACACATGGTAGGTACACATTGTTACCAGAGTTAACCCTGCACTTGTTGGCTTTTTAATATAGGCCTAATAAACAAATGTTATTTATGCACTGCAACACAGAGTTGAAAGCATAGGTTTTATTTAATCCATATACATTTCAAACATTTCAGTATTTGTTTTAAAACATGTTATTTACAAAACACACTTACTGTTTGTAATTCCTAATCACAATTCTTTAACACATGTTTTATGGTAATCCTTAAGATATTACTTTACTAAAATCACATTTATCTGTCACTGAAATGGAATAATATATTTGAAAAATCATTCAGTAAATACTGTGCTTCGCCCTTTAGCTGAATTCAACAAACAAACTTTGGAACATAAATTTGGGGGCACTTGATGGCGGTTTAATACATTTCACTCAATAAACCACTAAAATGTCACCTACAACCATCAATGCTTAATGAAAGCCAATACAATATTAATTAACTAAAATAAATCATTTGGACAACACCAGTAAGGAATTAGCATAAATAAGAAGAAAAATAGCAATGAGCACGTGCACAATGGCATTCACCCGGCTCGAAATGTTTTGATTGTGTGCGCATGCTCCATGATAATTGCTAAATATGTTTCCAAAACCAGTTCACTGAAACTAAAAAAAAATTTGTGTAGTACTTTAAAATCATAATTTAAACCATAAAAGTTGGAATATAATTAATATATAAAAATTACAACTATTGGTTCTGAATATTATTTTCATCTATAGTAATCATCATTATCCTCAACATAACACCATACATCCTACAACAACTCATCAGCTGATACGATACTTTGAAAACGAGAGTGTTTGCTGTTTACAGACTGTAGGTTGGTCACACTGTGTGTCAAAGTTTACCCTACTTATATGAAATGGACAATACTCTAATTTTATCCCTACCAGATACAATAAACCCTTGATGAGACTAAGATTGACCACACTGCTAAGTATACATGTAACATCAGCTCCAGTGTCTATCTCTAGTGTCCAGTGATCACTTCCACTGTAACTGTCCGAGAACACTATCCTAAATCTACTACATTCAGTGCTAGAGCTAAAGTTCTGGATCCTGATCTTCCAGCTGGCCATTGTTTAGCCTACCTTGCATCTACCCAACATTGCAAACTGTGGAGGATCAGAAAGCCTGCACACAAAACAGCCCAGTGGCTTTGTTTTGCATACACACAACACACAGCACTCCTGGTTGGGCGGCGAGATAGTTCATGCTGCCACGCCTACGGAATCAACATCGCACCGGGGTCCAAGGGTCCACCACAAGGGGAAAGCACTCTTCTTTCTCGCCGAGCTTCCATCTGCCCTGCTGTTGCTGTCATCATGTTTCCATCACAACACGTTGAGCTCAAGACTGCCAGGACATTGCTGCTGCAGTATATGTGATTGGTCACTCTGCATCTTTGTCTGTCTTGTGCTAAAACTGCTTCCTTAAGGGATGTAATCCGTTTAAGTTGAAGTTCTTTGCTCGTCCTCTTATCCTTTATCCCCAACTGATTAGTTCATGCTTCAATTCACAAAAACCACAACTATTCAATAATGTAATAAGTGCTGTTAAGAACTGGTCCACTGGTTCATCAACACTTTGTGCCCTAATTGAACATACATTTTTGCAAGGATTGTGGTGATTCTCATGTTGTAGCTGGAAGTTGAGGATGAAATTGAAACCACAACCTTTCTACCTTTTCTTTGAGAAGGTACAGGAGGACAGATGTTGATTTTCATGCTGTAGGCTTTTCCCATGTACCCATTGCTTCCAAAGTGCAGGCAAAATGAAATCTAATGCTACCATTGGTTTGAGATTGGATACTCCAATGTAGAGGGAGTCCTGAAGAGGCATTTCATCTGTCATTTTGATCTCCGTGACTTACTCACCAAAAACATCATGTGGTCTTAACAATTGCATGGATCCGTAATGTGGTCCCTTCTGCCACCTTGATCTGTTATAAATACATTTTGCATGTGACTTCATAGCTACAACGCACTTGTTAGCCATGCTAGCCCCAACCATAGACCACACAACTTCCAGTCACCCTTGCCAACCTACAAATTCAATTGTACTTTGGCACAAACATTCCAGTACAGAATAAGAAAGTAGCTAACCAATGTTCAGCAAGACTTTTTCTTTATTTTTACAACATACAATGAGAGATGACCAGCGAAAGTCTCATAGAGGCAAGTTTCCGGTCGGAAGATTGCACACTACTTCAATACTTTACATGACTGGGGCATGTGGAGTGTGTGCCCACGTCATATATGGAAAGTTCTGTGGTAGAATTATAAAATGTGAAGATTTCATACTAGTCCCTCAAACTGCTCCTCACACACCTTAGTCTTTTAATTAGATTTCACAGCAACTGCAAAAGAATACCTTTGTTTGCACATTTTGACATACTGCATGTTCTTTTCACAGACGAGAAACTATGAAGCAAACGATGTCTGGCGACAAAACGACGAAAGAGAAATCGAAGAAGACTGGTATGTTGCTGTGTGCAAAGAAGAATACAAAGAAAAAGAAAAAGAAGGCAGCCTATGGTGGGTCATACAATGATGGTGCTTATCCGCTGTATTCTACCAACACTTTGGATGGTATGTATGCTTTGTGTCCTGCAACATATTCGTATGTTAGGAAGAAATAAAAACAATAATCGTAATTCTTATTTAGAATGCACATTAACTAGCCGAGTCTTGTAATTAAGTATGTATGGGAGTTTTTAATTATGAATTCCATAAATTCTGTAATTCACTAAAAAAATTTAAAAATAATTGTGACGATGTCTGAACATCACCACCTGTATGCTGCACTGCTGACAGATATAGAAGTGAATCTGACTGAAAAGTCTCGAAATCCTTGTTACAATGTTACAAAATCCTTGTTGTATATACCATCACCTCTGACTTAACAGAATTCCATATAGGCAGGTTACACAAACATGTAACTAGAAACTTAATATTTTGAATATTGACAGCTTCTGAATAATGTATGCCTATTATTTTTACACTCTTCAATATGTACAAGAAGTTACCAATTTAACTAATTAGACTACTTTCTTCTTTATATGTATGCAAGTAAATTCCATGAAGTATGCACTACACAAAGTGTCTGGAAAAAGGAATATGTGTGATAATACTGTATTTATATTTACGTCTTTTTGAAAAGTGACTGACCCACTTAAAACATATCAGTTTACATACATTACCATAGTATTTGTTTGACAAATTTTATATGAATTGGTTGATTGATTATCAAAATAATATTATATTCTATTATTTTTAAAATACCTGCCATTTTGAAAATAAGCACACTGTGTGGTCAAAAACTATGAAAGTCACTTACAATGTCCTTACTAACAACTATATGTGTACCAGATTTAGTAAAATTGGATTCACTGGTTAAAAAGATTTTAGACACACACGGACACACACAGAAGTCGGCTAAAAATTATAAAAGCTATGTCTTAAATTTTTTTATAAATTTGAATATGTGTATTGTTAAGTTTGTATATTCTTGGATATTGCATGAAACACAGAAGAAGTATTTGATAAAAATACTTGCTTGTTGCACATTAATCGGTATTTGTCTCCTGCATGGAGGGGAGGCATAATTTATGTACTAAGTAAAAGTGCAAGAACAGTGAAGTGTTGGTAGAGTTTTGCTGGTGATCAAAATTTAAATTGAGGCTGTGGGTTTTCGTTTGTTTTAAAATTCTATAAATGTCTGGAATTAAAATGATTTAAATAGTGTATATATACTATGTGAAATAGATTATAGAAATTACTTGTTCTACAGACAGAATCAAATGCAGGACATGAAATATGGTTTTTTAAAGTAATTTCATAACAAAATCATAATGCATACATGCTTCGCAACTA
The DNA here is from genome assembly GCA_002778355.1 of Clitarchus hookeri. NCBI lineage: Eukaryota > Metazoa > Arthropoda > Insecta > Phasmatodea > Phasmatidae > Clitarchus > Clitarchus hookeri. Next base: position 1,281,390 of record NQII01000353.1, read on the forward strand.
CTTATGGAGTAACAGCGCAGCTATCTAGCAGATCTCGCAGTAACTACATGCTGGCAGTAACTACATGCTGAAGTTACTGAAGGTTCAGGATTCAGTTCCTCCAGTTCCAGTTAAGCCCCAGCAATTGAGTTTTCGCTTCCATTATCAGGCTGTTGTGAAACTTTCTTCACCTTTTCCGATTTTTGAAAAATGTGTCAATCGTTTTGGTGTTGGGATGCTTCTGCCCGTCTTTTTCCTGAATTTTTTTCACACACACACACAGACACACAGATATATATCTGTATAATGTATCAGTGATATTTTGTACTATTTTTAAAGTGTCAAAAACATTATACCTTAATAAATATATATACATACATACACACATTTTAATAATAATTTTTGGAAATAAAATTATTTTCTTATTTGTGTATTTTATTCTTATTGGTCAGTTGAGGTTCGACATTTTGCAGATAGCCAATCACGAAACGTTTTACATGACTGCGTCGGTTTCCCAATATGATGTCTCGACTCTCGTGTTTATCACGCGACTCACGCCGCACGTAAACAATTGAGCTAGTGCCTTGTGCTACTGCTCACCCAGTGTTGTAAACATAACATATCAGTTAACGTTTTGTTTGAAGTTATTTTAGAGTCCATGAAAAGCCAGTGTAATTTATAGCTTTAACGTTTGGTACATTTTGTGGCAAATAAGTATTACCATTTCCCTTTGCAGTTTGTACAGAAGTGTAAAACGTCTATGTAATAACATGCAGCCGGCGTGCTGTAGTTCGTGAAGCAANATTATACCTTAATAAATATATATACATACATACACACATTTTAATAATAATTTTTGGAAATAAAATTATTTTCTTATTTGTGTATTTTATTCTTATTGGTCAGTTGAGGTTCGACATTTTGCAGATAGCCAATCACGAAACGTTTTACATGACTGCGTCGGTTTCCCAATATGATGTCTCGACTCTCGTGTTTATCACGCGACTCACGCCGCACGTAAACAATTGAGCTAGTGCCTTGTGCTACTGCTCACCCAGTGTTGTAAACATAACATATCAGTTAACGTTTTGTTTGAAGTTATTTTAGAGTCCATGAAAAGCCAGTGTGATTTATAGCTTTAACGTTTGGTACATTTTGTGGCAAATAAGTATTACCATTTCCCTTTGCAGTTTGTACAGAAGTGTAAAACGTCTATGTAATAACATGCAGCCGGCGTGCTGTAGTTCGTGAAGCGAATTATGTAGTGGAATTTTCATTGCATATGTGAAATGATTCATGCATGTTATTGAGGCAATAAATTAAACCTTAATATTAATTGTTACATTTTTACTTACCATTATTTAGGATGTTGCCTGCCATAAATAAAGTCCTGTGATGTGGCAAAAAGTTGTGACTTGAGTGTAAGTGGACGCTGCTCACGATGGAAACACAAACATCTGCTCCTGCAGCTACAAACACTTGCAAAATGACTAATCGCTGTTACTGATGCTCTTGAAGGATTGTTGCAAACAATATAGATGAAGGTCGGAAGTAGGAGGGTGTTGAACAGGTGCTAAGTGTAACCAAATACAGTAGAGTTCTCTACATTATTTGGTGTAACTATGCGGTGCTGGAAAACGAAAGGGAAGGCAGGGAAGAGGGGAAGGGATTAAGGTCGAGGGAGGAGGGTGAACAGGTGCTCAAGCGCAACTGTGTGATGCTGGAAATGGTAAGGGCGAAGAAGGGAAGGGTTAACCTTCCGTGCCATGCACCCTTCACAATCAGAGCTTAATGTATTGTTGCAACACAAAACAGAGTAACTGTGTGTGTGTTACTTCTTCTAAAGCACTGGATAAAGTGTGAATTTTAAGTGGGTCATATTTTTATATTTTTACTTGGTATTTTTTTCCTTTAGAGCAGTCTCGGGAGGAGCCATATGGCTGCCCTCTGGATCTGCCCCTGTGTATCAGAGAACCAGTGTTGGAGTATTTATGGTTAGGATGTTGATAAAGAGTTATTGTAATGTAAGACTGATATGACGGATACGCTAAGACAATACTCATGTATTTATCATTGAATGCTTGGTAAGCACAGACTCTCTGCACAACCACTCAAGGGCCAGGCTAGTACAATCGATACCCATCTATATATATATATGTACATTTGATACACTCACAACAAAGGCAGCATTTCTTACCTGGGTCTGCAAGTACAATTTTCAAGCAGTCATGCCATTTAAGTTGTGATACTAGTATGTCCAACATATCCATTATGTGCTTCAAATTACTGACACTTTAATAGCAAGGAAAACATATTCATGTGAGTGCATGTTCATTCTCTAGAAGATTCATTCAGGAACTTCTATCACATAAATATTCATCACTATACAGAGAGGTAAATGTAAATAAACATGTTCTGGTGAGAAAATTATAATAGTAATGCACCAAAATTAGCACTTTACAAGAAATGGAATTTCAAATGTTTACACTTGTGCACTGTCAAAACAAGGTTTAAAGGAAGAAATGGAAATCAGACACATTTTCATGAAAACTTAACTGTGAACGAACATGCCATCACTCAAACACTGAGTCTTCTTTACAACAATTCATGATGTATTATGCAATGCAATTTCAAAGTAAAATGCTACTTTAGACATGGTAAGTTACCGAAAATGTAACATGGTTTTTAAAATTTGGCAGGATTCTTAAATTTATTAATTTCTTAAGTTCAGTTTATTTTCAGCAAAATCTACCAACATGAATACACACAAGCATGTTATGAACAAGCTGATGACAGGCACTGGCGTCATTTGTTTCAACGTTGTTCAGCGTCGTTGGTTCTGTCTGTCATCCCAATTGTCAGAATTGAGCCTTCTTTTCTGACATGGATTATATAGGGCAGTTTGTCACAGAGATAATTTCTATGTTGGAGATGGGCAGTGTCGGCGCTACAAACACCTTCTCCTCCTTAATATGCACTCAGTAACTGTGACTGAATAGTGCTTTTAATGCATTATACTGTCAGTACTTCAAACTAATGAAAGGAGAGTCAGTACCTGCTGTCATAGATTTATGCAAGTTTTTGCATAACCTGACAATGTGTCATGAAATATTTGGAGTAATATTTGTGATTCCTTAATGAAAATTAGTGTTTGTCTTTTATTTTGTATTTATTTGTAGTTAGTTGTTGTCCTACTTTCCGAAGGAAAGAAAGGCTTATGAGATCACATTCCTGTCTGTGTGTGTGGCACCCCATTTCAATATTTGAACTCGTTGACCGAATTTCACCAAACGTGGTACATATATAATACTTAGTAAGAACACCTGACTTTTATAGTTTTTGACCACACCAGACACTTACTTTCAAAATGATGGCCATTTTAATATTTAGGGTGATATCATATCTTGGTAACCATTAAACCAAATTTTGTGTGCTGAAAGAGCATCATGATATTGAAACTTAAATTTTTTAATGGGTGTTTGCCATTTTGGAAGATAGCACCAAATAAATAAATAAAGATTTTACATTCTATCTCAAAAGCGATTAAACCAATTCTCACCCAATTTGACATGTAAGTAACACTATCATATGCCAGCTAAACTTCAGTAATTTAACTTTATTAGGTACTTATTTCCAAAATGGCAGCTATATAAATGTTTTAGGTTTATTTCATTTATCTACCATACCACTAACCCAATGTTGACTAAATTTTGTATGCTGAAAATATTGATTCCAAGCAGCATATGATTTCACATAGAAATTTTTGTCAGCCATTTTGTAAGATAGTGCTACATGAATAAAAAAAATTCTGTTATATTTCTGTAAAAAAAATTAACTGACTCCTACCTTACTTAGCAAACAAGAAGTACTGCGGCAGATTATGTAAAATGGCATGTTTTAAAATGGCGTGTTTTAAGTAGGTCACACTTACTTTCAAAATGGCGGGAACATAGGAATATTAGCTTAGTATACTTGATTATCAAAACCATGTAATCATTTCCAACTTAAATTTGTATGTTAACAGTTTATATTAAATCTATCAACTGCTTCTACCCTGAGCATCTTTTGCCTACCATTTTGTAAGCTATGCCATATGAAAAAGTTACATTTTTATGTAATTTCTCGGGAAACAATTGACAGATCCTTACCAAATACTGCAAACAAATTGCATGCAACAGGTGGTGTAAACCCTTTATTTTTTAATGTAGGTCAGGCACTTATTTTCAAAATGGTGGCTATATAAATATTTTATCTCATTATCTTTTATTAAAGAAACAAATTGCAAGATAACTTTGTATACTGGCAGTATACAATCATCAAATGTGCTAATCCATAACTTTTTTTATCTTTCATTTATGAAGCTTGTCACATGAAAAAATTAATGTTTAATGCCACAGGGACTAATAATTTGATTTTCACCTAATTCTTCTCTAAAGTAGCGCTATGGTACGACATGTAAACTTACACATTTTAAGTGGCTCAGTTTCTTATTTTCAAAATGACGGCCCTGCAAATATTTCAGGGTAGTAAATACTATCATTCAAAACATAAGACTGTTTAAATTCAAAGTAGATGTTCAAATCCCACTTTCATAATGCAGTTTATTGCTCACTAGCTTATGGTACGAGGTTTTCTAGATTTGAGTCCTGGATAAGGCCAGTGCGTATTTGAAATTGCCTCACTACTGTTGCATATGTTTCTGGTTTCATCTCTAATGATATTGCTTTCAACGAGACGACAAGTCCAACCTACCTGTTCAGCTTTTAAGAAATTATTAAAAAATTAATTGCACCCATGTTGAGGAAAGTAGGCACATAGGTTATATCAGTAACTTGTTGTTCAGTATCATAGTAATTTATTTGTATGTATTCCTTTCAATTTTACTCATTCAGTTTATTCATTTCAGATGTATTCATTTATAGAAACACTTTTTTCGTAAAATAAAATTTTGTTTTATGGAAGGGAGACCAAAATTCCTGTGATAAGTAAAAACATTGTTTACACACCCCCTCTTCAAAACACTTTGCTGGCATGTTAATAACATGCACACTAAATTATTAGTTTTTAAATGTAGGACTTCAGAGTGCATTTTTCTGTAAGTTACTCACTTATTATATTCAGTACATGTGTTAAAAGAAAATTATTTACTATTTTTAATGTTTGAAGAAATTTACAGCGCAGTGTTAATGGTTTTTACAGATTATGATGTGGATGAAATATTGACGTATGAAGAAGTAGCACTCTACTACCCTCGAGCGAACCACAAAAGGCCAATAGTGTTGATTGGACCACCAAACATTGGGCGCCACGAACTTCGACAAAGGCTGATGGAGGATTCGGAGAGGTTTGCAGCAGCAATACCACGTGAGTGAAAGGAGACTTGGCCTAATAATATTAGCTTCCCACTCAGTTTGTGAAAGGATTTTGTTAGAATAATTATTGTTACAAATGAATCAGTTATAAGCATGTATAATGTTAGTTAATCTGAGTTAAAATCGTAGAACCTTGATATGACATTGTTCAGTGGATCAGTAATTACGTAAAGAGTTATGTGCAGGAAAACTGTATAAGCAGGAATTAATATTACATCTATAGAGGGCACATAAAGCAAAACAAAATTCTAACAAAATGATTTTAATGTACAAATAGTAAGTGAGTAGTAATTTGATTTTATTGTAGTTTACGCTCCTTTAAAATACTCATGACCACATCATTGAGAAAAATAGAACCAATTATAAGCATAAAACAGAAGTAAGATCCTTTAAAATATGATTATAAACTTACCCAAAAAACTGTCAATTTTTATTTTGTTTCTTGCTGTCAGATATATACATATACAATACATAATTTGAACAAAACACTCATAATATTAATAATTTACTGTTCACCTGGTTAGATTAACAACAAAATTGTATACAACTGAGTGTCTAAGAGGTCTGCAAGTGAACAGGAAACTGCCCCCTCCCCCCTTCCCCCCCTCAAATTTCCAACATTTTCACTTTAATCATGTTATGCAAAAATATCATTAGTGGTCTGAATTCCATCAGACCACAGCATCATCAACAAATGCACATGTTCATATGAACACACAATTAGGTGCATACTTGAGGCTTTCCCCCTCATCTGCTGTTGTCATGATATCAATCATTCTCCTCTAAAATCACCTCCAAATATAAACATCTGATTTGTGTATCTGTATGTAGGTTAATGCTTCGTTATTAAGTCTTAAATTTTACCCAAGATAAAAATTCCATTTGAGTTAAACCATGAACTGAACATATACTGTGCAGGTAATGAAAAATATGAACATTGTTATAGACAGGAAGAAAACTATTTTATTTAGCCTTATAGTTTATATGCAGGAATGTTTGTAACTATTTTAGTGACAGCTAAAATTAACTATAAGTACAACTCTTGTTTACTTCATGTGACTATACGAGAAATTTGAGCCTCTGTAACTATGTTATTAGCATACTTGTGTTTCATTACAGTGATTAATATTTCATTCTCAACACATCCTATTGCAAAAAAATATATACACAAGGAAAACATAGTGAATTTCGTTGGTGGTTTTGTTGAAATAGTCCTGTTTCCTACTATTGGAGTTCATCATATTACAGTGTCTCTTTTCGTGACATGGTTGAGGAAGAACGAGAGTCTGTAGATGCCATTCAGAATTCCGTTATTGCAGCAGATGCTAAATCTACTCTCTCTCTTTTTTTTTTATATTGAAAATGTAAATACATTCTCTTTAATATTGACCAGGTGTGTGATAAGTAACTAACAATTTGACGCTATTTGGTTGGGGAAGCCAATTTAACTTGCGCCTTTCCCCAACCTGTGGAGAATACAGGGTGACTTATAGCATCGTAGTTACTTCCTCCCGGCATAGACTATAAGATGCCTAGAAGGTTAAGGGGTTTTCAATAAGGTAGTCTTTTGCTGTTTCATTTTGAAGGACGAATATATTGTCTGGAGTTTAAACAAAAACAACATACAGCAACACTTCCGAGGTGTGGTACTCTAATTTTGGCTACTCGTATTAACTGGGGCGACTTCATAATGGAGGGGGGCTTCTCTGGACGGCGACGGTACACTTAATTCTGCTGTGGATGCTGGTATGCTGCCTGCGGTGGATGCGCTCCGGTGAGTTGGGCGGCCTTTGGAAAAAGGCCCGCGTATGTAGTCGTCTCCCCTGGAGTGCGGTTCGGACTCATGCTCACGTCTTCTTGTGATTCCTTGATGCAACTCTTCCCTCTGCGCGGTACTAAAGAACTGACCTCGACTGACTTCCATGATCCAACTGCCGATGCCTGACTCCCTACGTGTCCTGGTGTGGCGCTTCCGAGCGCCGTGTTCTAACTCCCTACAACATTGACCCGGCCGGGGTCCGACTCCCGGCCTCTGACTGACTGACTGACTCTCTGCGCGATACTTTAGCACTGACTGATCCCTCGAACTAACGTCTCTGGGCGGTAATAATTGACGGATCCCTCTTCTCTTGTAAAGGGGCTTATATGCTCGCCAGCCTCTTCCCTAAAGTGTCGGCACGTGTCGCCTTATTGCGGGAGGGGGTGAGGTGGTAGAAAGCAGAACAATGCCTTTCAAAACACGTGCCCTGGTTCCTGAAGGTTGGG
>NQII01000354.1:1901-100883 GCA_002778355.1 Clitarchus hookeri
TCATACAATTAGGTTATTGTATTCTGAACGACAGACCGCTAGACTCAACTATCATAATTTATCCATTATTTACTTACCAAAGGACCCCAGTATGTATACAGGTATCCTATTCGAATGTCAGGTATAAACTGGCTTGTTGCCATCACTAAGAAGTAAAGATTCAAGAAAAACTTAAACTGCTGGAAAAGAACCTGCAACAGACAAGATACCAAACACCTCCGCTAATGACTCTATCAAGTTTATATTCTTATTAACATTTTGTTATAATTTATTCACATTACAATACATAATTATTTGTTCTACTAAGACCATGTGGAGCAAATACTCTGTCTGTCATGTGTACACCATCACACAAGTATAATCTATTAAAAGATTGCAACGAAATACTACTGCAAGTAATTTTTAATATTAAACGAGAGAACAAAAACATACTAAATGCAACAGTATTATTATTAATATTGAAACCATCAAAAGGCATAATGAGAATATTAACTAATATGCAATTTGCAGTCCTTGGTACTGCTGCAGTAATTAGTATCATGAGAATATAGCATACATCATCCTATTTACTAAAATTAAAACTGATATTTTACATTTTTATAAGGTTTTATAATCTTAAAAAAAAAATATATATATATCGAACTCAGGTTATCATAGAAAAATTACTATAAAACTACAGTATGTTAAGAAAATACAATTACAGTTTACAGTATTCCACACTGAACCAAAATTCATTTGATCACATGGAGTGTACCAACTACCCCCAAGAAACTAGAAAATCGCNTAAGAAAATCACCTAAGATATATAACATCAATTATAAACAGTTGTAAAGTGCATACCAGAGGAAGAAAAGTAAAAGTATTGTACTTCTGGTTGCGGATCACATTTGCAGGAAATTTCTCCGGGCTTGGATGTCCTATCGCAATTGTTCGAGGCCTTAGCTCCCGTTCCCGACAACATCGCTTCCAAAACCAAAAACAGCATCTGAAAAAGTAAAACATTTCCTGTTGTCTTTGTTTTTAATTGCTTATTACTAACAAGACATAAAAATTAACCTCCTAAAACAGTGATCAGAAATAACTACGTGTCTTGAAACAGCATTTTTGTAATTATATAGAATCTTAATTTTAAAAAAAATAGTATTTCTGGGTATTACAGATGCTGTGAAATCATTTCTGCATAAATGTGTCTTGTAGTTCCCTCAGAGAAATTTTGTTTGACGTTTAATTTCTGACGGATTGATGTGCAGACATAATGAAATATGTTATTTGATATATATTTTCCAGGTGTGTGTGTGTGTGTGTGTGTGTATATATCTACATATATATAATTTTTATGACATGTTACCACAAACACTATGAAATCAATTTCATAGTATTTCTGTTCCTGGAGCATTTTATACATTTGAGACAATCTCCCTATAAACACAGCAATTCTCCATAGTATGAACCTGTGTGTCACTATGGACTTTGCTCATCTCAACTGTTTCTTTCCTTCTTTCATTCCAAATCTCATTAAATTTTCCATGTTTCCCCTCTTCTAGTTCTTTGTGGAGTTTTGTAACAAAGTCCTAAATGCATAACACCTTTTAGTTTTCATCTCAACTTATTTAACGTTCTTTGTAGTCTTTTTTTAGTTTCCTCAATCCACTCTTTGGTAATTATCCAGTTTAGCGGCTTTTCTGAAAGAAAAAAAAAACCCCGAAAAGTGGTATATTTTCACTCTACTAATTACGCAGAACACGAATATACTAGGGGCATTAACGTCCGACTAATTTCGCAATATGTGCCCACCTAACCTAAAAGAACCTAACCCCATGATGAGTGAATCACTATTTTACATTTTTAAACTAACCTAGGATTGTAGGGTTTTAAACTAACCTAGGATTGTAGGGTTTTAAACTAACCTAGGATTATAGGGTTTTAAACTAACCTAGGATTACAGGATTTTAATCTAACCTAAGATTGTAGGGTGTTAATCTAACCTAAGATTATAGAGTGTTAATCTAACCTAGGATAGTAGGGTTTTAAACTAACCTATGAATTTAGTCTAATCTAGGATGTTAGGGATTTAAAGGAACCGTAAAACACACCGGAAGAATATGAATTAACTCACCTAGGTAGGCAGCGGTTACAATTCCTCTGTCCTCTGCCAATTCAACTGTTGTACCCCTTACCTCACTCCACGAAACAAGTAACACATGCCACATAGGTGAATATTACGCACAGAAGCACTCGTTCTTGCATTCTCAGTTTTTTAATTGGTCGGATTCAGACGTCACAACTCCCGGTCGCAACAACACAACCACACTATCTCCCATCTGAACGGCCGCTGAAATTCCATGCTGATGACCATTACGATGTCAAACAACCTACAACCAATAAGGTGACGGCACGATGCTGAAAATCACCGAAAATTATGGCGTCCGACATAAACAAAGTAGTGGGCTGCTCTTACTTTCAACTATTTTATTTGANAAACACACCGGAAGAATATGAATTAACTCACCTAGGTAGGCAGCGGTTACAATTCCTCTGTCCTCTGCCAATTCAACTGTTGTACCCCTTACCTCACTCCACGAAACAAGTAACACATGCCACATAGGTGAATATTACGCACAGAAGCACTCGTTCTTGCATTCTCAGTTTTTTAATTGGTCGGATTCAGACGTCACAACTCCCGGTCGCAACAACACAACCACACTATCTCGCATCTGAACGGCAATTGAAATTCCATGCTGATGACCATTACGATGTCAACAACCTACAACCAATAAGGTGACGGCACGATGCTGAAAATCACAGAAAATTATGGCGTCCGACGTAAACAAAGCAGTGGGCTGCTCTTACTTTTAACTATTTTATTTGACACATTCTACTTATTTTAACATTACGTCGTCCTAAACATGAACAAGGTAAGCTGTGCAGAACCCATTAATGCTACTTTTGTTGGTCTAGGACGTTCGTTCAGAAAAGCAGCTAAACTGGATATTTACCATTTAGCACCAAGTAATATAGATTTCTTATTGCTGATATGCCTCATTACAAGACATTAGACATACTTTTTACATTTTGTTAACTCTTGATTTAATGGTTTTTTTTTTCTTAAACATTCACTCCACACTGAGCAAAATGGCACAGTGGTAAACTTTTGGCTTTGCATTTGGGAGGACCTGGGTTCAAATTCTAGTCCCACAATTCTAAATTTGGTTTCCCATGATTTCCCGAAGTTGCTCCAGGCAAATGCCGGGATGGTTCCTTGCTACAGGCCATGGCTGATTCCTTCCCCATTCCTGCTCCTCTCAACAATCTGCTCCACCTTTAATGACTTCACTGTCGAGGACATGTTAAGACCCACCCATCTGCCTACGTTCTGTTAAACAACTTCTCCATGGTACTGGAATCTGTCAACTCTATGATTGTAACGATACATAGTTTTAATTTTCTTACAGACTGTCCCAATGTCTGTCATGAATTTTATTTTCTTAAAGATTTGTAAACCTGTTTTTAAAGCTTGTAAGTTCTACCTGTTCAATAACTATTTAAACTGATTCTTATAAGATTACTCGATCATTTACAAAAGCTGTGCAGTGCATTTGATGTGTTGTCTCGTCTATACGCTAGTCTGATTCTCCGGTAAATTAACGAGTACTGTTCATTTAAAATTCTAAAGGGGCTTGAAAAACACAGTTATAATTCATTATCACACTATGACAATTACATTAAATTTAAACTATTGGTAAATTGTGTATAGAGACATATAGCAACTCAAGAACTAACCCATACAGCACCCTACAATGAAATGGCTTTTGTGATTTGCTCACCATCAATAATGAGACACTACTGCGACAAAGATACATCTAGTCAACAACATTGCTTGAAAAATGAAACTGGCAACCAAATTTATTAAGTGTGCCACCTATTTGAAGCTTTTTAATGTGTTCCGAGACTCAGCAGCAAGCAAGCGATAAGGGTGACACTGACACGCACGCCTAGTGCACCATCACTCCTACGCACAAAGTGCTGAACTGGCATGCAGTGTTTCAGTCATGCTGCGTGTACCTACGGGACTTAAGCAGCGACCCTATAATTTTATTGGTGGAAAATCTGAAGCAAAGTTCAGTGCAGGCCTCTAGAATAGATTCGCATGTTCTTGAACAATATATTATGATATACAGCAGTGTGAAAAAGCTCTGTAATAGCATTGATAATGTGAATGATGTATTGAGAGCATTACTTGTACATTGTCTGAAATGTGTGTTCTTATCTTACATCTGTATAATTGCGACAGTGGTTTCATAAAAAAAAAAATGCATATTTCAAACACACTGCAACACAATTCAAGCACCAGGTAGGTGACATCCTTAAAATGTAATGGTTAACAAAGTCAAATGCTCTACTGAAGTCATGGAATGCCAATAATTATCTTCATAGCCTTCCCCATCCTCGAGGTTATAAGAATGTAGACTGAATACAAATATTTACATATGGAGTAAAGATTCAGTAATGCCTGTAACCCCCAAAATAGGCCTACTAATTTCACATTATTATTATTTTTCCGTTTGCCAGAAATGCCGCAATTCTTAATAAAACATTTGTGATTGGAAAACTAGTACTTAAGATTTATTTGCATACATACAAATTTCGTATTAATACATAGCAGCCTATGTTTACACGTGCCAGTATTTCTGAACCACAGCCAACATGGTCACCACGCAGGGTAATTTGGTAACTGAAAGATAAACTTGTGTTACGTTACAGGCCTATGAAACCTACGACTTGGTCACTGCATAAGTCATCCTCAAACATAAGTAGTAGGCTACCCTCCTTGAAAATGATCAGGACACTGGAACCAAGCGCCCCCCTAGACACTAGTACAGCATAAGCTGTTGTTCAGCATAAACGGAAGGCCGTTTCCAGGCTGAAGATAAGGCTATTAAACGCGAACCATCAACCAGTCTTTGCTTCTCACTTCACGACCGCTACGTGAAGACTGCATATGCGACCATATACGCTCTTGTTAATCATACATTTACGAATACAAATATACATAATTCGAAGTGGCCAAAATAAACGCTACATTAGTATGATTTGCGTACAAATACTAATACAACTGTCGCTAGGTAAGAAAGTTTTGTTTATTCCATGAAACAACAAAAGTTACAGGAATTAAGGTAGGTACAACCTCGAACAGAGATCGTCGCTTCCTTTAGGAATCAGCGGCACGTCTTCTTTAACCAGCTGAGTCGTAGACGACGTTGAATCCGCAATACTAACATTCGTTAAACTCATGTTAAAAATTACAAGATGACGAAGGTTTAAAAACAACAACCTAACCCACTCCCCTTCTGAAATCACTTTGTGGCATTACATTGACAGATAAATAAATCGAATCTGTAATCGAACTCACGCATTGACCATACATATCGCAAAGAATCGATATCTCTTCCAACAGAGTTAAAAAAAGAACTAACGAACTGCGCAAACTTTACTGATAGATGTTCGTATTTTTGTAGTTAACAAAAGCGTGTTTTTTACACGATGGCATTAAAATATTGAGAAGAAAATAATTTCTTTTAATAACTCTGCACAATCGATCAGTCGATTCTCGAATCATTTTACGTTTACTCTCGAGTGAGGGTATGGCTATCGTCAAACGTATGTTTATTCTAATACCCTACGCTGGGGTATTTGATACGCGTAATATATAACGCTACTGTACTGAAATTTTGACTTTTAATATGAATATTGACAAACTTGTTTTTTTTTTTTTTTTTTCGTTTTATTAAGTAAAATTACATTTAAGGTTATTTTATTCCTTTATGTATGCAATTTGTAAAATTGCACTGATAATGTTTGGGCATGTTCTCAATGCAATTTGTAAAATTGCACTGATAATGTTTGGGCATGTTCTCAATTGTTTATTAAAGTGGCAACGTGTAACAAGAAAAATAATTAATGTTTGGGGAGAAGGGGCCCCTTAATAAACATTATTTCTTCCTCAAAAAGCATTTGTCTTTCCACAAACTTCCAAGTTTCCAGATATATACCTGACAGAAAAGGACATAGTATGCTAGGTATATTAAGACTCAATTATGTATTGTGACATCGCTACAAAACATGTGTAACACAAATATGCTTTTCTCCTGCAGGAACAATAATAATACCTTGCAATTGGGCTATCGCCTAGTGGTAAGTGCTTCCTTCCCTCATCCCTTTTCACTCTCCAGTCCCTTCCTAAATTGCTCAATTCCCTTCACCATCACCAATTCCTCCCACAACACATTTCACTCCCTCACAGTTCTCACTTCCTGAGCAGCCTCTCCAATCTTTGCCTGTCCCTTAGGGAGCACCACCCAACTGCGTCGTTACGGGTGGCCTAAAATTCCTTTCATCCTCATGTTCTCGCCTCTGCCTTCAATCCCCATTTACCCGTTACCCACCTTGCTGCCCGTCTTTGCACTTTTCCCAGCTCCATACCTCCTCTTTCACATATGGGTCCCAAAAACATATCTAAGAGTCTTCTTATAGCCTTAATACCCCGTACTCTTCTTTATGATTTATCTTCATGAGATTGATTTGTCTCAGTGGATAAACATGTAACACTACGTTATACTGCGCATATAACACCATGTAAAGCCATTTGGTTTTGTTATATAAGACTAAAGGATTGACTTTTGACTTCTTTACATTGGAATCTCCACTAAAAAAAAAATAATGTGCGAGACTCCGACTAAAATGACATTTCACACTACTATGTGTTTATCACAGACTGACAACAAGTAGAGTCCATAGAACTACTTGCTGCTAAGTTGATTTTCAAACTGGAGACTTAAATCCATTGCCAACCATTATGAGCGCAAAAATTCTCGGAATGAGACACTTGAAAATTAAAATATGTTTGCAAGTACAGGGAACAAAATCGCAGTCATGAAAAGGGCAAATCTCAGTATTACAAATTGTCGGCACACAATTTATAAGTCCAAACATACCATCTACCTTGAAATGCTTCTCTTCAACAAATAAATGGTACCAGACAAAGCTTCACCAAAGAACGCTTGAGTTATCCTTCGGAAACATGCACTGTAGCCACCCTTGATGTACCATCTCTCTCAGAGTGGAGCTCCCAGGATAAACCCCCATAAACCACTATAGCGGTGGAAAACCTGTCTTTTTTCAGCAGAAAAAGTTGGTTGAGAGTGGGTACAGTTCTCTGCTCATACTGTTTCTGTCACTGTTGTAGAGTGCAAGTAGCAGACAATGCCTAAAGTATTGATGAAGTTGCTCCAATTTGCCACCAGTGTAGATGAATGAACTAAGCATCTCCAATATTGGGTTTGTGCAAAGAGACTACAGGCTCAAGGAGTAAGAAGTGGCGCAGTGTTCAGACGTCAATTAGGTCACAGCTCAATAGACATTGAGAATGGAATCTGGGATGCTCCCATCTGAACCGCAAAGGTATAGGTCTTCAATCATTAGCAGTTGTTCCCCAATCACCTTTTGCAAGTGGATCTTGAACAATTTTGCCCTAGCCACTCGTAATCCTCCGAAGTGAGGACCAACTGGATGGTTGAAATGCTAGGTGACGGCCAGCAAGTACAATGAGTCCGTAACAGCTTGTAGATGAACAGATGATGACCTCAAGATGATCATGAGCCCAAATATTAGTCCCGTAATCATTTTAGATGTCAGAGGACTTTCTTTGCCTCGCAAGGAAGTTCTTATAAGCCTGCCAGAAATACTTCTATAAACAGGTCTGATGCTAACTCTACATGAATTGCCTTGGTGACACAACACACAAAAATGGAGAGGTAACCTTTCAGAATAGCTAGCTAGCCGTGTGATAGATTCAAGAGAGTTTCATCATGAAGAACCCATCCAGCATGGTAAATTCCTGCCTTGACAAAGGGTTGAACAAGCCATATCCCCATGCTGGAAGATTTTCTATTGGAGGCATACTAGGAGAGAGCTTCGGCCTGAAACAGCAAAGACAGAGAGGCAGAAAAATGTGTGATGGCGTTCTCAACTTCCAAAATTCAAAACTTTTCTATGATGATTCCTTGAAATGACTGCTTGTCAAGAAGGTGATGATTATTCTTGTATTATTATGAGGTCAGTCAGGCAATGTGACGGGTGGCAACACCGGAATTTTATGCTCAAAAGGGATACTACCTTGGTAATTGACCACCCACCCTCATGGAGTCACATAATCCAAGAAAAGGCACGGGTTTTCAAATTTGAGAAGTAGCGGGCTGATTCTTCTTTGCATCAGCAATGTTACGTACATGCAAGAGCCAGAGGTTTATTCTCCAGAGCTTGGCCACGTGACTGAAGCATGTCATTGTACTGCATGAAAGTGCCCAAAGCGACAGTCCTTTCCAACCAGACTAACTTACTTCCTAGCTAATAACTTATATAAAAATTCTATAACTTCTATAAATAAGGCCTCATATGGAAATTCATTCGTTGCAGCACAGTGTCCGCTATGACGTATGGAGGGGGTAAGTAGGAGAGGAAGGAAAGAGCTGAGATAGAGCTAGCTTCATTCCAGCGAAAAGGTGCAGGAAAAACATTAAACTTAAAATGTTATACTTGTTTCAAACCCTGTCCAACTTTTATAACTGCTAGTTGTAGTCCTATATTTTGTTACATTAACTGTTCAGGAATATTTCATTTCATATAAATCAATTTATAATGTACATGTGGTGATATAATTTTTAATTATACAAAACTTCTGCATCACCATCACATTCAGTTTTCTATGACCTTCACAGGCAAAAAAAAATTCTAATTACAAAAAACTAGATATTAAATTTAACCTTTGCTACTAAAAATATTCTGAATGTTTTTTTATTAACGTTATTGTTTTTGTTTATTATTTATAATAATAACAATTACCATACCATGTTATATTCCAAATTCCACAGCTACATCAATCAACATATACCACACACCACATTAAAAGCACCCAGAATGCAATATGCGTAAAAGTACGTAAAATTTTAACATGAAGTCACGAGTTCCAGAAGTTATTTAAGCAACATTTATGAGTTATTACTATGATTCAATTGCTTTATTCCACACACAAAGTATAATCACACAGGATAGCTGTTTTACTTAAAAAATAGGGGCCCATAAAAAGAATTAAAATATATATATACACAAATGAAAAACAAAATAAAATCACCATACATTTTACTTAAGCAGTAGAATTTTGTAAGCAAAAAAATGATTAGGAGAGTGGAGTGATGCGAGCAGTTCTTAACATTGAGGTCTTGAAAGCAAATGAGGGTGAAGTGAGGTAATAATGGAGCAGCACCAGAATGCAAGGGTAGGTGAAATGGGATATCCTTGAGAAAACCAGCTGACCAGCGGCACAGTCCAGCACGAATCCCATGTACGGAAATCCAGGAGTGACTCCGCCGGGAATCAAATCCAGCTCCTCTAGGATGGAGGCAACTAGTCTGACCACTATACCACCGCGGCTCCACAGGATTAGAAGATGTTGCAGAGTTGCCTGAAAACAGCTTCGGTCAGGTTTGCTGTCATTCAGAGAGAATCATTAAATGGCTATGGTTACTTTCTGAACAGAACTGCTGAACTGAGATATTCTTCACTAAGATTCATTTTGATAGTGTACGAGTGAATGAGATTATATTGAGAAACTATTTTAAATATTATAATTTCCGCAATACACCTGAAAAGCGTGAATCCAGAAACATAGGTCATGGCAGTGTTGTTACACAGTACATCTTTTCCCGCAGAATTCTTATGATTTTAACCTAGACAACTATGCAATTGTTTTCAAAATTTGTGGAAGTTCTTTGAGGGCAGCAACCAACCCTCAGTGTAAACAAAACATTGCCACATGCTTGGTGTGTTCGAATAAAAGTGTACTTGCCAAAAAAACAAAGCATAACTCTGTTAAATATGCAAATAAATTTGGATCCTAGGAACAAACAGTCAGGTACAAACTCTGGGAAGTGATTTCTTGTGCGAAAACAAGGAAATATGTGGGACACTTTCTACTTAAACTGAAATTTAAGAGAGATATGAGTCCATGAAAATTGAGTTTTTAAACTGTATTTTTGCAAAATATTGGGAATGAAGTGACATTAAAGTACAATTGTTTAAACACTGTTTTATGTTCTCAGGATCTTCCATCCAAAGAGCAAAGGCTCATTAACACCTCCGACAGCAATGAAAATAACAGGGATGAACACCCTCTTGTTGCATACAACCTTTTTGCTGTCAGGAATTATGAATGTTTGTAGCTGGTTTATTGAGTAATATGACCTAATTAGCAAAAAAAAAAAAAATGATCCTCTTGCTGCAACTGTTCAGGACCCGCCATTTCATGTAAAACACACACAAAACTTCAGCTGTTGTGTGTGTTTTACGCATCCTCCACGGTTAGAAAGTGCAAATAATACTATTGAAACATACACGTATGAATAACCATGTGTGTAGAAATGTCAGTAACACACGCGAGCTTCGTGTGTTAAAACTTAGCCCAAGACAGAAATGCAACAAGTCCCACAAGTTAGTATTAGAAACGGAACAAAATTATTAAGTAATTAATTTTGTATTAAACAATTCTTAACCATTCCCCTTACCCATTTTGCCATGCTACCATGGTCCCACCACCACCACCGAAGCCATAAAATCAAGTAACATGTAACTGCAGAGTTAGTGCCAAATTTCAAAATCGTAATGACAAAAAAAAAACCTTTCTTCAGCAATGCTGGTCTCGTCATCTGGTACAAACTCCAGGTCTTCTGGGAACTGTCTCGAACCGGCTGCGTTCATGCTTCCTACGCTTCTCAACACAGTTAACTCAGTATGGCTGTCTGTACGAGTGTCCACGGAAACAAAGTGATGTTTTTTCCTTGATGCCAACATTGTTTACTCTGCAATAGCGCCTGCGTTATCAGGCAAACTTTAGTTTCCTCTAGTTAAACCATACCACAGCATGTTACATATTTAAACACTCTCATGTCATAGGCAAATTATTAATGATCAGTGAGATATGCTAAACTCGGTTTTACTGAAGGGGAAAAAGAGCTGAAAATCATGGAACAAGAAAGATAAATTTAATTCAAATTTTGTGTATCTCACTCAGCAACCAAGTAATCATTTATAAAACAGTATGTTAGTACATTATTCAAAATTTTACAAAATCTCTCTTCATATTATTTAATGACACAACAAAATATTAAAAGTTACTTAAAAATGCTAATTAGGAATAGCAGAAAAAAAATTTTCAATTAACTACCCTAGTTCCTATGTGTTTACACTAGTTTTCGGAACATTAAACCACATTTTTGTCCCTATTAAACCACTTTCACTAACACAAATATCGAAATATTGCAACATACTATATGAAAACTTGTATAGTTTCGTTTTTAAGGCTCAGTTGCTTGATTGCACAGTACCCTGAAAATCTGCAACTGTCAAATTGAGCACCGACTTGAGAAGAAAAAAAAAAGTACACAACATCCACAGCGCACTCTCTCTTGCCTGCAGCACCATACGAAACAATTTTATCTAATCACACGTGAAGTATAAGGAGTCAGCTGCTTGCTCAATACCCGCCTTATCAGCTCCGACACACAGACAGGCGAGACACTTTATACCAAGTTTATGAATCACTTCAACAAATAAGTTCCCACAAATGTAAACTCTCTAAAGTCCTGATAGTACTCGGCTGAACAGAATTGCCAACTTGGTGATTTTCTCACCAGATCTGGTGATTTCAAGTTTCATATTTATGACAGGTCAAAATGTTAATAATTTCTGTAAAAAAAAAATTTGGTGACAGATCTCGTGATTTGAAGAGATGCCGAGGATATCTTCCACACTAAATTAGGTACTGCACTTTTGTGTCTTCAGGATTGCTCGTTCCCCGGAATATGTGATGCACTCGTGGGGAGAGCAAGGAAATATCTTGAGATGCACATTACAAGTGATAATCTCTTTATAGGTAGTCATGTGGACTGTCTCTTGCAGGAATAACAAAAATGGATCGGCCTCATCATAAGCAAATTGTTTAGTGAATATGTTATTTAAGTATTTCTGACGAAATTCTTTATTTGCTTTTAATTTTTAACTATTTTAATTTCTCACAATTTGTGTGTGCGTGTGTGTGTATTTTTCTTCTCAATTTAATCTGAAATAGATTGAGATTACAATCGGGTAATTTTTGTATAGTTACGTAGATTTTTTTTTTTAAAGGTGGCAATTCTGCTGTAACTGTGGATTACACCATTTGAGAGTTGAATTACGGTTAGATTCATACCTGGCAAGCAAAGCCTGAAGATCAAAGCCATAGAAATGTGGGACAATCACACAAAACAGAAACTTACAAAACTCTCACTTCCACTGAGAAACTGTCACAGTGAGGAAAAGCAGACAGAGACAAAAAGAAGTTTGATGGCCAAAAGCTGTGAAATGGTAGCTGAATAAAACAGCAATAAAAATACTATATTGGAGTGGAGAAGTTTGGGCGCCTCTTAAAAACAAGGACTTGAGTGGAGAGCTAAAAGATTTAAGCAGCTCTTAACATCGAGGTCTTGAGAGCTGATGAGTGTGAAACGAGGTGAGTATGGAGCAGTGCAGGAATGCAAGGGCAGGAGAAATGGGAGATCCCCGAAAAAACCTGCCAACCAGTGGCATCGTCTACACGATTCTCACGTGCGAAAATCTGGGAGCAACCCCGCCGGGAATTGAACCCAGTTTGCCTACGTAGGAGGTGC
This sequence comes from Clitarchus hookeri, assembly GCA_002778355.1. Taxonomy (NCBI): domain Eukaryota; kingdom Metazoa; phylum Arthropoda; class Insecta; order Phasmatodea; family Phasmatidae; genus Clitarchus; species Clitarchus hookeri. The sequence continues at coordinate 14,657 of NQII01000354.1, forward strand.
GTAGTCTGACCAATACGCCACCGCAGCCCCGTACGAGGTCTTGAGAGCAGATGAGGATGAAACAAGGTGGATACGGAGTGGCACTGGAATTCAAAGGCGTGGAAAACCAAATATCCCCGAGGAAATCTGCTGACCAGCACCATCGTCCGACATGATTCCCATGTGTGAAAATCTGGAACGGACCCCGTCCGAAGTCGAATCTGGTTTGTCTTGGTGAAGGAGAGTGCCCTAGCAGCTGCACCACCCAGCTCGAAAATGTACAGTATCTACCCGATTATAAGACAATGTTTCATTCTCAACTTTACTTCCGAAAAAATTTGGGTTCATCTAATTTTCACATACTTAAAATTTTGAGGTCAACATTTTTGCTTAAGTAGCTAGTAGCAAGTAATGGTAAATGTTTTTTTAACTAGACATAGGTTTCATTACAGTATAAGGCATTTTACCAAACAAAAAATTTACTGACAAACAATGCTTTATGATTAAAAAAAGATAAGGATACACGAAGAATAAGTGACTTCCTTATGTTTGAATACATTGAAGAGTGAGAGGAGAGATTTGGGAGGCTCTTAACAGCGAAGTCTTGAGAGCCAATTAATGCATTGAAGGTATATTAAGTATGTAGTGTATATTATTAACTGTACATAATTTTGCCATGCTAAACCTATATTCAAATGCAAATGGAAAACAATATTGCTAAATTACATGTCCAAATAATTTGTGGAGAAATTAAGTTTGTCTATAAATGAGAATTAAAAACATGAGGATCATCTTATTTTAGGATAAATAGAATACAGCCAAATAAATTCATGTTTTCTTAAAAAAATTATTTTCATCATGTTACTTATATTTATATTAAAGCCCTTGTATGATCCATTAAAAAATACATAAAATATTTTTAAAAAAAAAGAAAATTAAGAGGAAGCATTGCAATTATAAACTTTTGACTGGTTATTATCAATAACCCAATAAGGTAGTATTAATAACAAAACCTTGAAAAGTTTAATAATGCATTCTACAAACTGTGTAAATCAGACTGGGAAAAATTTCCCAGTGTTTTAAAGCTGCAAAGAAGAAAAACTGTGTGGACTGGATATACTTATGGACCTTTCATGACAAAGCAATAGACACAGCCACATTAAGTTGCATTGAATGCCAAACAAACTATGCTCTCTTAGAAAAGGAAAGAGGTTGACCATACTGTCGCTGCTATGTACATACCATATACCACAACATGCTTCCACTGAGAATTAACTCCAGCAATGGAATTGAAATGTTTTATTTATAGTTTTTGAGTGAGTTGTGACATATAAAACCAAATACACTACACACTAGTCTTTAGTGTACTTGTGTTATAAAACATCCAGAACACTAGAGAGAGCAGTTACCATTTTATACATAATTTTGTATTTTGTTTAATATTTTTAACATCAAACCATACATTACCCTTAACACATACGTTTGTTAAAATTATTGTATTAAACTTATTTTCAAATATTTTATTATGGCAAGCATATAAAAATGAAGTAGACTATAAAGAACACATTGTATGTTACTTTTTTTTCACAATTATTAATATTTCTTTTAAACTTCCTGTACTACTAAAATAACTGCTTGCTTCAAATTTATTACGAAAAATTAAAGTTCTCTAGGTGTCGTGTGTTTTGGATGGAAATAAATTTTTGTTTATACGAGAACAAAAAACACACAGTTCAAAAGTGCTGTAGTAGAAAATTACTATTCATGAACATTTAAAATAAGTAGCATGTAATCCATACAATTAAATTACAGTTTATCTATAAAAAAAATCTGTAATAATCTAATTTTAAAAAGTTTATAGAAAAATAGGCCCATTTGGGTTTAGTTATTGCCAAATTGTGCCACTCCCTTTTTTCTCCTATCCCTCTCTCTTACTTTCTTTATTCTTCTCTCATCCCTCTCAAACACACAAAGGTATGCGCCCACACTTTTTACCTGTCAATCACGATGAGAATTCACATCTCAACACACTTGAACCTGGCATCACGGGCAACAACTGCAAGGAGAATGCTGTAGCACTTTTATTTTTGAGATACAAAAAAAACCCCTGTAACATACAGTAAAAATGAAATGTTTTTCAGAGATTAACCTGTAACAGACTTCCAGCAATTATCACAAATGTTATGGAAAAGGGGTCACATCAAAAGTCTTAGCCCCATAAACACACCCTTGTTGCCCACTTATCCCTTCCAAGCGATGGGGATAGGAGGAACCAAGTAGAGCAGGGGCTCATTAAATTTTGTTCTAATTTTTATCTTTATCAAAGTTTTTTTAAGCTGTTGATAAACAGGTTGTTTAGGTACTTTTAATTAATATATACCCCACGGCTGTGCACAATTCTAAGCAACTGCAAATTACATGATCCCCATGAAATTTGTTTCAAGTGTGATTAGTAACGTCCACACACACCATTGGCAAGTATTATTTTCCCATTTTTTGGAAAAGCAGCGATTCTTAATACCTACCATGGTTGTATTCAAACTCGCTGCCACAGACCCTTTATCGCTTAAGTAACCAGAAATCCCCACATTTCCTTCATATCTTCGTGACAAAGTAGGCGTAATTTTTAACACCCATCTTCATTTCCCTGTTGGTATAACCTACTATGAATAAGTGAACAAAAGCACTTGATTAAACACCTTTTATTATGTTGCCTTGGTTTGTATTCAAACAACGGTATCCAACTAATGTCAGGAAGAAGCTGCAAAACTCACACACAAGTGAGCAACTAATCTTACAGACTATCCAGGGCATGTGAAGGGCAATTCGCTCATGCCCTTAGCTGATGAGGACATTCACCGGTGCATGTGCGCCATTGACTGCAATTCAGACAGCTTTGACGTACATTTCTAGAGCACGAAACCAGGTACGAGTCCATCACTGGTGAATTCGAACACAGCCTCAGTAAACCCCATTCTGGAACCGCCACTAATAAAATTAAATCGATTTTTAAGTTTTATGTAAAATTGTTATTTTGGTGACTTGCACGTCCAGGGACATAACACGTCGCCATTGTTTACTATGTTTAGATGGTAAAAAAATTTCTTCAACTCTTATAACTTACCCACAGAATATGGCAGAACAACATCGGTAGCACCTTCTTGGCGTACTATATCGTGAAGAAGCTAATCGAACGTCACGATCTGACGGTTGTAGTAGAAAGTCATATTCGTCCATTTCAAAATCTCTCTCGTCGGGGCTGATCCTGAGAGGCACTTCCTCCATTATCTACCATTAACACCTTTGCATCATAAAGTTTCATAATAATGAATCATATAATCAACTATGGTTTTTGCACAAAAATAACATGCAGTTCTGTGATGAAATTGACATTTTACACTGACCACAATGCATAAACTGCCCAGGTATTTTCACTACTTCATATACTATGGACAAGATACAAAACCTTACTATACCGTTAATTCTGAAGCACTTCCCTTCCTCAAAAAACAAAACATAATTATTCAAACATAACCCCTTTTCTGTTCTGAAAAGTACGATTATAAACAAACGCCATCTTGTATTTCCATAGATACCGAGCGAGGAGACACCTAAAGACCACTGTCATGTGCTACAGAATCAGATAATATCAAAGGTCAAATTAGCCATGTGAAAAAATAGACGTCAACATTACTCTTCACACTGAACACAAATTACCTAAGGGCATCAAGATATTCACAATATATACAAACAAATGCGATGGAGCGAACAGATATGAAAATCGAAACAAATTTTAGTGTAAAAAAAGTAAAACATTTATACAAATTAGATTTAATTTCGACTTATAGGTGGTTTACGATAAAAAAGGTAGAATTAAGACTTATAATTATTACTCGTTAAGTACACTAAAAATAAGTTGTGCAGTTTATAATTGATCTAGCAACAGTTAAGTCTAACTAATCAAATACGTAGGAGACGAAAAAACCGACATAACCAGGAAAATGGAAAACGTGTGTTTGTTTTTTTCATCCATAAAATCTTTTTTCAATACATAGTTGTACAACGAGATTGGACAAGCAAAATTACAGTATACACAGTTTCTACACTGGACAGATATACATAAATCGCATACACGTACACACATCATATTATTTCTTCATAATGTGAATAATCTTCTTCCAACAAGCTGTAAGGCTTCATTGATTTACTAAAACAGAGAAAAAAAAAAAAAGGGTACGAGAAACACCGGAACAAGAAATGTGTACAATAAAATTTTATACAGTAAATTATTAATTTTTGCAGTTTTCTACGCTATAAAATGCACATTCAATAAAAAATTATTCCAGGTGTTTTTTTAAAGAGTTTTAAGGTAGAGAAGCAAATTTCTTGAAGGTGGTGTGGTATTTTATTGAAAAGTTTGCTACCAAGGTAGGATGGCCCCTTCTTGACTAGTTTTAAGTTAACTGAAGCCATGTGTAATTGTAATTTAATTATTTGTGGATTATACTTATGAAATAGTTTTGAAAAATTCGCTATGTCTTATAGAAGGGGATGACAACATTGGGCATTCTGGTCAAGAAATCTGAAAAGGTAAATTACAGGGAATTCCATAACCTCATCAAAAAAGTAAAACAAGATCGTGAACTGTTCTTTAAATAAAGAGGATACTGTATCTTAATTGAAATAATAGCGTACAATTTCATGATACGACATTATTGAACTCCAATATGTAATAACAGTTTCCCGCCAACAAAAGCTATCACTGTGCTCTGATTGGCTATTTCGTATCACCTTGTACTTAACATATAAAATATAACGATAAAAGAAAAAAGTCACATGACCTACACACATCAGTCATAAACCAGTATCCGTGATCACATTGATTCTTATTCTAAGCACACTGCATACTGATTCTGTCAAGCCAATCGTAAACCCACCCTTAACTAGCGTTATATGAAAGAAGACAACCTAACTTTACGATATGACGACGATCACTCCTGCGGGGTGACTTGAGCCACATGTCCATGAGATCCTTGTGACCACTCTGAGCACCGCAGTCACAAAATCTACACCAGCTACACCAAGCCGCACCAACCACATCAAGCCAAGAGTACGTAGTGCAGGTCAACAGGAACAGAATTTGAACCTTCTTGCCGACAAGGATTACGTAACTTAAGAGACCACCCTACTAGTTTATTACAAGAGGTTACTCTTTTAATTAATAGGTAGGCGATCCGAAACGGTGTATACCCCAAATCCACAGCAGTTGGGCGCACTGGCAATCGGTGTTTGCATCGTAGCAGCTCGCGCCGTGACATACGACGTGATGCAGCCCCAAGTGGCATTGAATTGGCTTGTAGGTCGAAGCTGAATTGATAAGTGCCCCAAAGTGTCACCAGTGGTGTGAAGCATTTTTCCAAACACATTAAACACCATCACCGCATTCACAGCTACAGTCAGGGGTGTGTTTTATTGTATTAAGAGCAATCAAGCATGGCATTCCACACCCCTTTGCCAGGTGGACTCGTCTATCCCTTCAGGAGGCAACCACCTGGCAACACTGTAGCCAGTGAAATTCCAGCGCATCATAGGAAGTGAAATACAAATATTTTTTACGAAAAAACATAATAATGTATTAATGTATGTTTATATAAGAGTATTTATTTTTTCACAAAGGGAGATTGCGTATAAAGGCCTCTGTCCTTGTAACATGTAATTTAGTGCGGTGACACACCCTATCATCTTCACGACTTAAATCTTAACAGACATTTGTTAATCAACATGGTGTCACCAATGTGTTTAATTTATTTTATACAATTTTTCACCTTTGCAATTATATCACATAGTGTTCATGTTATGTTTCATCATTCGCCATTTGACTTCGGTACTCGTCACTCCTGACGGAACCGAGATCACTCAACAAGTTCATCTCAGCACTCAGACGAGACCGGTGGCGTTGGTCGCCCGCTCCGCGAACCCTCCTCGGTACCATCATTTAGGCTGTAATCATTTCACTGCAATATTAATATTAATTAACTGGAACATTTGTTTTATCTCTTTACTGTACCGAGGAGAGAGCCACCTGCACTCTCACCAGAGAGCTTAACGTTATCGCGTTTCAACATAATACAATGTTTATTTCACTCTAAGGTCACTGGCAGGCCTTAAGTGCTGCGTCCATTTTCTCACATTATTCAGATGAAGACAAGCACAGTGAATAAACCTCTTTACAAAGTTCAATTTGTTCAGAGATATGGTCCTCCAGGACATGTAGGTTACTACAACCTTTGTAGTACCTCCCGCGATTTCTTAGTATATTTCATGCATATGAGACGGCCTACAGTCACGTCATAAGGTATAAATAGTGTAATAGTAAGTACGTGACAAAATCATCAACAAACTGATGGGGGCATCCAGGGCGCCCTGGGCCTTCGATCAAATGATCCTCATAGTTAAATTTCTGCAGGGTTATGGCGCCGGGTTATTCAACACTCAACCAGCCCTAGGTAAACTTGACTACGACAGTGGTCTTGCATTGACACCGGCATAACGTCATTTGCCTACAGTTGCTGCACCAGTACGGCCCGCAGAACACGCACGTCGTGCATCCCGATGTGTGTCCGCATCGTTCATTTGGGAATGGGTCATGACCCGATTCCGTATGATCCAACCGAGTGACCTTGGTGTCTCTAGAGAGATCTGTGTAACTAGGATAGGAATCAAGTGTTAGAAAGTTAAATAGCATTAGAATTTACCGTCCATGGGCAAATATTTGTGAAATTCACCCTTAGGGGATAGCGAAGTAATCGGATAATAAATGCATGCCACGCGCATATTTAATGAGATGTAGAGTAACAAGGCTTGAGTATTTGAAGTGTTATATATATTTTCCGAGTGTAATTGTGTTTTTAATCAAACCAATTAGTGATGTGGGAAATAATGTATTTCTTTCAAACCTGACTTTTCTGGTCGTAGAATGCCCCAAAACCTCACAGACCTAAATTTCCCATGTGCTCTTCAAGGCACCATGTAAACATGTTTTGTATTTAAATTAGTTCTTAAGAAAGAACTCTGAACTCTCCTCAAGTTAAGGGATGTCCATCCCGAATGTTGAAGGGTCCTATTGTCTGTTTGTTTTATATATTTATGTAATGAGGTCAGTAAACTAAGATACTTTGCAGGATGGCACGAGTTCTCGGCGAGGACGCGGTTCACCTGCGCTACCCCTAGCAGTCTGATTCCATGGGACTTAGGTGCTGCATGTGCATCACGCCATGGGGGACTTTCATACTTTGTTCTGGCCACTTAACTGCAATAGGTTAACATAATGTACTGGAACTTTTGTTTAGTTTACCAACAGTCTTCCCCGCATTCGCAGCACCCCTTGTCAGCTCAATTTACCGACCCTGGAGGTTTTGACGTGAACCAGGCGTTCACTGGTACCTTTGTGCCCACTGTGACTGCCACAGTAGTGTCCTCCACTCCAGATGCACCACACCAGCAGGCATGTGGGCAAGGGTGATAGTGTATTCAGTGTTATGTAATCAACCAGCATTCGTCAATATCGTTTATTCAGTGCTATGCAATTAATCAGAGTTCACCAATATAATTACATCAGTGCGACATAATTGATCGGAGTACATCAGTATAGTTCATTCAGGGTTATATGTATTTATTCAGCGTCATAATTATCAAGTGTATTTGTTCCATGTGTGTAAATTGCACCAGTGTCAGTAATTATTAAGAGCTTTATAATTTAATCATTATTATTTATTGGTTCAGTGTAGCTATTCAGTATTTATTTATATCATATTTATCGTGTTTAAAGACAGTCATCACACACCCGGCCAGCCAGTGGCTGCTGCGATACAAATATTTAATATTAATATAACCCTGATTTATTGTGTATTTGTGCAAGGGAAATTGTGTTTTATTATGTAAGTTGTATAGGGTAATTGTGTTTGATTATGTTAATCTAATGTATATCATTTTCTTACATCTCATTAGCATTTTTAAGTCGCATTTATGTTTCATCTTTTCACCGCATGACGTCGGCTGCGCTCAGGTAGCGGGAGCAGGCACAGTTCTCAGTCTAGTACGCCTCATGACTTCAACGTGGGCGGACGTGGTAAGTCTCTCGCTTACCAAGAACCTCGGTGCCAGCCCCTGAGGCTGCAACCTCACTCAGTAATCGTATCATCACATCATCCACGAAATAACTTGTATTTTATGTTACATCGCACCGAGGGGAGAGCAGCGTCACACACCTTAATTAATCGTAATCCATTAGTGTGTTATATTGTACGACCACGCAGTCACCACATACCTTTNCATCGCACCGAGGGGAGAGCAGCGTCACACACCTTAATTAATCGTAATCCATTAGTGTGTTATATTGTACGACCACACAGTCACCACATACCTTTTCGGTTAAGTGTTCAATAAAATAATCATCTTTCATATAACCAATAGTGCGTTCATTAATCCGGGTGTGCGCAACGGCCATACAGCTCGCATTTTCCTATTATCTGACGGTGTGTTACCTCGAGTCCCCTAGGGAGAGTACCCACGACCCGATCTCATTGCTCAACACTGAGCTGGCGCCCGGCACTTTCACAGCTCGAGGGACACCGCGCCCCCAACCGTCTCCCTTCGACAAGGAACGTACCAAGCGCATGTCAGTTTCATTACTATTGTAAGCTTTCGCGCCATTCTTTGCAATTTTGTATAGTAAGAGCCGCTGGTAGGCCTTGTGAGTCAGGTCCGATTTGATTTGCATTGCATACATGTAACTGTGTCCACTATTCAGTAATACAATTTACTTGAGTTAACAGAAACTTGTGAGGTCTCATTTAGGGTTGTATTTCGGACCCTGGGCCTATCCAGGTAGTCATCGACGTCTCTAGGAGGTATCCTTCATTTATAAGGTAAAAGGTAATACTAAGGTGTGCTGGGGGCCTGAATACTCCAGATATATATTACGTTTTCCTGTAAATTTGTACAGTGTGTGTCATGGGATACAGACACGTGGTCGTTCAGAACTGTGACTTCGCGCTCACCCAATGAGCTGGCATCCATTCAATTAGAAATATAAATTTTGTGTAATATTCTGACTTTTCTTAACATAGTCGCTGGACGTCGTCCGTATTTCTATCTCCGATCGCTCAAGTAATGTTAAAACCCACAATGCTACTGCAGCAACCAGGAATTCCAAATACGTCCAATTATCCCTTTTTCATAAGATGTAAACAAATGACTTAGCCTAATCAATTTGTTTACAATACGTGGTAACAATTTAAATATTCTGCAATGTAATTGGCTTTCGAAAATCACATGCTCATTAGATGGAAAAGTTCCTTCACTCCTGGGTAAATTCTTTAACTCGATTCACAAACTCCATGTAAAATGTGTGGTGAATCGTTTTTCTACATACATACTTATGCTAAGTGTGGATGTGCATACATGTTTATGGTAGGTTGAACTTTTATATGTACATACACCAAGTGGAGGTTGTGAATCCAGCAATATATTAAATAAAGAGGTTGTCTCATTTTGAGCTACTGCAATTATAACAGGGATTGATGTCACGACTTCTGATATTGTAAGTAAATCAATGAGCAAATATATCTTAATTAAAGATAATACACTTATTTCCACATGATTCGTACAAATATTCATAATGCAGGAATATTCCTCGTCCGTGAAAACAATGAACAACCACCAAATATTAGAACTTAGAACATACATTTCTAACATTGTAATAATCGGCAAAATTGAACTGATTTTCGGGCAGCATAACTAGCCTAAGTGTAATGTAGTGTGATTAAATTCAAAGTGGTAGAAGTATTTTATTAAAATAACAGTGCTCGTCACTCTTAAATATTAAATAAAATAAAACCAAACAATTAAGATACAAAAAAACATGTTCATTATTTTTTACCTCTTTCTTTTGGCATTCGTTTTGTTCTATTGAAGGGCAATGCCAGTACTTGTGTTGAAGACAAATAATCGGTGCACCTCATCTTTTTAATCTATGGTCATTAATAGGCCATGCATAAATGATCTTTTGTTTATTGTTTGTTTTTATCCCGGGATTTTATGAAGTGTCAGTTTTAAGTTTTGAAGCAAAGAAAGTTCGAACAATTTAAATATTGTTATGGATGAGGAATGCGAGTTACGTGACCTAGTGGCAAAAACTCTAGAAAATAATGGGACGCTCGCTAAGTTGAGGGTGAGTTATCAAAGTGACAGAAACACATTTTATTCTGAAAGTTCACTGGATGAAACACTTATGCAAACCAATTACATGAAAAAAAAAAAAAAAGTCGAAGTCGTTTATCGATGCAAAGCGAGTGTTAGATCATAACTAAACGGCTTATTTAGATTTTATTGACTATTTCGCAGAAACATGAAGGCTGTGCTACTTTGGCCGTAAAAATTAACAGAAATTTGAACACCCACACACCTATGTGTCCTGCAACAACACAACATACCAATATAAGATGGACACCTAACAGTAACCGCATAGGGAGGATTGAAATTTTTCTATTTGCTTGCGCAGATTTCTATGCCGACCAATCACATGAAGGCAATTCCAACAAAGGAAGTAATAGCAAAACTAACTCGTGACAGGAAAATGTGTATAATAACAATAATTCTATACTTGCTATTCGGCGGCCGCCCGGTGGTAAGTTCATCCCCCCACCCCCTAAGTTCCTTTCCGGGCCCTTCCTGAACTTCCCGACGGCCTTTAATGTCACTACCACCTCCTGCAATAAATTCCACTTCCTATCTGACCTCACAAGCATGGATTGCGTATTCTGCTCTGTTCTCCTCCATACGCTCTGTATTTTAACACTATCGTTACTTCTCCCTCTGTACATCCCCCTAGACAACCAGCGACCCAACTTCCCCCATCCTCCATCTCCATTCGCCATTCTGTATAACGTGACCAGCCTTTCCTCTCTTCTCCTGTCTTTCAATGAACTGCACCCCATCTCCATCATCAGTAATGGCCAAAAGTTCCTTCATCCTCACCATTCTTCCCCTTGCCGTCGTCACCCGCCCTTCACCTATATAGCTGCCCTTCTTTGTACCTTCTCCAGCTCCCTCACCTCCACCTCCTCTTCTGGATCCCATTCCGCTGCTGCGTATTCCAATACAGGTCATACCATCATGCCACAAGCCTTTTCCTTAACCTCACTACTCTTTCCCTTCAGTACCTTCCCCAGCATTCCCAAAGCTCTTCTGCTCTTCATAACCACTCGTTCTATCTGCTTTTTCCACCCAAGATCTCTCTGTAATACTACTCCCAGGTATTAATATTCTGGTACTTCCCTCTGTTTCCTGTCCCTTCCGTCTATAAATGTCCCAGCTCTTTGCCCTCTTTCTCGTGAACCTCACTATCTTAGTCTATCGGACATGATCTTCATCTTATTATTAGTCCATAACTGTATCTAATCAATGTCATTCCGCAAGTTTCGCTCCCCACCCAACTGTGCATACAATACACAATCAGTAAACAACCTTATTTTCTCACCCACCTCCATTCCCATTTCATTTACCATTATGGTCAACAACAAGGGGCCAAGCACACTTCCCTGTGGAACCCCTGATGTCACCCCTCTGCAGGGGAACCTTGTCAAAGGCCTTTTTTCAAAGTCAATGGAGCAGGCATCAACCTGCTTTCCTTTACTGCCTGCACCAGATCCTCCAGCAGCCCTGCCAGTTGCGTCTCACATGAATATCGCCTCCTAAATCCATGTTTGGTACTCCTGCAGACTTAGCATTTCATTTCCGACTTCCGTTTATTTAGGCAAAATAACAAACATGTGCACACAATTGACAATGTAAGGAAACAATTTTGATTTGGCATTAATTTTATGTGCAAAAACAATTTTTTCTTGTAATGGAAACAAACAGAATAATATTTTTACTGAGACAGGTTAGCTAACACACAGTTCATAAATTTCTGCAATCCATGTGAACTATGTTTTTTTCCTGGTCGTTTCTGATTATTCGCAATATACTTTTCTTACTGTGAATGTAGCACTCAATTTTTAAAAATCGCATAGTAACGCTACTGTTACGCTACTGTTACGGCCAGTCTTAACCCATCTTTATGACCAAGCATTAACTACTTATTACTAGGGAATATTGTTTGCTTTGACTGCGGTACTTTTTCTTTCGCAAGTAGACCTCCAGACAGTATAACGTTATACACGTAGACAAATTGATTTGAAGACTTGCGTATTGTTGTAACTGGAAAAAGTAGTGGTAATTATCCAGAGTAGTGGCTTTTCTGTAAAAAAAAAAAAAAAAACCCCCCAGAAAAGTGGTATATTTCCACACTACTAATTACGCAGAACACGAATATACGAGGGGCATTAACGTATGACTAATTTCGTAATATGTTCCCATCTACCTAACAGAACCTAACCCCACGATAAGTGAATCACTATTTTACATTTTTAAACTAATCTAGGATTTTTGGTTTTTAAACTAACCTAGGATTGTAGGGTTTTATACTAACTTAGGGTTGTAAACTAACGTAGGATTGTTGGGTTTTAAACTAAACTAGGATTGTAGGGTTTTAATCTAACCTAGGTAAAAATTTAGTCTAATCTAGGATTTTAGCGTTTTAAAGTAACAGTAAAACACACTAGAAGTACATGAATCAACTCACCTAGGTAGGTGGTGGGTACAATTCCGCTGTCCTCAACCCATTCAACTGTCATGCACCTTACCTCACTCGACAAAAAAAACCACGATCTGCTAAAACATCCAAGTAACACCCTCCACATAGGCGAATGTTACGCACAGAAGCACTCGTTCTTGCACCCTCCATTCTTAAATCACAAGCCTTCGCACGGTCGGATTCGGACGTCACAACTCACGGTCGCAAAAAAACCACCGCATTGTCTCGTATCTCAGCTTCAACTAAAATTCCGTGACAATGACGTCTACAGACCCACAGGTGACGCCACAATGTGCATTTGTTCACATTATTAAAGCATTACTTCACCAAAAATCATGGCGTCCGACGTAAGCAAAGTGACAAACTGCTCATACTTCTAACTATTTTATTTAATACGTTCTGCTTATTTTAACATTATACCCTCCTGAATATTAACAAGGTAAGTTGTGCAGAACCCATTTATGCTACTTTTGTGGGTCTAGGACGTTTTCTTGGTAATTTTCTAGATTAGGGGCTTTTCTGAAAATAAGAAAAAAAACTCCAGAAAGTGGTATATTTCGACTNTTTAGTATGGTTGCATGTCTGTTGTCGTCAAATAAAGTGAAGAGACAGACTGTTAAATGACAAAATATTTGTTTATAAAATCTTCACCATAATTTTATTAGGTTTTCAAAATAAATATTTGAAGCTATTTTATATTGCTAGAAAATACTAAATAAAAAATGCCATTTTCATTTTATAATTACATATATGTATATTAATTATGTATTTGCTTTTGGTTGTTTCAGTTACAGAGAATTATTTCGTTGGAATGAATCTTCATTTGTGTATTGTAAATCTATACAATTTCTTCTTAAATTTGATTATAACTTGTGAAATGTAAATGGCTGTCTAATAAAAAGAGTTTCTATCTAAAAAAAAAATCATGGCCTGGTTAAGTTGTATGCATACTAGTCGAGTTTATTATGCTTATTGGGTGGAAATAGCTATCACAATTGCAGGAAAGAAGGAGATAATACCATTACATATGTATTTTTTTTGTCCATAGGCACAACTGAGAGCGAGTGTATTCCTCGCCTTGGAAGAGCAAGATTTCTGTAAGGTAGGCTATGGTGTGGGTGATCATGATTATCATAGTAAACTGTTATCTGGTAATCCGGAAGTTGTGCATTTTGAATGCAATATCAATTTTCTGTCAATTTGCAACAAGCATTTTTGATGTAATATTTTAACTTATGATGTAAAAGTGCAAAAAGGAACAATTTTTTTTACAGCATGAACTGTAATTTTCTTGTTGTGAATTTGTAAGTTTATAAATCAGTTATTGTTTGATGCGGTGATATAACAGGAATCTAGAATCAAAAGTGCGATGCCATGTTTGAGTGGCAGGGTAAGGATTGGACATTGTTCAGGAGGGGTACCAAATGGATACAAAAAAATTTACAAAATTTAATATACAACAAAAAAAATGGGATGTCAATTACAAAGTTAATTTATGATAAAAAATATGAGTTTAGTTTAAATTTATTTACAATTGAACCATAAAAGTAGCAACTTTGAAACAGTGTATTGTTTGGGAAATTGTCTGTTTTGTTGAATTTTTGCCTTCTCTCAAGTATATGTTGCCCGTAGTTTATGAAGTACAAACTGTTAATTTTTTTTACCCCTCTCTTGTCCAGTTTTTACTCCATTTGGTAAATAGCGGTCACCAAATTTTTTTGTGTGAATTAGACTTATGTTGTGTAAAAAATAAGTCGGTAACCATAAATATAGAGACTGTAATTATATAGAATATGGGTTTTTCCGAAAATGACAAAAAACTTCCCGGAAAATGGTATAAATCAACATTAGTTATCACACAGAACACAAATTTACTAGAGGCATCGCAATATTTGCCTTAGATACTACCAAATGTGATAGTGGGGAGGGCTATGAATATCAGGGAAATTGTGTCGTAAAATACGTAAAATTTATGTAAATTACATATTATTTGGGTTTGTAAACTACGTTAAATGCAAGAAGACATAAGATTTCACAATATGTGATGACAGGGGAAGAGAGTGCTGACACGAGATAGTGTGTTGGAAAAAGTATAATAAGTAAGCTCAGGTTGGTTCTTCCACCCCCTGTGATTCACTTATAGTAAAGTTAGGTTTAATTTTGTTAGGTCTTCTGCATTTTACATGGCTAGCGGCAGCGGTATGTAAAACTTTCAATTCCTAATTTCACATGCAACACTACGCAGTACAATTAACTACACTTACTTTCCATGCACAAACTAAGAGTATAAATTACGTTACTCGCCCATGTAAGCGGCAAATATACGTCCTTGGTGATTTATTGCGTATAACTCACCTATAAGACACTGCGTCTATCCAATTTGTAGAAACTCCTCAAACAGTCTTATTTCCGCACAATAATTATATTTTAACACTTCACGTGGACATAAATGAAAAGATTTGCAACAAAACATGCTTAATAGCACTCGTACTTCACACGCCTTCACATTGTCAAATTCACACGGTACACTGAAATTGCGCGCTCTCCCAGCATACAACCGTCACGTAAACCTAAATTGATGCATATTTGTTTCCTGTCTGTGCATCATTGGTCAACGAATGTATCATCGTGATACACATCAGCTGCTTGTAAACACCACCTTGAACGTCTTTTGGTATCGTACACTATATGGATATGTTTACTACTACTAATATGTTGCGTAGTACAATCCTCTCATGAATATAGACAAGGTAAACCTTGAGAAATTCAACAGAATTAAATGATATTACGACAATGCTTGATTACAGTGGTTTATACCTCTATAACCTTATCACATCGCCATAAATATAGCCTGTGAATCACATTTTGTGAATTAAGGCTTGGTTTCCAACGGTATTCTTGCATTTAACACGATACACAATTTAGCTACCCGATAGGAATACAGTGGACATAAATTTTACGTGTTTCACCACAACACCCCAATCTTCGTTGTCCTCCTCGCTATCGCATTTAATGGTACAAACTGCAAATTATGTGCAGCATCAATAAAATTCTTATTTAGTGTGATTACTAATGACCATATATAACATTTACAGGTATTAATTTCCTGATTTTTGAAAAAGCTCCTATTCCATATAATTACCTGGGCTGCAAATGTGGTTCCCTCGTTGCTGTCGCCGGCTTGCATTTCCAGTTGACTGCAGTGGGAAATGGCGATACTCTGTTCAGACAGGAGGTTTATCAACCACTTGCTGCTTGCTGAAGTCAGTCCCATCCGCCAACTGCAAATGAATTACAATATTTTTATTAGTTTCTAAAATCAAACAGACCCATCTAGAAACACTTATTTATTCTTCTTCCGTATTCTCTCTACATTTCCCTTGAACAGTATTATTTCATTTACCCTCACTACGACTCGTACATCAAAACAGCTTCCATTACTACACCTCTCTTTTCACCCAGGATTGCCAACTCACAATTTTCCTTTCTACATTAGCCACTTCTTGGTTCCTACTTCTCTGTGTGGCAGTAGACATGTCTAGTCATTCTTTCTTTCAACACGAGAACCAACATCTCGTGAGAAATGATGGAGCCTTTCAATGCGGATTCCTACATTGTGGAGATCATTGCAGAGCCACAATACCTACGTAGGTATATCAAAGCAATGTCTGTACCAACAGAATAAATAAAATAACAGGCTGGAAGAAATTTTTTTAGCATTTTCCATGAAAACTTTGAAGAATTGAGTACAAGCAATATGGGTCAGTGTACCTCTGAAACACAAATATTTTTAAGTATTTCTTATTTTCTTGCTTTTATACTTTAAGGCTATATTTGTAAGTGGCTGTCTTGGGTTCCGGGCTTGAGCCGCGTGTGGTTGGTTTCTGGAACCGAGGTTTCATTGTACGTTGTCGCAGGCATCTTGTGCCCCTGAAGATGCCTATTGCAATGTGAAGATGCCTATTGCAATGTACCAACCAACCAGTTGCGGTTCCAGCCTGGAAGCCAAGAGAGCCATCTTGAAAATGGCCGCGAAAGCCTGCAAACTTTTGTGTTTTACAGTTATTTTATGCACCTTGTTCTAAATACCCCTTATTTTAAATAATTCTATCACTTTTGTAGTTAGATTTTTTTTATTATAATTTTTTATGTTCATAGGCAGAAAGTGATTACTAAAATCAGTAAAAGTCAGTTTTTTTTATTGTTGTCAGCAATTTGTTATGGGATTGGGAGTTTATCCCAGTTTGGTACCACCTTGCAACATGACACAGCTTCTGTCCGTTGTAAGTTTTTTATTTTTTAATGGTTTTGTGTATTGGCTTAATGACGAATGAAATATTATTTATTATCATCATGTACATAATGCCTCAGGGCCTTATTTTTCCGTGTTATAGCTTAGCTGCTTTTTATTGGGTCGTCAGTTGCTTTCCAACTCCAGCAACTCGCTGATTTGACTTCAACTCTTCAGACATTTCCAAGTTGTGTCATTTCTAAGGGTTCTGTTTTCCTTAGCCAGGATTTACAACAACCCGTCACATCTGTCCGTCCGTCAATCACGGAACCAGCAGCAAATTAGAGGTGGCCATTAATTCTATCTGTCAGTCTGTCAAAACCTTGGCAAGCTTTAACTTTTGACAGATGGACGGATGAAATTACAGCCTTTTAAACTTGCACGTTTGTTACCCGTTCATGTAGAGTTATTTAGAAGGCTGTGTAGTTTGTACAGGGTTTTGTTTTCCTATGTTGGTTTATGTAGCTATAAAATGAAATTACGTTACTTTTTTCCTGAAGATTTATTTATAATTACGTTTGCAAACACGAGTTCCTTCTTTGCAATGGTAAAAGTAATAAAATCATACTTTATATGTTATTTAAAAAAAATTTTAACTTCAATTAATTTTTGTTATGTGTATGCGCACATTTTGGGTACTTACAAACACAATATCGCCAAAAATATTCACTTTTTATGAAAACATTTTTTTCTTATTAACAAAATTTTGTTACAAACTTATATGAAGATGAAATTCAGTTAAGATTAAGAAGAGGTATTATTTTTAATTTTGTTATTTTAAGGTTCTACTTAATACAATTTTATAAATTCTACACCAATTATATTTTTATATGTACTTATTTTGTTGTTTGTATTTGTTATTATCTAAAAAACATTAGATAATTTCTTATTTGAAAACTATACATTTTATTAACTGTTGCTGTACTGGAAGGTTTTGTTAAATTTTTTAATTCAAATATATACAAACCATAGCAAAATATTTTAAGTAGCTCAATTTCAATTTTTGATTTCATATTTCAGAAATTAATGCATAGCGAGACCTCCCATTGTCCGCAATGCTTTCAAATTCCTGGATTAAATGTTTATTAGGAGTGTTTGTTGCACCTCTTCGTAATGTGTGTCAAAAGTTTTAATTGTACCGTTGTTTCATGGACTAAAGTTTTTGCCCTCTGCTAGTACTACTGGTAAAATTATTGTGTAGTATATTTTTTAGTCACCAGTAATGCCAAAATTGGTTAATTAATAATTGGAGAATGTAAAATTCGTATTTATATTATGGTACATCTGTGTATGGTACTTTGTGTTTAACTCGTTTCTTGAAATTTTTTAGGCGTTTGTGAACAAGCCTCTGCAGGAGTTTGTCAGGACAACTGAAGGTGCACTCATCACCTCTCTGGTGCGCGAGTTCCTAGAATGTTTTGGGTTGGATGTTACTCTGTCAGTATTTGACCCAGAGACTGGCTTAGGAAAAGACTATGACGTCAATGGAAGGAAGACTCTTATCCAGCAACTTAATCTAAATGTTTGTAATGGTAATTAAGC
This sequence comes from Clitarchus hookeri, assembly GCA_002778355.1. Taxonomy (NCBI): domain Eukaryota; kingdom Metazoa; phylum Arthropoda; class Insecta; order Phasmatodea; family Phasmatidae; genus Clitarchus; species Clitarchus hookeri. The sequence continues at coordinate 33,166 of NQII01000354.1, forward strand.
TTATGTAAAATTTTGTATGTTTAAGGTAAGGTAGTATGCTGTGCATATATTTTGGAACTAAAGTTTTCCACATTTTTAAGTGTCCAGAAATTCAAATGTTATAAAAATTAAATGTCTAACAATTCATTTCAAATGAAGGTCTCAGGTTACTTACCAGTTGTATAAAGCATATTTTATAACGTAAAACTCCTAGTCTTAAAAAAAAAATTTTGCTTTTGGTAGGCCAGGTGATGGTGTGTCAGAGTTAGTCATATGTTCGCATGACTGCTAATTGCACCGACTAATTGTGTAGATAGAGAGGGTTTTGTACTGGTGACTGATGTTTGCTTCCAGATACAGGTACCCAGAAGCCTCTTATAGCTCACTTGTTAAAATTAGATAAGACCATCTGCAAGTCGCACGGCGTCCCACAGAAAGAAGAGTTGAACGTCACTTTCGAGAAGAAAGCATCTGTTGCAGATACCAATGTAAGTGTATGGTAACTCATGTATGATAAAAACCACTCATTTGGTTTATTTTTGGAAGCAACGGAGAATAAAGTGAAGAAGAAATGTTTGTATTTTATAGCAGTTGAACCTTTTCGTAACATTAGTTAGCATCACGCAACGTCTCATTAAAATTTATTTTTTCTTCCTTTAGAGTATATGTATCTAACTTTCTATGTCCAATACTTAGTTGTTGGTATGATATAGTTGTAATGGATTCTAATATTTGCATGCGTGTTCTTTGTTTTAATGTAGTAACAGTATTGGAAACAAAGTGTAAATGTTACATTGTGTATGTAAGTGTATTGCTCTAATTCTTTGTAAAATTTGCTTACTAGTAACCATAAAGCATTTATAAAATGTTCATTAAAATTGTTTTTGTACATTTTTGCGCTATAGTTTTGCTTGAATATTCAAAATGTATATGTATCTATTTCAGTTTTCAGTTGCCAAAATTTTGAGAATTAATAAATGTGCGTAGTACATGTATGTTTCTTCTCTTTGTTTGTGACTATAAGTGGTGCATTGTTTCTAGAGAACATTTGAAGCCAGTGCCAATACAGGTGAAAGTGACAAAGCGTGCAAAGATGAGGAAACTGTAGGAAATCAATCTGAAACGGAACCCAGTTGGATGCAGGAGGACAGAACCACTTTTTCACAAGGTGTCTCGTCAAATATCACTAAACAGAAGTTGGATGCAAACAAGTGAGTGTTATCACATTTGTTTTGTATGGAATTTGTTTTTGCAGCAGTTTCTTAACATGTAAGAAAGGCTTCAACANCATGTATGTTTCTTCTCTTTGTTTGTGACTATAAGTGGTGCATTGTTTCTAGAGAACATTTGAAGCCAGTGCCAATTCAGGTGAAAGTGACAAAGCGTGCAAAGATGAGGAAACTGTAGGAAAACAATCTGAAACGGAACCCAGTTGGATGCAGGAGGACAGAACCACTTTTTCACAAGGTGTCTCGTCAAATATCACTAAACAGAAGTTGGATGCAAACAAGTGAGTGTTATCACATTTGTTTTGTATGGAATTTGTTTTTGCAGCAGTTTATTAACATGTAAGAAAGGCTTCAACATGTTCATGACTGAAATAAAATTTACATGTGTAATAAACCTATGTGGTGGAGAGGGCTGCAGTAGTGTAGCGGTTAGACTACTCGCCTTCCACCTAGGCGAACTGGGTTCGATTCCCGGCGGGGTTGCTCCTGAAATTTTGCATGTGGGAATAGTGCTGGACAATGCTGCTGGTCAGCTGGTTTTCTCGGGGAGCTCCCGTTTCCCCCACCCCTTCATTCAGGCACTGCTCTGTACTCGCCTCGTTTCACCCTCCTTGGTTCTCAAGACGTCGATCTTTAAGAGCAGCGCAAATCTCTCCAGTTATCCTATGTAGTGGATATTTTTGCTAAATATACCTAATAAGTTTTCAAACTAGAAATACTGTAAGGAAATAAATATTTTCTCATCTAAAACAAGTATGTGTTATATATGTTATATATAATTATATATTAATTATTCGTCAAAAGGGGAAATTTGACCATTTGTACATCTTGCAGTTTTATTAACACTCTGTCTCTGTCTTTTATACTACAGTAGGTGAAGATTGCGTTACGAGCATAATATGTGTTATGTTTAGAGAGGGTGGAAAATAGCATTTATATATCCAGCTTATAGCATTTATCTTTTGTTCTGTAGCATTTATTTTTTGTTTCATAGTATTTATTGGCATTTATAAATTTTACAGAGCACTAACATAAAAAAAAAATGAGTAAATGACTTGTTGCTTATAAAACTGAGCACGTGCATCACACTAGATAAAACTGTACTAGTATAATAACAAAACAAAGCCGTACTGATGATATTTGATCAAGTTCTGGTAGCATTGTTGTATTTAATTCAAAAGGAATTTTTCCTATTCTTCTAAGTTTTGTACCTATATGAACCCAAAACTTTGGTACATTGTTAATAAAACAAGGATGTGCCATAAACAGTATCAAAACTTATCAATTTATCATTTAGTTGCTCTAATAGCTTACAAGTGATGTGTGCTAACATTAGCTCACAGGACTGGCTAGCGAAATAAAAAAAATGTGCACACTGTACTTTCCAGGATTGCAGCACAATACTGCAAGCAATTTCTAAGTAAACACTGTTTAAATATGTTTCTCAGAAGTAGCTATGCAACTTGTGCATTAATGATAACGGTATGTGGTGCATATTACATGTCATTGTGTTTTGAAACATTAACCTCAGAACACAGGTAACCTCAAATACAACACAACAAATAGTTGGAAAATGTAACCCTAGATATGTCACTATTTATAAAGGAAGGCTAATGTTGCATATTTTCTTTATTAATTGGTTTTTCCATATGTAATTGTAAAATGCATCCTATAACAAACACATTTTAGAAAGTGATATTTATACTCCTCATTTCAATACATAATAGAACAGGGTGTCTGATGTCCAGATTTACTGAAGTTAACCCAAATAAACTGTGAATGATTATAAAATGTTGCTTTTCATGTACATTCACATATTGTGGAGGTTATAGCAATTTGTAGCTAGAAAGCATGCTTGTAGCATTTATTAGCTTACATATAGTTAAAAACTATTTTTCACCCTCTCTAAAATGATTTTCCCACTTTTGGTTTAGGTAGGATGATTGCATCTATAGACTATTCATGGTAAAGTGAGTACTTTTGAAAGCCCCCTCATTTAGAATAATAATCAATAAATATATATTATTGTAGCCTTAGGCGTTAACTTCTGAGTGCGGTGGAATATACACACTGTGTTTATTACTTACATGGCAATATTTATTTAAAAAAGGTAGTTGAAGGATAAAAAAATGGCTGAAAGAAAAAAAGTAATTAGGGCCTCAAAAGTGCTCACTTTCCAGAGAATATCTATAATAATCATGACGTACATATCATTGAGGAAAATACAATAATTTTAATTTTGTCTGTTAAGTTATTGTTTATTTAGAAATTATTCTTGTTTAGCTAGGATAACATTAATTTCATGCAGTGTAATGCCAAGGATGTTTATGGTTTAGTCATGTGTTAGCATATTCAACTCACATTTGAAACTGTGTAGGTTGAAACCTGGCCACGAGTGGTTAAACATCCCCTAGATGATAATGTAATTCCTCGTCATGAAAGTCATAAATTCCTTACTTCTTAAAAATCCATTTTGGTGCATAAAATAAATTTAAAGTTAAAGAATGTACATTAAATTGTGTAATAGATTTTGTTTGCTATTAAAATTTGCAAAGACAAATGTTTCAAATATTTTCTTAATATTTTTTTTATAGTATAGTAATGAAGAAATTTCACAAAGCACTAGAGAGGTGACACAAAAATGGATCTTGATCTTATCTTAAATTTACGGCATTCGTTTACCCCATACATAAAGTTTTCTAAAAACCTGCTAATAACGTAGCAGTGAAATATTGCTGTGCAAAATTGTATACGTACTGAATAATGTGGCATTTGTTACAGTTTGTTTTTTATGGTGTAACAGCCTTTCGTAAGGATGGTTTTTTGGACCCATATTAGACCAATCCAAAATGTTATATTGTCAGCAAAAAAATAAATTAATAAATATTGATTTTTATAATGGATTGCTGTTTTGAAACATTTAGTGCAATTTACTCGTTACTGAACTTAGCCAAGAGACATAAATTTCATATTCAGTAAGCCCTGGCATAATGTTCTTTCACTTCTAAGTTATTAATATGGGATCATATTTCACTACAACATTGCCAGTTCTCATTTTCAGACAGTATTCTGCTTTCATATTGTTTTGGACGAAATGTAGCAATGTAGTGTTGGTAGACAATTCCACTAGTGTTTTTACTTAAAAACTGAAAATTATGAGTAGTATAATTGGAAAAGTGGTAACATATTCACGTTTATATCTTCATTTTCAACAACTTACCTTTAAAAGTGTTTCTATACACCAGTGCACGATTTAAGAAATATAACGAATCTTGGCATTTTGACATGACTGGGATCTTAATCTCTCAATTCACTATTGATCTTATGGGAAAACGTGTCAACTTTTGAGATATTTTTTATAAACTCGGGGTTTTCTGGGGCATAATTCAACTTTTCAAACAACTTCTATTGTGTACTCTATATTTTGAAACATCAGATTCTAACTGGGGTCACATTTGATGGACGAAAGCTTGTGTAATTTCTTTTATCCTACACCTTCAGATGAACTGGCACCAGATTGAGACGGGAGTGAAGTCCATGCAAAACTGTGATAACGTGTTGTGTTCAGGCAGCCTCGGACAACGGCTTCAGCAACATCTCTGAGCAATCTTCCCCCACTGCTTGGTGCCAACAGCAGTCAGTTGCAACAGCCTTCGCATTTGTCAGGACTCAACACAGATAGTGATTTGGAACTAAAAGCCATGCTAGATATGGGATTAGGTGAGTGAAAGTATTGTGTGCGTGACTGTACAGACCAATAAACATTTTCAGTAAATGCGTAAGTACTGTACTGCTCCAAGGAAAAGTCACCACCGAGTATAATTGCCACTATTAAATTTATAGTAAAAAAAATATAAGTAAGAGGGGCTCAAATATAAGTGTGTTCAGAAAAGTATGCTTATAGCCTTATAGGTATAATTTAAAAAAATTAACTGTATTTTTTTGGAAGGGGGAGGGGGGGATTCTGAACTGAATAAGTGCATACCAAATAAAGCCTGCTTCACAGAAAATTTTCCACCATCCATTTAGTTACATTAATCACAGATTTTTAATGCATCCATTGACAACAAAATAGCGAAAGTGGCTCCTTGTTGAATGTTAATTTTATGGTAACTGTTGTGGGATCATTCAGTGGATGTAATATTTATGTAAATATAGTGGACAGCTGACTACAATATAAATTATTGCTGTAGTGAAATATAATTGTAACCAAATTTACGGGCATTTCATGCAGTGTTATACATTCCCTTCTTGGGCGCCCTGCATTTTCTGAATGCCGTTGAAGAAACTGACAAGTAGACTGTGAAACACAGTCCTGCGCGACATCTGAAAGGGGGAGGTTGAACATGTGGCCCTTATTCACTTGAAAGTTGTTATAGTCTGAATAAATAATATTCACTGATAATTGAGAAAAATATATTTTTTTGTAACCTCTCGTCTCTAAATACATGAAATAATGACTGAAATAAATGTAAGCACATTTAACTCTTGTGCACCTTGCCATCGCAATTACAAAAAAATGTGAAATATTATGCCTAGTTTTAGTTGCTTTTCATTTATTTGTACTCATTGACAGTAGCTTAAAACAATGAACTGATTGCAATTGTTTCACTGTGTTGTATCATTTCCCTTCTTGTATCTGTGCCTCCCTCACAAGTAGAGGTGTGCCTCTTGTTTGAGCATGCTTCTTTATTGTATGCTACCTTCCGTAGTGTATCTGGCCAATGGGTCAGTACTTTTCTCTTCAAATGAAATAGTCTGGAATAAGACAGTAGCCGACCAAGAGTGGGGAGGGAAGAGGCGGCGTTGTATTTAGGGAAACAAAAGGACACAAAGCATTCCCATCCTTTCCTTACAAAAGAAAAAAAACTAGGGAAAATGTACATATTTTTTTTTTAACTTCTTTTATTACGGAATGTTTGTAAGTCAAAAATGACTGTGCTCAATTTTGTGGATATAGTGATGCTATTGTTAAAAAGAGCAAGAACACAAGAATGTAAGGTCTGCTCATTTTAAAATGAATTTATTAACCTTTCATTTAATGTGGAACAAGATAGTGAATTTTAAAATTATTGCTTTAGCGAATGTGTCACTATAACCAATACTTGTTATGACATAATTCCATTGTGTTGGCTTTTATAAATTTATTTTCATAAATATGTGAGTATAAGCCACAGACAGTGTCTAAAACAATAGTATTAAATACTTATATGGCTTATTTTCAGATAAATGTAGTGGATATATACAGTAAGCTTTATGGTAAGTAGTGTCACTTAAAAGGAATTTTTCCAATTTTTNGAATTTTTCCTATTATTTTTTTTTGTTTAAAATGTGATGATATGATTCATATTGAGACTTACTCTGCGGTTCTTTCTTTATTAGTCTATATCTCGAGAATAACATATTTTGAAAGTTATTGCGATTTTATATGGAAAAATAAACACAGCCATGATCATGTGCTGACATCATTGTACATGATGATGTATTACTTGTTTATGTGCAGATGCCATAAGCAGGTTATGTGTATGTTTGGTATTTTTATTGTATTTTTTTATTTCTGGGGATGTAAATGTTATAGCCCAAGTCTTGCACGGTTCCACTGTGCAAGAGCACAACAAAATGCACTCCAGTTAAGATATCTGCATATGTTCTTAGTGAAAAAATAAACAGTGAAGCATGCCTGAACATAGCAAGAGCAGTGAAACACTCTTGAATGAGTGACAAAACTACATTTTACGTGTGTGAATATCATTTCACCATTAGTATTATAAGTACTGTATACATGTAAAAATGTGATGTACAGAGTGTTTAAGTATTTTACAATATCAGGGAGGCAGTTCCGTATGAAAAATCAGGTAGACAAGATATGTATGAGTAATGACCTCAAGTGATTATTAAGGGAGTTACGTACCCCTGAAAATGGGAACATAAAAAGCTTTTAATTAAAATTACCAGAAACTACAAGGGATGAAAGAAAATTAATGTGAACAATGTATCACTGATATAAGATAAGCAACCTCTGAAGCTAAGTTCAGATAACATCCCCCATCAGTAACAAAATACGTAGTGGTTGCAATTATCACACTGCATTAAATGTTGTACACCTGAGCATTTAATAATTTCCAATACTGTTTACAAGTCACNTATGATTCATATTGAGACTTACTCTGCGGTTCTTTCTTTATTAGTCTATATCTCGAGAATAACATATTTTGAAAGCGATTGCGATTTTATATGGAAAAATGGACACAGCCATGATCATGTGCTGACATCATTGTACATGATGATGTATTTACTTGTTTATGTGCAGATGCCATAAGCAGGTTATGTGTATGTTTGGTATTTTTATTGTATTTTTTTTATTTCTGGGGATGTAAATGTTATATCCCAAGTCTTGCACGGTTCCACTGTGCAAGAACACAACAAAATGCACTCCAGTTAAGATATCTGCATATGTTCTTAGTGAAAAAATAAACAGTGAAGCATGCCTGAACATAGCAAGAGCAGTGAAACACTCTTGAATGAGTGACAAAACTACATTTTACGTGTGTGAATATCATTTCACCATTAGTATTATAAGTACTGTATACATGTAAAAATGTGATGTACAGAGTGTTTAAGTATTTTACAATATCAGGGAGGCAGTTCCGTATGAAAAATCAGGTAGACAAGATATGTATGAGTAATGACCTCAAGTGATTATTAAGGGAGTTACGTACCCCTGAAAATGGGAACATAAAAAGCTTTTAATTAAAATTACCAGAAACTACAAGGGATAAAAGAAAATTAATGTGAACAATGTATCACTGATATAAGATAAGCAACCTCTGAACCTAAGTTCAGATAACATCCCCCATCAGTAACAAAATACGTACTGGTTGCAATTATCACACTGCATTAAATGTTGTACACCTGAGCATTTAATAATTTCCAATACTGTTTACAAGTCACNTGGTTGCAATTATCACACTGCATTAAATGTTGTACACCTGAGCATTTAATAATTTCCAATACTGTTTACAAGTCACCATTTGCAAATGTACAAAGAGAGAGTTTTTGTACATTTCGGCATGGTGATTTAATGTAATGTGGTGTGATATTTGCAACCACTACGTATTTTGTTACTGATGGGTGATGTTATTCGAATGTTGTTTCCGAGGATGCTTATCTTATTCAGTGATACGCTGCCCACATTCATTATCTTTCATCCCTTGGTAGTTTCTAATAATTTTATTGTAAAGTTTTTAATGTTCCCTTTTTGAGGGGTGCATAACTCCCTTAATAGTCACTTGGTTGTAAGCTGTACGTGTCTTTCCTACCTCATTATTCATACCGGATCACCTCTCAAATGTTGTAACATACAGAATTATACTGTATACAGGTTGTTCGGAAATTAAATGTCCAAACTACGGGAGGCGATTCCTTATGAAAAATAAAGTCGAAAATATATAGAACACCATATGCGTAAACAGAATATTAAAGGAGATACGAGACTGTGAAAACTGGATTTTGAAAATGTATTTTTGCTGAATGCCTTGCACCTTCTGCCAGCGGTAGGGATGGCGGCGATTTACCCACAGCACGTCCCATACGGTNGGAGGCGATTCCTTATGAAAAATAAAGTCGAAAATATATAGAACACCATATGCGTAAACAGAATATTAAAGGAGATACGAGACTGTGAAAACTGGATTTTGAAAATGTATTTTTGCTGAATGCCTTGCACCTTCTGCCAGCGGTAGGGATGGCGGCGATTTACCCACAGCACGTCCCATACGGTTGAATGGAACACACTGCCATTTGGCTTGCTGTGGAGCGTGTACTAGTGGAGGGCATGTCGTCGATGTCCTCCAGCCGAGCAGTGCGCACAGACTGAGGACTGCCAGCATTACCCATGTATCTCTGCAACATGGCAAGCACGTCACCTTTTTGCTGTGGACTTTGCAGGCGTTGTGCAAGGCATTCAGCAAAAATACATTTTCAAAACTTAATTTTCATAGGCTCATATCTCCTTTGATATTCTGTTCAGGTAAATGGCGTTCTGTATATTTTCGACCTTATTTTTCATAAGGATTCACCTCCCGTAGTTTGGGTGTTTAATTTCCGATCATCATGTATAGTGGTACTATTTCAGGGAATGGTTCCGTTGTTCTTTTTGAGGATGGATGCGTTACAGGTCTGGTGCTTTTGAATAATTGTTCTAAGTGTCAAAAGACTGGTCGTGGTCTTAGAAGAAGGCTTAGGTCAACACCAAGAAGCCAATGTAGAAGGGCTGTTCCAGGGCTTGCTAGTGTTGTTAGGCCAGCCTGCGACTCTGTATTCCAGTCCATGTTGAGGGAAGGAAGTTTAAAATCGCAGTGATAGACATGAGTTAGTTAGAAACTTTTGAAGTCTGGAGCATAGACAGTAGCACATTTATAAAATGAGTTTTTTGTCAAGGCGCCACAGTTTTGATTTTTTAGAAGGAAATCTTTATTTTAAATAATATATTTTTTCAAAAATTATCATTTAAATGTGGTTCTTGTATTCTTCATTCTTACTAGTCGTTGCTTTAACCATTNGATCATCATGTATAGTGGTACTATTTCAGGGAATGGTTCCGTTGTTCTTTTTGAGGATGGATGCGTTACAGGTCTAGTGCTTTTGAATAATTGTTCTAAGTGTCAAAAGACTGGTTGTGGTCTTAGAAGAAGGCTTAGGTCAACACCAAGAAGCCAATGTACAAGGGCTGTTCCAGGGCTTGCTAGTGTTGTTAGGCCAGCCTGCGACTCTGTATTCCAGTCCATGTTGAGGGAAGGAAGTTTAAAATCGCAGTGATAGACATGAGTTAGTTAGAAACTTTTGAAGTCTGGAGCATAGACAGTAGCACACTTATAAAATGAGTTTTTTGTCAAGGCGCCACAGTTTTGATTTTTTAGAAGGAAATCTTTATTTTAAATTATATATTTTTTCAAAAATTATCATTTAAATGTGGTTCTTGTATTCTTCATTCTTACTAGTCGTTGCTTTAACCATTTCGGAAATTGTACTATCCATGAAAATAAAGTCGGTCGTAATTACAGTTATGAACTTGTAATTACTAAAGTGGCATGTAATTGAGAAGTTAAAGTGTCTATTTGTTTAATTTAAATGAGCATTATATTTTTACATTATTTTAGTAGTTTATTCTTGTGTAGATTAGCCTGTGGTTAAGATTTTTTTTTGCCTTACTGTGCATTTGGTATGCTCCAGCACTTGGAGATATTTGTGTTTTTTTCATGCGTGTTTCTGCTGCACAGTAGCTTTACTGGCACCTTCCTTATCAAAACTTATCTATAGGAAAGCCATATATAGCAGTTTTGAACTCTCATATGGAGTGAGTCATAAACCGAAACCTTGAATATTTTGCTATATATGACAAATATTTATCTTGTAGACTATGAAGAAGATTTCAACTCATCAGGGAGTGGGCAGGAAAAGAGTCCCAAAAGTATACCAGCAACAGAAAGTGAAATTGAGGAGGAGATAGAGGATATTGATGAAGTCAGCAACATATCTGCAGTGAGTAACAACAGCTTGTAGTGGCACTGCCGTTTGTGCAATATCAGTAACAGCTTGTGATGCTATTGTGTAAGCTTAGAGCCTCAAAAACTGACTCACCTGTAGTTCGCAGCATTGAGCACTTGAAGGAAACATCAATTTCCTCCATGCAAACTTATCATAATTTAAAAAAAAAAACACCTTAGGAATTTGAGAAGAGTTCTTGTCTCCAACAACTATACTGGTAGAACGTCTGTAAAAAAAAGGCTCTTCAATTAATTATCAGAAATTGGAATTACTTGAAAATTACAGTTCTTGTTTTATTGCATTGAAGTTCTAATTACAACAAGGTGTGTGACACATGTAGGCAGTACACACATGAAAATAAAAAGGTGTAGTGGAGAAACAAGGTAGTAGTGGCTGTTTAGCAGTCTAAAGATTGTAATGAAACAACAGACGAATTTTTTAATGCACAAGTTACAACTTGTCTGCAATGCCATAATCCACAAAAAGATACTTAGATACTTAAAAAAAATTATGCTCGTTATTGGGACTGTTGTGTTTTGCTTGTAAAATGAAACTGTCATTAATGACTAGGAACCACACTGTAATGTTGCTGCCTCGCGTTAGAGCCGCCATGTTTGTAACATTGCACGTCAAAGTATGGCGAATGGAAATCACAACCCGGTTAGCTCAGTTTGAAACTTTAAAGGCACCAATAAATATAAATAAAGTCCAATGTTTGTTTATTAAGCTGTACTTTTATTTATCATTCCAATGAAACAGTTTACATACAATCTTGAGGTATGCAGAGTACAAACAGGTTTGCAGGCAAACCAACAGTCAGCAGCGCCACAGTCGTTTAATTATTTATTTACGTCTTGAAAACTTGCCTCGCAAGAAGAAAATACTGAGGCAGGAGGGACGTCCATTCCCTCCTGGCACCCTATCGACCTCCCACACCGGCGGAAAGAATTGATAAGATTATTAGAATTAAGTATATGCCGAGAAAGAATGAAGTTGAAAGATTTAGAGGTCGAGGGTGCTTGCCGTTGTGGGCGATATTCGTCACGCTTGATTAGTCTTCCTTGGCTGCTTGTTACATTTTTTGCGGGCGGTATTTGCCCAGGGGTTTTTATCTCTCGTGGCTACCCCCCTTCTCACACCAGGTTGCCACCAACCATTACCAAACATGGGCATAGCGTGTGTCATCACGCTATATCGAACTGAGTAGCCCTTCAAACTGCGTTCTAGGTAAAAAAATAATTCAAACCTTCTAGAACACAAACTGTTGACACGGTTCGGAAAGCCTCTATCACTAATGCTGTTGCATAACAAAAACGTAAGATTTTCTGAAACAGCAAAGGGATGCCCGATAAATGAACTACCATGGTTTAATTTTGAATGCCGATAAAATATTACAAAGTTTCGCAAAATGAAAGAACATGAACCACGTATCCCGATAATTAATATATTGCGTCATTACAACACCAATAGCCTTGTTATGACCGAGAAAGTTCTTGAAAAATATGTCAGCACTCCATCGTGATTACCATCAGTATCAAAAAAAAAAATGTGGCAGGTTGCAACTTCTTCCTTCCTGTCATGGGTGGTTAGCGACTCTTATCGTATTTTGTGACTTCACTGCCGATACACATACAGTCATGTCTCTTAAACAATATAAAAAAGTAATTGACTTGTATTGCTGAAAATTGTGTGGCGAATCATGTGCTCAGACATTATAGTGCAATCATTAATCAGTATGTAAATACAACTCAAAATTCTAAGCAGTCCTTGCCGTGGTGCAAAACTGGCACTTGCAACAATAACTTTTTTATACCTAGGTAAATTTGACATTCAGAACTTTTTGAATGACAAATAATAATCCTACCAAAGGAAGCTGTCATCCTTCATGTATTGTGTTCGGTAATTACAAAAAAAAGTAAATTCATGTTTCTTAACTCAAAAATTGAAATGCAGTACTAGGGTGTGGCACTTTGAAGGATACCTGTGTCGTCAAAGCTGTTATGCAATATCACCATGCTGCTAGTTACACATGCAGGCTAGTGNATGCAATATCACCATGCTGCTAGTTACACATGCAGGCTAGTGTTGACACTGCGTAGCATAAGTTGTTTCTCATTGAGAATGTTTATACTGTAGCTTATACCAGCTTCAACTGAGTGCTTCTCTATTATTTTTGAACGTAGTGAAATCATAGTACATTCTGAGTGTTATATGTTAGTCTAGGATTGCTCACAATGCATTTGAAGCAAAGAGTCAACTTTAAAACAAAAATTATGTTCCTAATTTTAAATTTTTTTTTACATGTTAAGATTTTAGGTTGAAGGAAGTTAAAAGTTTTATTAAATGATAATTTATTGTGATGCATGCAAATTCTCATCATAACATTATCATTTTTTTTTGTGTGTGTGTGTGTGTGTGTGTGTGTGTTTTTTTTTTTTTTTTCTGTTTTGCTATCCTGCATGAGTCTGGCTAGACAGCATGTTCAATACTTGTTTCAAATCTTTTTAGCAATGTAAGTGGGGAATGCTGATGATGAGTTGGCCAGCATGTTTTAAAAGCTGAAAGAATGAGACGACATTACACTTCTGTTGATGTTATTGTTTATGTCCACCTGTTTCGTTTAGCATTACGTTGATCCAAATCTATAGAGACCTAAAAAAATAGGTGTTATTTTTCTTGAAAAGAGGTGTTATTTACCTAGAAAATAGGTGTTATTTTTTTATGCGGCATACAACTTTTTATTCATCAAAAGTTAATTTTTTGAAATGATAAACATTTTTGCTACACTATAAGCATTATTAAAAATGCAAAATTATAATTATAACTGTAAAGAATAATGATAAAAACTGCTAACAAATAGAATGTGCACCTTCACAGGAAAAATCTGTAAGGTAATACGTATCTACATAATATGTAACTAATTTACTTAAACATNAGAATGTGCACCTTCACAGGAAAAATCTGTAAGGTAATACGTATCTACATAATATGTAACTAATTTACTTAAACACGTTATTTCAGCTGCTTGTAAAAAGTCAGCAGTTAGTCATCAAACGAAAGCATGGTAAATGTTTCTATATTCTCTTCTTTCAAAATTTGTCTTCTGTTAGTAACTACTAAATTGTGGTGGCTAAGAAGGCGCTCACTGTCAACGTTGTTGGAAGGCAACCATATAGCCTTCAGTGCTGCTGAAGTAAATTCTTTATATTCTACTCCCAAAGCCACCAGTAATTTTGCTATTGGCCCGAATGTATGATGGCCTCAAATATAGGACGACCCCCTAATTTTACAAATGCCAGGTTGGCAAAATTAATTGGTGATGAATATAAGACCACACTTACCTCAGCACTAAACTATCCACACTTAATGTACTTTAATAATGAATATTTATGTAGTCTATGGCAGTAACGCAAAGATTTGTCAGCAATAATATTATAAGAATTTATCAAAAGGACATACATTTTTTCATCATTTTACAGTGTACCTTTTAGTCAACTAATAATTGTCGGCAGCATCTCTTGTTGAATCCTCATTCGTGGAATGATGTCTTGAACTAGTCTCTCCACTTCCACGTTCCCACTCAGTGTCGTCATCAGACAAATCTCAAATCCTCTCTTGGAGCAGCCCAAAGCAAATCATCCTCACTTCCACCTAATGCATTGAAATGCAACATTTTTAAAAACCCTTTATGATACTGTCTTTCGATATTTGTTGCCATGACACAAGAATCCACTCAACCAATGTGCTCAGTGAAACTTCCTTAATTTTGCCTGCAAGAGTCAGTGCATGTTCCACTGTTAAAAGCCAGTCACTGTATATCTTCTTCAGTAAGTCCTTGAAAGATTTATCGACCACCACATCAAGAACCTGCAACTGGTTAGTCATTCCACCTGGAATGACAACCAAGTCAGTTGTCATTTTCGAAGCACAGCTTCGTACAGTGTCAGTCAGATGCCCACGAAAAGCGTCCAACACAAGCATCCCTCGCCTGCTAAGTGAAGCTCGGGTGCCTGCCCCAAACAACATTCATCCAATCAGACATAAGCTCTTCAGTTGCCCTCTCACAAAAACTCCTTTAGGCAAATTCCCCTTGGGCATGGTTTTTCTTTTTAAAATAACATATGGAGGGAGTTTACTACCATCTGCTAAACAAGCAAGCATTACAGTTACTCATAATTTTTTGTTCCCTGTTGTTCTTACCAGTACAGTTTTCTCTCCTTTCTGGTTCACGGTTGTGTTTGAAGGCATGTTTAAGAAAAACTGGTGTTTGGTCACAATTGCCAATCTGACTCCTAAGATAGCCATGTGCTTGCCTGAGCCTAATGACATACTATTGAAATGCTAACAGCTTATGCTAAAAGTCTGAAGGCAGTCTTTGGGCAATTCTTGTACGCCTTCTGAGGGAGAATCCCTGCCTTTTCATCATTCGCTTAACCCAGCTTATGCTAGTTCAGAAATACTGCAGTGGGATGTTCATTTGTCTAGCTACTTCTAGCGCTTTCAAGCGTATTATTTCGTGGGAAACTGGCGCACCTTCATTTTGCTATTCTTGTATGAATTTAACATAATTTTTCTCAAGTTCTTCATGCCTCCTTTAGCAGGGCTGCGAAATGCACAACGCGTTGTAATGTCGCAGACGGGAAATAAAGGTGCCATATTAAAAATAAGATAAAGAATTCAAGTCTGTGATAATTTCCCGTATTTTTATTTCAAGTTCAAAATAAACATTTCTCAATCTTCCATTAACGCAGAGTCACGAATAGTCAGCTTAACGAGACAGACGAGCAAAGAAAGCGCCGCAGTAGTTCATTTATTATTCACGTCACTTAAAACTTGTATCGCGAGAAAAAATTACGAACGCAGGAGGGACGTCAGTTCCCACCTGGCACCTTAGCGACATCCCCCACTAGCGGAAATAATTTGGTATGAAAATTTTGTCCGAAAATTGAAGTTTAAAAACAAAGAAGTAGAGGTGACGGGTGCTTGCCTGTGTGGGCGAAATTTGCCACGCTCGATGTGTCTTCTGCGGGAGCTGGTTGTCGACTGTTAGCGGGCGGCAGGCACTCGGGGCTAAAGTTGCCACGTGCTTTATCCCCCACTCCTCGCACCAGGGTCCCCCACTCCTCGCACCAGGATGCCAAAGCCCTCACCAAATAAGGGCATGGCATGGTAAGGAATCCCTTTGGAATACAGTGCAATCCCCATCACAACCACTTCCCCACGCCATGCTGAACTGCGTCGTAGTAAAATAATCAAATTTCTAGAACATTCTCAAAGGAAAAAATGTCTACAAGAGTGGTAAAAGCTTTTTATCTCCAAGTGATAACATAATATAAACTGCGATTTCAGAAAAAAATCAAACGCATGACAGATAAACATTCTAACACTGCCAAAACTTAAAATACTGATAAGCTATTATAATACCTANAAAAATCAAACGCATGACAGATAAACATTCTAACACTGCCAAAACTTAAAATACTGATAAGCTATTATAATACCTAAAAAAACAAAAGAAAAGTAACCAAATGTCCCGATTATATTAATATTAACTGCATCATATAATGTCTTGTTGCAATTTTGCACCTTAGGAAAATCTTTTCTCCAGCGACGAACATTTGTTTCGGTGACGTCGTAACGTCTTGCTGCCGCAATGCTGTTGTTTGCAATGGCATATTTTGCCACTGCAACCTTGAAAGACGCATCGTAACTACACCTCTGACCTTTATTTANAAAAATCAAACGCATGACAGATAAACATTCTAACACTGCCAAAACTTAAAATACTGATAAGCTATTATAATACCTCAAAAAACAAAAGAAAAGTAACCAAATGTCCCGATTATATTAATATTAACTGCATCATACAATGTCTTGTTGCAATTTTGCACCTTAGGAAAATCTTTTCTCCAGCGACGAACATTTGTTTCGGTGACGTCGTAACGTCTTGCTGCCGCAATGTTGTTGTTTGCAATGGCATATTTTGCCACTGCAACCTTGAAAGACGCATCGTAACTACACCTCTGACCTTTATTTATTTGGTGTGCCATAGTAGCCTGTTTTTCAACCCTGTCACGTTCCATTTTACATTAATTAAAAACTTAAATCACTTTCATAACCGGGATGTTTACAAAATTAACCTGTAACACTACCAGTGATGTAACTACTATTAGGTGTCTGCTAGCCACAAAATTGCCACGAAAACAACATCAAGATAGTGGCCACAGTGCGACAGTAACACTGAAATGAAATGCACACTCACCGGATCTTCCAAACAACATTGTTTGTTTGCATTTGGACACGTTTGGTTATTTAAATCATATTATCGGCAAAGTCTAGTTTAAAAATTAAGTTTTGTATTTATAACACGTAGGTTATAACCTACAATTTTTAAGGGTTGTTAACATTGCCTCTGACTGCAGTTGATGTGCAAATAAATAATTTGGAATAACTTTTGACTTTTCCATTTAATTATTATTATTATTATTTTATTTTTTTACTTTATATTTTGCATAAATTAATTTTTTAACTTTGTATTTTGCACAGATTAAATTTATTTCAATACCAGTTTAAATTTGGCAACTTAATATTAATTTTGGACATTTAATTACAGTATTTCAAAGCATGCACAAACTTAATTCAGTTTGACACTCATTAATATACAGCATCACTACTACAACTCTTTTGTTCGAGTGTTTTTCATGCATCTTTTCTTTGCTTTATTATTTTATTAAATGTCATTTGTTGTAGTAAGATGCAGTATCCTAGTTTTACTCTCTTTGTCTGTGTTTGATGTTTCTTGTTTTTGTCTGTGAATTATGAGTGTTTCAATGTTTTATAGTTTCAGTTGTATGTCATATCACAATATTAATATTTCTCATGCATTTACAGTATTTTGTTGATTTATTAAAAAATTTTAATCTTATATTTTCTCTCTTTTTATTTAAGTTCTTTTACAGAGAACTGTCAGCCAGAGAACTGAACCTGGATTCCTTTGGGGGCTTTGGTGGAGTAGTGGTTAGACTACTCGCCTCCCACCTGTGCGAACTGGGTTCGATTCCCAGCGGGGTCGCTCCCGAATTTTCGCATGTGGGAATCATGCTGGGGATGCTGCTAGTTTGTGGGTTTTCTCTGGGAGCTCCCGTTTCACCTGCCCCCTCATTCTGGCATTTGCTCCATACTCCTCGCTTCACCATCATCGGCTCTCAAGACCCCGATGTTAAGAGCCGCCCAAATTTCTCCTCGAAGTCTCTTTCCTGGTTCCCTTAGGTTGCTGCAGTGATACCCCACTACACCACAAAGGTGCTCTAATACATTTATATAATACAAATTTTTAATGAGAAATTTTTTTTGCAGGGTGAAGATTTTACAACTGACAAGTCATTGTCCTAAATAAAATGACTGACGAACTAGAAGATTTAATGCCTGACTAACTAGAAGACTTATGAAACATTGGCAATGTTGAAATATTTTCACATGTTAGTGCCTNACCCCGATGTTAAGAGCCGCCCAAATTTCTCCTCGAAGTCTCTTTCCTGGTTCCCTTAGGTTGCTGCAGTGATACTCCACTACACCACAAAGGTGCTCTAATACATTTATATAATACAAATTTTTAATGAGAAATTTTTTTTGCAGGGTGAAGATTTTACAACTGACAAGTCATTGTCCTAAATAAAATGACTGACGAACTCGAAGATTTAATGCCTGACTAACTAGAAGACTTATGAAACATTGGCAATGTTGAAATATTTTCACATGTTAGTGCCTNGAAGATTTAATGCCTGACTAACTAGAAGACTTATGAAACATTGGCAATGTTGAAATATTTTCACATGTTAGTGCCTTTTCATAAAAAGTAATGCTTTATTTTTGCACTTAACATTTACTGTTGTCGAGGATTATGTATACTAGTGTGTGTGCATTTAATGAATATCATAAAATGCGAGCACAGACTTTCTCACATGACAACAACGCGTGGTCAAATTCTCATGGAAGTTGATCTTTTGTTATGCTGAAGTGTGTGAGTGGTTGATAAACAGTTTAGTGTGTATTATTTATTTCGAAATGGTTGATTTGTTGTTTTGTAATTCACTGAAAAGATGAATAAAGTAATGCAAGCAGCTTTATAAAATATTTTTCTTTAAAAAATAAACAATTCTGGGCACATTGTGGCCCTTGTCCACTGTGATGCAGATATCCTAGACCGCTGTGGTAAAAGAACTATGCACTAGCGACTTGGCCACAGCAACCTTGATGACATATTGCCAACATTTACAATAATTTTCAAATATCACAGTTTATTAAATATTCCCATTTTATCTTTGCCAATGACACTCTTTTAACATGCTTTAATGTTATATTAAAAATAAATGTGTGTACAATTCCACAAAACATGAAGATAAAATAACCATAAAATAAATTTTCATCAAATAATTATGCTTGGTTTAAGTTTTTGTAAGGGTGATTAGTTGTAAATAACTTTCCTACGGATAGCATGTTTTTCAGTGCTCTCGTGTTTGTTTCCTGTTTTATAAATGAATACAAAAGCAAGATTTGCTGATTTAAAAAAAATACGTTATTTAAAATTATTAATGATCGCTTTTCAAGAGAAAAATAAGAAAATGTTTCCGTGGTTAAATTTTTTTTCCTTCCCGAGGGTTTAATCAGAAGAAAACAGTTGTGTGTATATTAATACATTACACGGGTATTTGATGTTCCAGTAGCTTATAGTGATTTACACCAATTAATATTTGCATATTGTTTTGAATTGCCTCTCCAGACAAAAGAGCTGTGCTTGACTCTCAACTTCAGCAAACTCCTTGACCAGTTCACTCCAGTAAGCTTATTTCTGTTGGAGTTCTACATGTACATATGAATAAGTCAGGAATTCATTGCCTGGGTGAGGGAAAATGTAAATAACTGCTCACTGTAAAAATGGTTAATATTTGAATACAGGATAATGTAATTATAAGCATGTGCTTTTTATGATTTCAATTTGTAAGTTTGCGAACTGGTAATAATACATCTTTGCTAAGTGACCTAGGGTCTATATGTACAGAATAAAGCATTTGTGTATGGACAAAATAAAGTATTTGTGANCATCTTTGCTAAGTGACCTAGGGTCTATATGTACAGAATAAAGCATTTGTGTATGGACAAAATAAAGTATTTGTGAGTTTTTAATGGGCACTCACGTGAAGTCAGTAGGAAGTATCGTGAGAAATATAGATGGACTGATTCAAGTGTTAGCCCTGCATGCTTGGTCTATTGCAGCGTAATTGAAATGCAATTTCACTGATGACATATTTGTTCTGTCATCAATAAAGTATGTAATATGGTATTGTGAGGTTTCGCTATTTCTGACTGTAGGTCAGGGAAAATTATAATGTACTGCCTGGAAAACAAGAAAAAATTGCGGAAATCCAAAATGAAATTTTTGCAATCCTGTAGCTTGTGTTTTTCTGAAGAATTGAGTGTGTTCGAAGAATGAAGAAAATTTAAACATTTGTTTTTGCTTGAAGAACAACAANTGTTTTTGCTTGAAGAACAACTAAGTTTTTTGAATGAAGCAGGTCAAAAGCTGCAAGGTAAGTCACCAAATGAGTTTAAAATAACCGCAGAGAGCAGCAGCGACAATCTTTCTAGCAGGAAATTTCTGAAAACATAGGCCCCCTCAATATTTCCTTTCATAAAAGAAAGGAATAAAAACTTTACTAATTAAAAAAAAATTTCTTTAAAGCTTCTATCTATAAGGTATAAATACGTCTTTTAAATGATTGTATAATGATCCTTTTTTCCGTATTGTAATTGAATTCAAAGTCTCCGGAGGAAAACGAGGGGTTAGACATGTGGCTAATCTTGTAAAATGATTTAAAACAGTGTGAACTTTTGCAGTAATATTAACTTAAACTTCATGTAACCTTAATTTTTTTCTCCTCTGCATAATGAGTAGTGCAGTGATTCATTAAAAGTACAAACGCAAAGAGACGATGTGCTGAGATTAAGAAACCAACTTAGTTTATCATTTTTTTTAGCCTACTTTCTGGAGGAAAGAAAGGCCACTTCCTGTCTGTGCGTGTGTGTCCTCCCAAAAAACTTTTGAATGCACTAACCGAATTTCACCAAACTCGATACACACATACTTAATAAGGACATCCTGGCTTTTATAGTTAAATAAAATTCTTATGTCCTATTTCAGAAAATAATTGATTGATTCCTACCAAATTTGACATACAAGTAGCATTACGGCAGGCCATGTAAACTGATATGTTATGAGTTGACCAGAGACTCATTTAAAAATGGCAGCTATATAAACATATTAGGTACCTCAGTAAGTTATATAATACGAAACTAGAAAATGCATTATAACCATCGAATTTGTCTATACAGAGCCTTATTCCTCCGCCACTTTGCATGATAGCCATGCATGAAAAATGAAGTTTTTATGTTATATCTTGGGGAAACAATAAACAGATTCCCATTACATTCGACGAAGAAGTTGTACTGTGGTATGACATATTAATTTGTATAGTTTAAGTGCTCTAGATCCTTTTTTTCAGAACGGCGGCGGTTATAACAAAACTTCAATTTAATGTGCCATATCTACGAAACTATGTAACCTATTATAACTTCGCTTTTACACTGCATATTTAACAACCATTGAATGTGCTAATACACAATCTTTTTGTCCCCCATTTGTGAAGATCGTCAATTGGAAAAAAATCAATGTTTTATGCCATAGGCTATCTCGAGGACCAATTAGCCAATTCCCCAACAAATCTTGCATGCATGTAGTACTGTAGTAGGGTATGTAAACAAACTTGTTTTAGGTGCGGCAGGCCCTTTTTTAATGACTTTACTCTTAATGAGGTTATCAGGTTATATCTATTAAACAATTAAAGAAAATTTAACCAAATTTTGTATACTAACAGCATTCATTAGGAATTTAATTTATGCACAGAGAGAGAGAGAGAGAGACCACTCCCCCCTCCTTTTGCAGGCGTTTTTGTAAAAAAAAAAAAAAAAAATGGCCAGGTGGGAAAATTGAACATTTTGTCATATTTCCGGCACAATTCAACTAGTTAACACCAAATTTTGCACTCCATTAGTGCTACAGAAGGCCATGTGAACTTACACGATTTTAGTGGGATCAGACATTGATTCTCAAAATGGGAGCCATATAAATATTTGGCAAGTTTGTCATCCCTATTAAATAATTTCACCAAATTCAACCAAATATTTTTATGGTTACAGTATCTGTAAGGAGTATCATATACAGAACCTTTTTTAGGTAATTTTCTCAGCAACAAATAAGAAAATTAAACTTTTTATGCCATATCTCAAGGACCATTCAACTGATTTCCACCAAATTCTTTACACAAATAGCGCTATGGTAGGCCGTAATAAAATTTTACACGTTTTAAGTTGCTCAGGCACTTATTTTCAGAATGGTGGCCCTGTAAATATTTCAGGTTAGTAAACTATACTATTCAAAACATTAGACTGATTATATCCGAAGTTGGAGCTCCTAATCTGACCTCCGTAATGCAGTTGATTGCACGCTACCTCATGGTACGAGGTTTTCTGGATTCGGGTCCCAAGTAAGGCAGATGTGTATTTGTAATTGTCTCACTACTATTGTTTATGTTTCTGGTTTTATCTCTTAACGATACTGCTGTCAACAAGACGTCAAGATCTACGTACCATATGAGCTTTTAAGAACTTTATTAAAACTTATTTGAACCCATGTAGAGGAAATTAGACTCCTTAGGTATATCAGTAACTTCTTTTATTAACAGTGGGTGTCTTCTTCGCTGTTGTCATTACGGGTGACACTGAGGCAGCGATCAACTATTTCCTTATCCGTACTCTGACCACTGATAATAGTCTCATCATCAACAGACACAGTCTTGAAATGTAGGTGTTTGAACAGATTCTGAAGACGATGGAAGTTGAATGAGAACTTGACTCCATTCCTCCCTTGTTACCTCTTCCACTCCGTCTTCCGGCACTTCTCCGATTCAGATGCCAAACCCACACTTCCTGAAACAGTTGGCTATTGTGCTCGGTTTTAAACCAAACCAGGCTTTCCTAGCAAGCCGCATTGCATAAAGTATGGTGAGGTCGGGCTGCTGTGAAGTCTGCTCCGTGAGGAAATAATGAGTCGGACTACTACTTCTTTCTTGTATAGGAGCTTGAAGTTCTTGATAATCCCTTGGATCATGGTCTGTAATTTACTTGTCGTGTTGGGAGGAAGAAATGTACTTTCACGTGAAGTTCAGGTAATGCGTTGTGGACAGAGCAATTGTTGAAGATTAACACAATTTTTCTGTTCCGCAAATTCATTTGTCTGTTAAGACCCTTCAGCCAATCTGTGAAAATATCCCGCATCATCCAAGCTTTTTGCAGTTATACTTCTTTTGGAGCGTTGAGGGTAATTTAATTATGCTCTTTAATAAAGTCTTTATTAATTTTATTTAGTGTCTTTCTTCGGTCATTTTATCTTTTTTCCTACTTACATAAATTATTTGCATTCGTAATAAAATTTTATTTTAGTCATGCCAAAGAAGTATAACTTCTAACATGCTTGCATAAGTACACGCACCCATTTTTTTCTCATATACACAGGTTTCTCATTACATCAGGTTCTTGCGAAGCAAGGTTCCACTGTATAAAGACCTATACAAATTTCTGCAATTTGTTTTGAATTTTTTGTTTTGGAAGTTACATGGGTCAAGTCGTCTATATTCAAGATGGCAGCTGTGGTGAGTAATGAAATTCACTTCCGATTTGTACCTTATCTTTACAAATTTTTCTTGAATTTCCTGCTTCAAGATTACCCCCAAAGTCATCGCCGGCCAAGGTAAGGTCATGAAAATCCCAGATGGCAGTCGGGGTTATTAATGTAAATAAGCATAGTTGCTATACCCATGAGCATCACCAAGGTCTTTTTCAAGGGGAGGCATAGGAATTAGAAAAAGTTTCCTTCATAGGAGAGAGAGATTTACAACTGGGTTTTACCCTAAATGCATACAACTAACATCCACGACTTGTAATGTGAATAAATTTGTTTACTGTTGACAATATACAGTATAATATTAGTCACAAATCCACAAATAAATATCAAAATAAAATTGTGGAAAACCAGGAAGAACTCAATTACTCCCAGCAGGGACTTGCATTTTGTAGTAAAATCTCTAATACGACATTTATTTGTTATAAAAATTGTTATTTCACATTTCAAAGAAAAAATACAGTTTCCAGGGGGAGGGTAGGTGCCCCCTCCCCCTATCCATGCAGGAGGGGGCTTGCTGACACTCATGGCTTT
The DNA here is from genome assembly GCA_002778355.1 of Clitarchus hookeri. Classification (NCBI taxonomy): domain Eukaryota; kingdom Metazoa; phylum Arthropoda; class Insecta; order Phasmatodea; family Phasmatidae; genus Clitarchus; species Clitarchus hookeri. The sequence goes on from NQII01000354.1 coordinate 57,247, forward strand.
CTCCAATGGTCCGCCTAGTTTGACTCAGAGCCTTGAGTCCTCTTTGCTCATTTTTGAACCAAAAATGTGGTTTCATTGAACTACGTTGCAATTTTTGGTGATTTTAAGTGAAAAATGCAAAATTTGTACGGAAAAACGGCTAATTTTGTTTAACTTCTTGGTTGTTGTCCGAGGTTGGTAACTCCATCCTCAGTCCTACCCCACACCCCATTTGTGCTAGAACTCTCTTCTATTGCTCTCCTAGGCTACTATAGGATTTGTATGTTTACAAGTTCTGGGGACGAGAAACATTTAGTACAGTCATTTGGCCTAAAAGGTGTTTAAAGTACCGTTCAAGAACATGTTTTAACTTTAATAATCCGCAGTACGTATACAAGCACTATACCTGAAGTCGTATCGCCTAATTGTAGCTTCACCGACAGTCATGAAGTGAAGAAAGAGATTTGGGCGGCTCTTAACAGCGAGGTCTTGAGAGCCGGTGAGGGTGATTGAGGTTAGAATGGTTGCAGCGCCGGAATGAAAGGGTGGAGGAAATGGGAGATCCCCGAGAAAACCCGCCGACCAGCGGCATGATTCCCACATGCGAAAATCGGGGATTGAGACCGGTTTGCCTTGGTGGGAGGCAAGCAGGCTAACCGCTCAACCACCGCGGCCCCTACCTCTAGTCGTTTGACCTAATATCCCTTCAAAGTTGTGTTCGAGAACGTTTATTACCTCTAGCCAACAGGCAGCAGGACCACAGACATTAGACAATCGTATAATATATAAGCTGTTCACGTTTCAACCGAACACTTTTGAAAGCCCTGCCTAAGATCTACTTATCTGCCCATTTTGTATTCTTCCACCATATGTTAAATTAGCATTACGTTGACTCTGTTTGTCAATGCGCCAATCGAGTTAAATCTGTTAAATGGTTTAAAATGTAGGTAAGTAAACAATAATGTCAATGTTTACTCTATTCTACGTAAAACAGGCAGAAAATATTTTTAATAAATTCATTGGCCACAAATTTACAAATTACGCTTTCAATACGACGTTAAGCAAAGGACTAAATTTCCTAATTCGTCGCCAACTTAACTGAGAGCACGCCAGTCAGCGTGTCCGTTAAAATTCATGTTATTGGGAGCAGTGTTTTTTTTTCTTCACACGTTGATTTTAAAAGTGGCTACTTTACCGTGAACCATCTGTACATTTCTTAACCAACAGTCGCTACGCCTAAAGTCTCTTCAACTTCTGTTATGGCTTTGATGCGACGAGTCAGCGCGTCCAGGAGGTGCTGCTACTTGCGGCAATTGGTGAACTACTTGGGTGGCGAGAGAGACCTCGAAACGGAGTTTGGAGGGCGTGTAGGGTCGTTCGTAAACGCTGTACACGAAAATTATGTTACTTTAAAAATTATGCTGAGCTCGTGAAAAATAAAACTATTGGTATATGTTTGTAAATGTATTATATAAAGCAAACGAACGCTATTCTCTTCTGGCTTGTAATGCTTCGTAAATAATTCCAAAGATAGCGCGCACAACATTTTAGTGCATCTTCTAACAGCATTTTTTCTCAAGAGGTAGCGTCTTTGTAAAGTTGACTGTTCTTCTATTACTATCTCGGAACGACACGAATTTGAAATATATTTCTTAAAATTATTAGGAAAAATAATTCAACTACATTATGCAATATTTCTGTATGCTATTGGAATTATTATCAAACACGTAAGGAAAGCCGTGTTGGCGAGGGTTGGATAAGACGTGAAATTTTATTTTTGAAATTGCGTTTCGTTTGGATAGAGATTGTTTTAATGTACCTTTAATTTTGAACACCTATACATTTCTACTTTAGCACGAAGTTTAGTTTCTAACACTAAAAACCACTGTTTTGACGGTATTTTTTATTAGCACTCGCGAGCACCTTTGCATGAAGGCGACACACAAACATAGACAGATAAATTTCGGTCTGTAATTGTTTTAGGCTGATTGTAAAACGAAAACATTTTTCAGCGACACTTTCACGGGGTTGTACCTCCCTTTAGAATCTGTATCTCTTGATTGCCGCAACAGTTTGTTGTGCATATTTATCAGCTGCTGGGTTTTGCATACCGCAATTTTCTTTAAATAGAAGCACAAAAATAAATTCAGTCCTCAAAAACAATGGGTTATAGAGTAATAAACCAAAATAAATAATTTTCGTTAATTTTGACGAGGGAATGAATAATGCATAATTAAAAACTAATTTATACTTTTGTGAAACGCAGATAAATGTTAAACCAGACTGAAAACCCTGGTCAATTCTATTGCATAATTTGATGACAGGCTTTGTAGTGATTGCAGATGTTTGTTCAGCTGTTACTCATTATCGATACCCCCTGTGTTACATCTTAAATGCTTTCACAATATTTGAAGTAAACTAGTTGTTCAAGTCCAACTTAAAAAAAACGGGCGCCGCCTTAGCAATCACTATTTGTATAAATGTTTCAACTTTTTTGATGAATCTTCAGCTGGAGTTTGCTGTTAGAATTCATATTCATCCTGTGAGACTATGTATATATGTATGTACATGCTATTCACGGTAAAGTGATCACTTTTGAAAGCGTTCTCATTTGGAATAATAGTCAATAAATACATTTTATTTTAGCCTTAGACATAAATTTCAGAGTGCGGTGGAATATACACGCTGTGTTTATTACTTAAAAGGCAATATTTATTTAAAAAAAGATGTTTAAAGGATTAAAAACTGACTGAAAGAAAAAAGCAACTAGGGCCTCAAAAGTGCTCATTTTACCGTGAACAGCGTATAGGATCGAGCACCACATCATTTGGCGTTCGCGAAACGCGACCTTATTAATAGGCCGTTGCAGGAGTTAAAATTCACAGTAAATTAAAATTGACCACCAAACGAAGACATAAAAATGTAAGGTTGCTATAACATGCTACGGCAGAGAATTAGTGGTTAGGGTTGGTTTCAATTAAGTCTCACGCAGCTTAGATAACACTTCAGTCGCAACTCTGCTGAGTCCTTGACTGGAGATTGATTGCAACCTCGTTCTTCTGTGTCCTTGCTGTTGCACAGCAAGCCTGTAAATGACTCGACACCCCCTCCTCTTACACCTTCTCCAAACCAAATCTCCCAGCGAGACCTGTTGGGTAATAACGGAGTTTATAAAATGTTCCCTTCTTCCGGACATATGCACTTTTCTGCTGAGGACGTTTGTAACACTTGTGCTGAATAATCATCCTATTCGTACCTGTATTGGGGTCGCAGTGGTGTAGTGGGTAGATTAGTCGTCTCTCACCAGGGCGAACCGGGTTCGACTCCCGGCGGGGTCGCTCCCGGATGTTCGCATGTGGGAATCGTACCGCACGATGCCGCTTCGTACTCGCTTCGCTTCACCCTCATCGGCTCTCAAGACCTCGATGTTAAGAGCCGCCCAAATCCATTTAATTACTCACTCGCGCCTGTATTTCTTGAAGATGGCACTTACAAATATTTCCGAAACGTAGGCAATGAGAACGAAACTCTTCGCATCTTAAAAATGTACCAGTGGATTTTTTCTAGGTTTTGAGGAAATTCCATATTTTTTAAACAGTTATTTAATAAACGTACTAAAACTGTGGGAAAATAAGTAATGCGACAATTTTTTTTACGTAATTATGACGTAATTGATTAAAAATCTTGTCTCGAATAAATTTCGGAAAGTTTTGAATCGTAATTGTTCGACCTGGATAAAATGTTTCTTGGAATCATAATAATTCCGCAAAGCAATTTCTCTGAAGTGTGACTCATGATTCGTTTACTGGCAGGACGTGTCTTCATCGTAAAACTTTAAATGAATTCTATGTACTAACCACATTATGAATTCAAAGAATTTATTTATGGCATTCTTGTGATATGAAACGTTATTTTGAGCTGTAGCTAAATATTTTACAAAAGTACAATTCTGAAATTTTGTGACAAGATATAAAAATATAGATTTATCGTAATTCCGTTTATTTTGGTTTTAACGATTTACTTGTTTAGTCAAATTTTTGCTCCGGCTTCCACACGTTACTTAAAAATAACGTGTGTCGCAGTGAAATGTAATGTTTATTCTACTTAGGTTGGGAAGTAGCTAAATTCCTCTTGAGCAAGTTTGGCACGGGGAAAATTTCCCGTTGCAAGGCGCGTTAGTATTCCAAAGAGGTCCGCTTTTAAGCTGGCGGTCGATGGAGAAATTCTGTTTATTTGTATGTAAAAGTTGGTGTCGTGTTGTTCCGAATTGTGAGAAATACATGCCCCTGCCAAAATATTAAGTAGTAACTTTATTTCGTAACTATTATAGTGGAGTTTATACGGGTAAACAGTAAAAATATAATTAAGTGTGTTGAAATTAAGCTTTCTTAAATACGCTTATTTAAAATTAAAAAAAATATGAATTTAAGGGCGAAATAAAGATAGATGTCATCAAAAGGAATTTTTTAATTTGGTCTTCACATTTTAATAAAGTAATTGCGTGATACAACTTTTTGATAAATCCTAGTTTATTACAGAATATTACAAACTTGTTGAAATGTATTTCGTTAAATTTGCACCTTAGTGTGAAGAACTAAGTTTATTATTTACATATACACATCTGAAGATTTTACACAATTACATTCATTTTATGAAAATTGCAATTATTCGAATTGCTTACATACTACAAAGGAAACAATCCAGGACACACGCAACACTAGTGCTACTTGAGTGATTTACAAAACTATAAATACAAATATAAACCATAGTGAAATATACCAACTTACGGCGTAGGAAGTAGCTCTACAGAAATGCCAACCTGGCGAAATATTTTCTCACAAAGTTGGTAAAATCTATTATATAGCTGTAGCACTTCTTAATTTTTCTTTATCGGCCTCTAAAAAAACCCGTAGATTTCAATTCATGTAAAATGCTGGAATCACAATAGCGCGACAAATGCGACGCGATGGGTGAGCACAACAACAAAATGTCGTGTTATTACGAACACAAGTTTTATATTCCATTCGTGGTTACTTCCAACTTTTCTGAAGTCTTGCTGAAGTTCTATTTTCAGGCTGTTTCCGCCTCACGCAAACAAAGCTTAACTAAGTCTAGAAAATTACTACCCCTTCTTCACTCTTGACGCCCTTTCATACAATCTAATTTTTCTTCAAATTGCCTTCAATTTTTAATCGAATTAAATTCATTGAATGCTACGTCACCTCATTAAAACGTCATAATCGCGGCCATTTTCTCTATAAATTTCTTGAATGTCTCGTTTTCCTTAAAGATTTTTGTTTAGAACATGTTCTATATTTTATTGAAGCTCAAATTCCAATCACTTATCATAGCTTTTCTGACAGTATTAATGGAAACCATCTCATAAAAATATAGTTGTGCGCACACATTTAAAGTTGTTACAAAATTGGGATGCATTTTTTTAAAAAAGAAAATATACAACAAAGTGAAGAAAATTTGTCGTGGTTTAACCGATTATTTTTGTGTCGTGCATGAGTCGTAGCTACTACTGAAAATATACATTTCGTATTTTGTTAACTAGTTTCATTAAAAAGGTTGTGATACATTTTCATGTGGAGACTTGAAAGCTTATTGAATGCAATTCATTGAAGGGCAAATTAAGTCATTTTTTTGTTCAATAAATTGAATTCAATAAATATTTTATTGCGTGAAATGGCCTATATGGTTGGTAAAAGAATTTAAAATAGAAGCTACTCTTAAGTCCTTCAAATTATAGTTAGTCTAATTCTAAATACAATAGTAATTAGTTATATTGCGACACTCGTCAAGAATCCAAGCGTTGAATCGTCGTGGTATAGTCTATTCAAGGTTTCTTCACACTTTGTGAATTAAACATTTGACAAATCGCCCAATATATGACGGACTTCGTTGTTTCCTAAATATGCCACGTATCACAAGTGTTTCCATAATTTAATTACCACAAAAGTGCCGTATTTTGTGGTTAAATTGAACTTTTACCTACGTTATTTCTGTGCATTATAATATTTCACTTATAATTTATATGATTAAAAACAGAGAGAAAATAGGTGTGTTGGTAATGCCTGATAATAAATAGTTTTTAAGCAAAATATAATTACACTGAGTGCGCACGAATGGAGTGCGTTGTCCCTTTGGTGGCATTTTGTAGACACGTGTGCCCCCATCTGGCTAAACAGCCCACACGTACATAAAGTGGACATTCAGTTAAACAACACGATGAGAATGATTGCCGGCGTAATTAAATCAACTCCTTCACAATGGCTCCCAATACTAAGTCACATTCCACCACCTCATCTGCGACGAACAAATGCTCTTATACGCGAGTATAAAAAGATAATGGACAACAGAGACCTACCGATCCACCAAGATATTGAGGACGCCAATAATAATCGACTTCGCTCCAGAAAACCACCCACAAAATCGGCAAGGATTGCTGTCCATGAAGACTTCAATATAAGAGATGTATGGATGCAATCATGGACTGCACACCAAAATAATAACATGCCATGCATTACTCAGGAACCACCAGGTTTTGATTTACCGCGCAAAACCTGGTCCACACTCAACAGAATTAGAACCCAACATGGCAGATGCGCATACTTTCTGCACAAGTGGGGCAGGCAACCATCCCCTCAATGTGACTGCGGAGAAGATCAAACCATCAGACACATTATTGAAGAATGTCCTATAAGGTCCTATAACGGTAGTCCTGACGACTTCCTGTTGGCAACTCAAGAATCGATAGATTATATCAATAGACTTGATGCTTGTTTGTAACTCTTAAAGTTTGTAATATTTTTAATGTCTATGTATTGTTCCATCTGTTTGTAACTCTTAAAGTTTGTAATATTTTTAATGTCTATGTATTGTTCCTTTTATAAGTGTCTAAATTGCCATACGATAAATAAATAAATGTAGACTCGTTCAACATTTATGTGCACGAAGCAGAGGAATATCCTGGAAGTAAATAGAACTTAAGCAGGACTTCGGAAAAGTTTGAAGTAATCGCGAGTGGACTATACACACTCTTCGCGTGTTTAAACGCACGTGGACTGCGCTGTACGCCACGCTGCTCAAGGACCGGTGCCTTGCCCCAAACTCATGTCTTCCGAAACAAAGGTACCCTGCCCAAGAGATGTTCTGCTTCATGCACGCAGGATCCTCAGCGCCTGTCAGTTCAAGGTTAATGTCCTCGGGCGTTTCGCAGCAATCTCTCTCCGTACATCTGGTGACGTCACTTCCTCTTCGTTAGCTCACGCGAGTCGATCTGGCTCCGTCTTTTTTTATTCCCACTTCGTAATGTAACTGCTCACTTGTGCCTGGAGAGTGACTGTTCGTTTCTCGCCCGTCCGAGATTGAAGATGCTGTAAATATTGAGCCAGAAAAAAAAGATGGTTACTAAAGACGTGCATAATTTCACTTTTATAAACATTTTATAATTCACATTTTGATTGCGGTGCTCAATTATTTACAGCCTCTAGCTGTGCAACACATTACTTATTTAGCCCTTTCAGATCCAATTTAACTAATTGTTTTAGACGTTGCAAATAAGAACTATTTTGTTACGAGCTGTACCTAAGTCGACACAGCACTTGTTTCGTCATCATAATCAGTCTGTAATCTTTGTGTTCTGCTATAATATTATGGACCATTCTTAGGCTAGTTCAGTAGCACGAGGTTTACTATAGTCTTTTCGCGGTTTCTTCGCACTATTTGAATGCAAACCTTGAAAAATCACCCCACGTATAACGTGTTTGGTTGTTTTCCAAATATGCCATATATCACAAGCGTTCTATACTTGTATTAACATAAAATAACCTTACTTTTAGTTAAGTGAAACGTTTATTTATAGTTTGTCAATAAATTATAATATTCCATTTATAACTAACACGAATAAAAACAAGGAGAGAAAATAGTCTGTTGTCAGGTTAAAACGCGAATTTTGCAGGTCCCTGCATATCGGTCATTTAACCCTTTCAGTCCCGCATTAATGTATGGTTTCAAGTGTTGCAATCAAGTAATACATTGGTTCGTGCTGTACTTATCTAGATTCGACACTTGCTTCATTCATGCAACCAATGAAATATGTGTTTATTACTTAAGAGATATTAGGAAAACAATTCACAAGCCAGAGCTGTAGAAATGTCTGAACATCCGCATTACTCGCAAGGAAGAAACTGGCTGAATTTGGTAGAGACCTTAGCTGTGTACAGCTTTCGTCATATATTTCCTTCCGCTGCAACAATTCCGATGTAGTGGACACAGAGACTGAAATTGTTAATATTCCAATATTCGTGCATTCGCCTGAATTCACCTCGTGATTCCCTCTCATCCAGTTGGAGAATCTTCACTTGTAACACATTATTGATCACCCAGTTGTCATTTATATCGGTTGCCATGCCGAGTTGAACCTTACCTTCTGCGCGGTTCCCGAGTTACACATCATACATCGTCGTTCCGAAATAATTCACAGAATGGAATGCACCTGTGACCACGTGTATAAAACTACCCACCACTAGATTCACAGTGTAGTGCAGAACAATGCGTCAAGTCGATAATTTAACATTGGGATTCCAGTGCAAATTTTCCAATAATTATAATGAAATGAAAAAGTGGTTTCTGCCTTGCTGTTGCTGTTCAAATTCACGCTGGTCCACAAAATCCATAATGTCCTCCATGACAAATAATATCCGCGTAGAAAACTGAGCAATTTTCGGTCGTTACGTTCAAATCATAATTTTTTCAAGATCTTCCAGTGGTGTAACTCATTTTACTTGTGTTTCAATTTGCACTAAGAATGTTCTGTAAGGCATGCATTAATTTTAGTTGAAGGTGGTTCACGAATTTAGCTAGCAGAAATTTTCCTTTAACCTTGCTGTGATGCGACAAACTCTCGTACCGGACATACCCACCATTCTGTGGGGATTCGTAAACTTTGTTACTGCTTTAATTGGTTAATATCGAAATAAATTAGTTATTTCATGCTTCTGTTAGTATAGACCTTATCAATTCGCGTGTTAACTGCAAAGCAGATGCCATAAAAGTTTATGTTAGCTTCAAGGGCGCCATTGGTCTTCCGCTCATCCGACACGCCCTGCAGGACTCACAACCAATAGTATGCAATCAGTATTCTGGTAGCTTCGTTCTGTGTGGTCGGGTCAAACAGGAGAATGAGTTGCTTCTGTGGCGGCAGCCAATGAACAAATGACTTCTGCTCGAATTTGCGTAGATGACTGTGGAGTCTATCTTTTGGCGCCACCTTATACGCGAAATGGCAGGTTCTCTATCTGTTTGTCTTCGTGGCTGGACCACGAAACGTTGTGTATTTAAATTCAAATGTATGCAAGTGTATGACACTCGTATACACATTTATGTACGTCGTCATTGTAACTATCTCTTTGTCATGAGTCTTGGTACTTACTGACCCGGTATGAATTAAATGTGTCTGTGTAATCGCCTGTGTTACAGATGCGTAATGCCTTTGGGGATGGAGGAACACATGACTTTAACAGACTTTGTCATGTGATTACACTATACGACGTTGCCTGGCACCAGATCTGTTGACGTACAGGACCACATATTGCGACCTATTTTCACGTGCGTACAATTTTTATTTACTTTGCTGGCACGCAAGTAACAACGTTTAAACTTACAACGCCGATAATAAGGCAGTGTTCCAACTACAAATAAAAATAGCGTAGTGATAGTGCATGAAAAAATCAATTAACCAATATCAAACGTTTATGCTAAACGATCTGTGTTTTATGTTTTAATGAAATTATATATATAATGATTAAGAATGATGTTATATCTAGCTACAAGTTATCTAGAGTTACGATATTTTCTTTTGTTTATGTGCTCTTCAACTGTAAAAAAAAAAAAAACAGCTGTGTCTGTTAAATGGTGTTGCTTAATTCCCGAACTGTGCAGAGACGTTTTTCCCAGTGGCTCTGATGCTATCACAGGATGTTTTTTCATTAGTTTTTTGCCAAGATGCTGACGAAGGCTACTTGGTTACCAAGTTCCGTAGCAGCACAAAGCGTAGACATTTTGTTTCTCTATTCTATTTCAAGATAAAATAAATCAATAAACACTATCCTCGTCAAGACATCAGAATCATGCGAAGTATTAGCTATATGTAACCCTCTAAAACTGCATGTAACTTGTGTGTTTTTCCTGGAAGATGTAATATGAAGGCTATATGAGGCTGTGGCAAGAATATAAGCTTAGATATCCCAATAAATTATTTGAAGAACCATTGTCATTTAAAGCAAATCCTGAAGCAGGAAAGAAGTAATTGTTAGTATGCGTGAAGAGCAAAAAAATATATGCACCACTGACAGGAGGGGGATGGGGCTACAATCAGCTCACAGCAAAATCGCAGTTAGGTACAATATATTATATTATTACTTTGCAACGGAATGTTGCAATTGTACCTCATTTATACAGTGAGTAAACTCAATTAAAAACTGGAATATAAATCTTCGACTATCCAAACGATTGGAGTTGCATTAAAGCGTAGATGCGCCTAGGTCTTTGCACCGTCCTGAGCACTGGAAAATTGGATAGTTTTAATATTATGCTCATTTTTATGAAGGAAGGAGGACTTCCCAGGGCATATCAAATAGACCCCCCCCCCCAATATTTCTTTTTTCTAATGCACACGAAACTAATCAAACGCAACAACAACCTAAATTACTTCCGTTATCCCCCAGGATCAGGAACGCACTTGGCAGATCTGCGTTGTGGCTTTCCTTCCGCTACTAGGAGTATTTCAACTCACGGCAGAATGCAGAAACTAAGGCGACGATACTGGTGCGTCCAATGCCGAGTAGCCGTATAGTAACTGGACAGTTTCATGCTTTTTATTTTCAGGTTTACATATTCTTACCAGTAGCATTTGTTTCTGTGCAAGTTTTCCCTTCAAAAGCAGCAACAAAATGTTCACACCATTCTTCCTAAACCTTCGTTTTTTTTTCAATCCCGTTTGTTAGACTCTGCTGACTGTGTGTCCCATATAGCTGGCCCCCTTTCTGTTTCAATTATGAGCCAGAAAGACCCTCGGCCACGAGAGGACGAACCGTTGGACTACGATAGGCAAGTTGGTCATTAGCCGAATTGCCTGCCACCTGAACCATTGTGATCGAACTACACGACGGTCTGGGTCACTAGAAGAGGAGAAGGTTTCATCGTCTGACAGGCACTAACTCTACCAACAGTGTATATTTACACCATCCAGAGACGTGCAGTGGCATAATTGGTGACCTCTGTTGTTACGTTCACTACTGCGAGGCGACTTGCAGAAGAAGACTTGCGTTCTCGACGTCCCTTATCTCGTATTCCATCGACATACCAAAAACGGTGACTTTGTTCGCACTTTTGTCGTAAATGGTTGGCATGAACGGCTGAGGAAACGCGATGCATAATCATTAGTTAGTGACGAATCACATTTTGTCCAGACTCGGATTATAACTGTAATCGAGCATGGAGGGGCAATGGGCAGCACACAAATTCGATCATCATTGTTGAGCGAGACGCCTCCAGAACTTGTGCCATGGTATGGGGAGCAAATATTATGGTTCTTGGTCTTCCTTGGAAATTATCAGAGCAACACTGGTGGTACAGCGGTAAGTTCAGGGTATTATACGGGTTTATGTGTTTCCCTTAATGGTACTGATCCAATTGGTAATTTCCAACAGGATAATGGCTGCTCAGCTGAATCATATGTTTCCCAGAACTGCCTTCGGACTGTCGACACACTTTCTTTGCCGACAAGGTCTCTATAGTTTTTGCCTATGGAACATGTATGGAGCCGGCTTGGAGAACAGCTTCAGCCATCGACGCGCAGTGGAGTATTCGGCTCAAAAATTTTGAAAAATCTATGTAGTGAAGTGTTTTGAAATACGTAGCTTTCATGCTAGCTGAATAGTCAGGTTCTCGAAGCAATGGGTAGTGGCTTGAATTGGCGCGGGACGGCCATTGGCTGCAGGAAACGACATGGAAGATTGCGCAGACCACTGCAGTCCTCTCGTGCTGCCACTACCAACAGGCGCACTTTGAGAGTTCGTTGTCGCGGGTGGTTAGTGACAAATTTATCAAGATTGAAGGACGGACGCTCTTTTTTGTATTATATATATTGTATAATACATGTAAGTAAAATGTAAGTAATTCGTGACACGTTCGCTTCACCTTGACCTTGCACAGCATCAGCCATGATTTAGCCTATTCTGCAACATGTTAGACGTGAACAAAGACACTCGGGATAATATAAAATGTTATGGTGTTAAATATCTTGCTTGTAGTTGTTTCTTGTGTAGGTTTAGAGGCCACTTGGGGAGTGGAGTTGGGTGAAGAGGTTTGGGTGGTTATTAAAATTGACGTCTTAAGAGCCTATAAATGTGTATCGAGATGGGTATGGTGTGGCGCAGGAACGAAAGGGCGGGGGAAACGGGATATCCCTGAGAAAACCCGCTGCCTTGCGGCATCGTCCAGCTCGATCCCCACGTGCGAAATTCTGCGAGCGACCCCCGCCGGAGATCCAATCCGCTTCGCCTTGGTGGAAGGCAAGTTCAGCCCACCGCGGGTGGAATTCAAGGTGTACCACCAAGTGCCGCGGTGGCAAAGCGGTTAGATTGCTTGCCTCCCACCAAGGTGAACTGGGTTCAGTCCCCGGACGGGTCACTCCCGGATTTTCACAATTGGCAATCTCGAGGATTTCCCGTTTCCCCCGGCCTTGGTTTCCGGCGCTACTCCATTCTCACCTCATTTCACCCTCATCGGCTCTCAACACCTCGTGGTTAAGGGGAATGGTGCATATTTACGCGATTTTCGATGTGAGTCGTTTTACAAAGGGTTTATCGGAATTTTTGGCTTGACAAGACGTAAATAACAATTTTCAACGTCTTTTTTACGTTTAGATATTCACTGTCCTCATTATTCTCGGAGCACTAATAAAATTAATGAGAGACTTGTTTTTTTCTTATATTTAATAAGTGCTCCGAGAATAACGAACGCAGTTAAATTGTAACAATGTAAGAAGGAGTTAAAAATTGTTATTTACGTCTTGTCGTGCCACAAATTTCGAAAAATCCTCTGTAAAACAAGTTGTGAGAAAAATTATATAAATCTGCGTGCACCATTCCTCTTACGAGCCGCTCAAAACTCTCAACTCAACTACTAGGAGCACCACCATAGGATCAGCATTGGTGACAACAGGGAATGTAAAGTAGGAACGCGCCGAAACAATTATCTCGCGCGCCAATATATATTTGTTTTTAAATCTACGAGACTGTAGCAGTTGCGACAGCTAAATGGCGCTCTTCCGCAGGATAGCGCCAGGCGTCTCCAAGACTTCAAGCAAGACAGCATCGCCACATAATATTCACGCTAGGAATGGCACAGCGATGTACTCGAAGCGGTTTTCAAACGTACAGTTTTGCCAGGTCAAACGGCTCAGTTTTCTTGATTTTGTAATTAGTTATTTTCACTGTCGCTCCCATTGCCCCTGCCTTCGTATACGACGTCTCCTTCTGGATGTGGTAATTTTTTATGGAAATAACTGTACGAACTCTTCGTAAAAATAATTTAATCAAATATGGTCTAAAATATAAAACGCTCTTTTCATCTCTTATTTAGCACATTATTAATCAACGTAACTAGAATTCACGGTAGTGTAAATGCCAAGCATTGGTATTTAAAATAAAAAAAATTTGAAATAGTGACACTTTTTGTGAACCAGGTGCCTGCACCAAGCGCAAATTTATAGCAAGATAAAAATTTTAAAACTCTTGGAATTGTTCGAGAACAAAAATAAACTTTTGCAACCTGGTGAACTTTTTCCATTTTCGATTTGCAGATTTCTCTTTATAATTTGAAGTTATTAATTATAACGCCTTGAAATTATTTTCAGAGTCCTTTCGAAAATTAAGCCAACAACTTCTTCAATACCAGAAAATAATGTCAAACCAGTAGTCAATAATTTATATGAGTTTTTATTTACAAGTAAATATTTTGCCATTACAGTAATAGATACCTCGAAATCAAAGGAGGAAGGGTAAGAAGTAAGATGTGTTAATGGTAAATCTTTTAGCCGTATTAGTCAAATAGTATGTGTATGTTGTACTTGTTGGACATAAATTATCATATGGACTGAATTATTTGGTTCATTGCGTTTATTATAAAACTTTACTTACATTTATATAATTTGTTCTATATAATTGGGGGTAAAAAATAAAAATTCAAATATACAAATAAGTCTTTTAATGCATTTTATGTTTAATTACATCAAATGTCGTTGAACAGTTAAAAAAATCGTATGACAGTTTAAATTATGAATTAACCCTATATAGATAAAAATGTTCCTTTTGACACACAGCAGCAAGCACTGTTGGGCATGCAATTTTTTTTATTTTTATTTACGACTGTAGCACCATCTTAATAGGGTAAGAAAACTCCGCTAAGCCTGCAGATGCAAGGCATTGGTTAAAATTTCTTCCAGATTTACCGCTATTTAAACTTTTCGTTTCACAAACTTTCTTAATAAATTGGTAGAACCTGGTAGATGTTTGCAAAGGATCCATCGTTGCTCTTCACCACTGTTCTTACTGTTTTTATTCGTATAGATTATAAACAAAACATTATAATTTATAAATAAATTATATGCAAAAGTTCAACATAACGAAAAAATATGATACTTTTATGTAACAGAAGTATTAAGAGCTTGTGATATATGACATATGTAGAAAACAACTGAACACCTCATACGCAGTGAATAGACCGTATAGGCTGTTCACGGTAAACTGAGCACTTTGAAAGCCCTGCTTAAGATCTACTTGTATGCACAATGTTTATTCTTCCGCCACATGTAAAATTAACATTGCTATGAGCCTGACCACTTTATTCATGTGTATGTCAACTAAAACTATGGAATTATACAAAAGTAAATATTTTACCAATTTTTTTCATTATTACACTTGCATGCATTAAAAAAAAAACAGAAAGAAAAATCAATTATTTTAGTAATCAATAATGTCTACCCAACACTACTAATTAAACGTTAAGACATGGAACTACTTTTCCTACGTCATTACCTACTTTACTGGGCGCGCCCCAGTCTGTGTACCAGTGAAAATGTATGCAGGTCGGGGCAGTGACATTTTTCAAAGGTTGATTACAGAAGTGCGCAAATAATCGTGAACAGCCTACAGGCAATCCGACACAAGGTTCATTTCCAGAGGCTCGCTGATCGGCGAGTGGTTCGCCCACGCAGTTTCGCCTGTGTGTAGTTATCCACTTCGCCGTGCTTGATGGGCGGCGCTAGGTTTGCAGTGGCTTCGCTCGGTCTGCGTGTAGTAAGTAGCCGGTGGCGGCTACGTCTTGCTGGAGGCGGCGGCGTCGGAGGCGGCGCCCTTGCCGCCGTGCGCGGGCGGCGGGGACGACGTCTCCCCGGAGCCCAACTCCACGGCGGACGTGTTGCGGTCGTAGAGGTAGGAGAGGTATGAGGTGGGCCAGGGCTGCGTGTGGTGCTGCTGTCCGTGGCCCTTGTTCTCGCCCGTGTCGCCCCCGTAGTGATACTCCTTGTAGTCCACCCGCGGCGGGTTGCAAGGTCGAGACGAGCCACTAAGCAACACACAACAACAGTCATTGCACGGACGTCTTCAATTGCGGGTCGCCCACAGCAAGGAGAATACAACAACAGAATTGCAACTCGACGGTATGACGAGGGAACCTTATCTTAAGCATGCATGCCACGATACCATTTCTCGTACAAGCTCGGGTGGAAGTTTACACGAGACTTGCTACCCAAGACTGCACGCAAGCAGTTATGGAGGATTCTTTGGATTAACCTATCCGACGATACTTGTTGCCGCACAAGTAAACGAGTGCATTTTTTTAATTATTTTACTTCTGAATATGTGGTTCACGAACAATTTTCACTCACGACTTCAGCATGTTGCGTTTATGCACACAGCCTAACCGTTTAGTTGTAATAACTGCATATTTTGTGTTAAATAAACACGAATGTTTGCCATAATTTTCACACAACGCTGTTTTATAATCAGTAAAGATTTTCGAGTTTTTTAATTTACTATTTATTCGTGTCTAATAGTTTTCATCGCTCTTTCTTATAACAAAAAACAAAAAACAAAATTACTCTACCACCTTCTCTCTGATTGGCTCAAATGTCAACCTTGTAGGAAATCTTCAATCAAAAATTGCACACCACCAATTACAAAAACGTCTATGAAAACGGCCAACAGATGGCCAAATCTTCCATAGAACCATCCATACAAGCAGCCACGAAGGTTTGCATGGAATATTCCAGGGAATCTTCCATCGTGGCATGTGGGCTTTATACATTTGTTTGCTGAAGTAGGCTCTATGGTACTGCCAACATTAGAACACAAGAGTAAAATACAAATGTTCACTTTGTGGTGTTGGCAGACAAAGAGTATAACGTCGTCAGTCTCTATTTTTTAAATTTTAATACTGGTCTACGTTTTCTGGGCAGCATTATTGATTGCGTCATTTATCCGCAGTTGTTTGGCACCACAATTGCATTTGATAGAATAATAACCATAACCATGAAGATGAAATAGTACTATACAGATATTTAAGTGTAAATATTTACGAAAATGCACGTGGTACGAACTAACAGATGTGAGATGCACATAGACAAATACGGCTTTGTCACCACCATAAAAGCGAAATTATGTAACCAAGTACATGTTGCTACAATATCTAAAAATAAAACTATATTTTATTATTGTATATTTACGTGATGCGCAAGTAGTACATATTCTGTTTAAATATGCAACTTTTTTTTTGTAATGTCGAAAGTTTAAGATTGTAGGAAGTTGTCTTCGGGTATCTTCGGTAAGGATTAGTTTTCCCTTTCCAAGTGGCTAGGGTCTGGCCTTTAGCACCCAGCAGACGTCTGGGCAAGTCTCAGAAGAGTGGAACTGGGTGAACATTGCATAGGAGGAAGAGATGCGCACGCAGCGATGCTCATGCTATCAGCTGTCTCACAAACATCAGGTGGTGCGTCCTTAAAGGGCTTGCCTGCCTGCATAGTTTTTCTCCTTGTTTGGTCGAGAAGCGTGAGAGCTATAAGGGTCACACTGGCGCGCGCTGCAAGAACGCCATCGCCGCTACGCGCAGGGCTCTGAACTGGCGTGCAGTGTTCTCGTAGTGCTGCGTCTACCTATGGCACTTTCAGGGGTGACCCTATCATTTTATTGATGAAAAGTCTGTAAGAAGTTCAATACAGGCTCCTCTCGTAGTTTGGCTCGTGTTCGGCTAGTGTGTTTTAAGATACGGCAGTCTGAAAAAAGCCGTTTTATTGCTGTAGTCTAGATGGTTCCTACAAGTATTTTTTCTCAGCGTAAAAAGGGGCCGCGATGGTGTAGTGGCTAGACTACACGCCTCCTACCTAGGCGAACCGGGTTAGATTCCCAGTGGGGTTGCTAACGGATTTTCGAAAACCACATCTTTACAAACTGTGGTTAAAAATACAATCAAATGCTGCACGTTTTCTGTATGTCATTGATTTAAAAGGAGTTTTGCTTACTAACGGTGAAGGCGAAAGAAGGACTCAAGCACCCATGGAAATGTTCCGGTTAAAGTCAGCAATATCTAGGGTTTTATCGCTAGGAGAAGAATCCACCGTAAGTTACAGATGCAGCAACTAGAAAATTTTATACTTCCGAAATTCATTTTCTTTATACAAATAAATTTTTTAATTTAGTAACATTTTGCACTAAATTAATTAATAGTTTAGACTGCTTGAATTTTAAGATACGCCAAAGGAAGAGGATTACAGTTTCAAATAACATGCTGGTCTCCTCGCTGTATCCAGCTAGTCATAGTTCTTCATTAGTGGACGGCCTAACTTTGGCACTAAGAGAGCTTTATAAATCAGAGTCATATTGAAGACCAACTAGACTTTCTGTCATGGGCCTATTTATGAATATTATTGAAGAAATTATTAATGAACGTGTGTAAGTGCTCGTTTCTCCGTGGCTGTTTTAAATGTATTTCTAGATACTGAAAATGGTAATCATAAATGTTTTAATAATACGTATTTCATACAAAAAAGTTATTACAAATCTTTAAGAAGTTTAAGGTTATGGGGCATAACGTTGTCTTTATTTGTATGCTCGAAAAAAAAGCAGGGCCGCGGCTGAAAAACTCACGGTCTCATGATGCATATCGGCAAGACAGCGTGCCAGTTTATGGCCTTGCGCGTAGAGCCAAGGCCTTGTTCTGATTGGGTGGCCAGTGTCACCATCAGGGCTTCGTTGTTTTTAAGATTCAAGAAGTGGCACTAGTGTCAGGCGTAAGAAGTCCTTAAGAACTTGACAATTTTAAAATATTACAATTGCATTTTCTCGTAATTTTGCATTCCAGGATAGTCTCAAAATGGATATAGACACCTCAAAAATCCCACTGATATTAGTGTAATTATTTTCAATGAAAATATTTTTAGCTACTGTCACTTAAATGAAACAGATAAACATTGCTATGCAAACACGTTTCAATTTAAAATCAGCAGAGATAACCCTTAGCATCTATAACCATCATGGTTTCCCCGCACTAATCATATCGCCAACGTCTCAAACACTATAAATAGGACGTTAGTGTAAATCGTGATCAAAATGACATATGGTCCCAGATTCTGGTTGCAACCAACGTTGTCAAAATACGACGCCAAAACACAATGCTTAGAATTGTTTAAGATAACAGTTGTTGCTAAAATTGTAATATTGATTAAGTACGCTACACAAGTTGTAATGACGCAATATTCTTAATTTTTCGGGACACGGGTGTAAAATTCTTTCATGTGTATGAAGCTTTGGAAAGTTTCGTAATATTTTTATCGGGTTTAAGGTTTAAAGCTGTGGTGGCTCGTTTCCCCGTGATAGTTTATCAGGCAGACGTGTGCTATTGTAGGTTATCGGGCGGACGTCTGCTGTTTACATTTTATCAGGAGTCCATTTACCGTTTCGTTTCGAAAGTTGGAGTTTTGTTAAGCGTCAGCATTAATTAGATACTTTCAGAATGCGTCAACAAGTTTTATACGAGAAGTTCGTTTCTGTGGATGTTGACGGCGTCAACAGTTTTAGTTCCTCCGGTGCAGTTTTAGTGTGTGTGCAGCGAAGTTTAGTTAACGTGTCAGTTATGATAACGTGTTGAGAGCGGGGCACAGCGCAGTTTTGGATGATGCTGCTGGCAGATGCCGGATACCGTGCCCTTATCTTAGGAGAAGGGTGCGATAAGCCGGCCTAATATATACTAGTGGTTTCTATCGCCTAAGAGAGAAAAAAGTAACCAACCGTCGGAGAAGACGCATCGGGCGTGAAGAATTTCACCCACACTGGCAAGCACCCGTAACCGTAAAATCTTTTTTCACATTTCTTTTCGGTTTAACTTAACCTAAATTCTATCAACTTATTTCTGCCAGTGTGGGGGGTCGTTAGGGTGCCAGGAGGGAACGAACATCCCTCCTGCCTTCGTAACTTAGTCTTGCGATGCAAGTTTTGAGACATTAATAAGCTGTAAACGACTGTGGCGCTGGTCTGTACTTGTATATTTATCTGTGAACGGTTCGTACTCTGCATACTGGAAATTCGTATGTGAACTGTGACACGTAAATGACAAATAAAAGTATGGAACAAAATACTCTGGAATTTTGCTTTATTTAATAATTAATCGGCGTCACATTGTACTGAGTCTAGTCTTTTCCTTAGAGCAAGCCGAGGCAACGTAACATTCGGCAGTGTAAACTGCCCGAACGTTACAAAGTGTTGCTGATTTCAAAAAGTGTGAAGAAACCGAGAGTATACTATAGACTTTATACACTTGTAGTTTCTTGTTGCTTTTGGCTTTAAGTTAGGCCATACCTACCTTCCTACCTACCTAGTGGTAGTATTGATGTAGATTGCACGGTAAACTGCTAGTGGCCTTCTCGTTATTTTACATTTACAAAGGATCTTCGAAGTGTCCACCACTATATTCATAAAACATTTTAGTTATCCTGCACCACGACTGACGTCGTTATGGAAAGATGTGCGACATATTCCGGAACATATTTCCTACATCCACAACTGCCTCACTCAGATGTTCTCTCGTGTCGTGTTAAACAGTTTTAAGACTGTAGCCATGAAAGTCACTTCGAAGAATCCCTGCGAATGGGCAACGTTCCATTTACTAACTTCAAAAATAAAACTGTACGGCGTAACGGTAGCGTTTGTCTTCATGTCGTTTAAGAAGGGACAGGAAAATGTCACGGATTCAGTGTCAGCAGGATAGACTCCACAGTACTATGCATACTCAAGCAAAAGCTCTGGGTTTATATGCTGCTGCCCCAGTGAGTGACCAATTATACCCCAGAACAGGCAGCACGGTGTTGGACGGTTTATTCCTTGAAGGCTTGTATATTGGCTCGAAATCCTTGAGAACGTGTCTTATAGAATGTGTCCCAATATCATAGGTGAGTTAAACATATACATGTTTGAAATATAGCTTGCCCTAAAATTATTCGCGAAATCTTCCAGTTCCTACCTTTAAGAAATCTGTACCAGCGATGTAATGCCATTAGATTGTTTTATGTTTATTTTTCAAGCGGATTTAACTGTATCCATTCACTGTGTATAATAATTAATAATCCGATGTATTCAGACGAGTCAAATTTAGAGGTTCCCGATGCATGACGTTGAGTTTCAAGATCTTTTAAGGCTGTCACTCTGGCTAATATGTAAACTACTTAACCTCGGAAAATAACTATGTAAAAGCAAAGGCCCATTTTTTACTCCACTGACGAAATTTGGAACACAGCGGAAGATGAAATAAGGAGCACTTCAACATAGTAGTTATATAATTGAAACTCATTTATTTCAGGCCTCGATTACTATAAGTAAGGATCTCCAATAGCATCGCAGCCATTCTGGTAGTACGGTATCAAATTATACCATAGTTTTATATTTATGTGAAATATTTTCGTATTTTAGAAAGCTCGAAAAAAAAATGCATTTTTAACCAAGTGACGGTAAAAAAAGGTCAGCCATTATTTTCGCTTGTTATAAACAAAAAAAAATTTTTGTTTATCAGTTTGGAACCAAAGCCGGCACAATCATAAACTTAAACCACTAAATCCAGCATTGCGAATATGGATGCTGTCCATATTATAGCACTGGGTAAGTTGGGATGCGCTTTTTTGAGGAAGCAAAGAAAAGAAACAGAATGAAGCACTGTTGGGTTCGTTGGACGCGACAAATTTGCTATTGAAATGGAAAAAGAATAATTAAATTAGAACCTTAAAATTGTTATACTCAAAGGGCAAGAGAAGTTATAATGTTGCAAAGTTAGGAAATTTAAAGAAAGTCGAACATTAGGAAGATGCACAGCAACGTGAGAGGCCAACTTACTTCGTCAGTAGAGTGTCCATTGTTATAGGGTACAGTATCAGGTAAATCCCAGTCCTGAAATGAGCAAATTTTGAAATTACCCTCTGCCTTTATCCACAGAAGTTATCTATTAAGGGAGAGAAAAAAGTTGTAAAGTTTATCTTTAAAGTTTAATGATAATGTTATTCTAGCATTTCTCCTATTTATATGGAGGGTATCCACTGCCGAAAATAACACAAACAACAAAAACAAACGAAGGAAAAAATCCCTGGTGAAATGAACGACTAAAAAGCTGAGAGCTATAGAGCAACCTAGCAGTCTACTGCGAATATGCACATCACCTGAGTAGGCGGACAGAGTTCAGGTCCCGAAACGTCGTAAAGCTTCGTTTTATTATCTCTATTAAGTTTTCGTTGTTATTGTTTTATTTTTGTTTCAATATTCTAGTTTGTCGTTTCTCGGCGTTTTTGTCGTGGTTACATAAGTTTTATTATTTTCCATATACATTGACAACAAAATATCATCCCCTCCCTTCCCGCCATTTATGTCAGTTGTGGAATTGTGGCTGTGCAGTGTCTTATATTACTGTCTGTTTTGAGTTTTTATTTTTGTTGTTGCGTCGTGTCCTCTGAATTCGATATTGGGGTCGTTTCAGTGTTGTAGTTTGTCTTTTTCTGTGGATTTGTCGTGTTTACATATTTTTTATCATCTACATATGCACTGGGACTTAACATCGAGGTATTGAGAGCCGATGAGGATGAATCGAGGTGAGTATGGAGCAGCGCCGGAATGAAAGGGCGGGGGTAATGGGAGATCCTCGAGAAAACCCTCTGACCAGTGGCATCGTCCGGCACGATTCCCACGTGCGAAAATCCGGGATGACCCCGCCGAAAATCGAACCCGGTTCGCCTTGGTTGGAGGCGAGCAGTCTAACCATACTTGTGTTGTGTTTAGTTCTGTTGTCCTGCTCT
This sequence comes from Clitarchus hookeri, assembly GCA_002778355.1. Taxonomy (NCBI): domain Eukaryota; kingdom Metazoa; phylum Arthropoda; class Insecta; order Phasmatodea; family Phasmatidae; genus Clitarchus; species Clitarchus hookeri. Next base: position 79,619 of record NQII01000354.1, read on the forward strand.
GTCTTCCGAATTTGTTTTACTCTTATACGTTTTACAGTGTGTCGTTTCTCTGTGTTTTGTCGAGTTTAATAATTTTCTATCGGTTTCCTTGCACTGTGTCCAGGGAATTATTTATAGTTTCCTTTGTTTTGTTTATCGATGTTCTTGTCTATAATTCTCTCGTTTGTTGCATTTCTCTCGTTAGTTCATATTTTATTGACTGCTATGTTCTTCTATTGTTCGTAGCTTTTTATAGTTCATTTACTTTTTTTTATTGTTCCTTACTTTGGATTTTCGGCGTATTTTTGCCATTGGAAACAGTACAGTTAAATACTCCAAAATCTTCTAGAGTTGAATAAAACAATGAGTTCAAACCTTTTCTTAACTCGATAACTTAGAAAGTGCCAATCAAACTAGATAAATTCGAATAAAACAATTTATCTTATACTAAAATTTAAAAATTATAACGTGATGAGTAAAACAAGTAAATGCTTCGAGACACTGAATTTTAATTCACAAGGTTAAGCATTTTCCTTAGAAATAGTATTACTGTAGACAATTAAGATAAGAACAATATATGCTACCTGCATTATTACTTAAACGAGTATGTGTTAACGATTTTTAATTTAAAGTTATGACATTTTTGTATTTTTAAATCAATAGTTTACTTATTAGAGCGAGTGAAGAGATTTGGGCGGCTCTTAACAGAAAGGTCTTGAGAGCCGATAAGGGTGATTGAGGTGAGTATGGAGCGGCACCGGAATGATGGAGCGGGGGAAACGGGAGATCCCCGAGAAGACGCGCCGACCAACGGCATCGTTCGGCAAGATTCCTGCATGCGAAAGTCCGGTGACCCGATCGGGGATTGAACCCGGGTCGCCTTGGTAAGGGGCGAGTAGGCTAACCGCTCAGCCACCGCGGCCCCTATTACCTATTAGATTTGAGACAATTTATGCATAATTACTAATTATATATTGAACCAAATTTAACCGGAAACATTATATGTACAGACATTACAGACGAGTCATTTTATGTGTTAGCTCACCACAATACATTTCCAACCAAAACTGAATTAATACATTAAAATTAATTTCCTGATTTATCTGCAGTGATACGGCAGCTCAGTCAGCATCAAACATTACAGTTAGTGAACATACATAAACATCCTGTGTAAAACTACCGATTCAGCTAGTTACCAGGACGACACACCGGTAAGAACTTTTTTTTTTTTAGAAATTGCATTACTACTGGCAAACAGCTTTTGAGAAATTTTTAGTAATTTTTTAAGATTGGGTCGGTTTCCTCGATGTTTTTGGTGCAACTATCGAATTATTTTACGATTCGCATACTATAAAATATACATTATATTATGTACAATAAAGTGCACAAGAAAAAGGATTTCTATAATCATAACTTGTTAAAATATTTTACATTTAACAATTTATCTGAATTTAGTTTAGAAATATCGGAACATATCAAAGAGTTAGCGAAATAAAATGATTTCGTAATTTAAATTATTCAGTTAGTAAATATTTACTTATACAGTAAATTCATTGAGACTTGAATTGAATGTGAGTGAAGTTGTCAAATGCAAAATAGATATAGGTGATTCTTACCCGCCATGTTCATTCCAGCTGCCGGAACCAGCACCTCCTCCATGCAGGGCTGGCCTGGCTGCACCATGTCCGTAGTTCCAGCCAGAAGCGTACCCTCTGTTCCAGTCCGAACTACCGCCTCTGCCGTCTCCTGCACCGCCTCTTCCATCCCATCTCCCGCCACTTCCTACACCACGCTCATCCCACCTACCACCACTTCCCACACCACGGTCATCCCATCCGCTACCGCCTGTGGGTCGCCTGTCGTCCCATCTCCCACCACCTACTGCACCTCTGTCATCCCACCTACCACTTCCTGTTGGGTTTCTTTCGTCCCACCTACCACCACTTCCCACACCACGGTCATCCCATCCGCTACCCCCTGTGGGTCGCCTGTCATCCCATCTCCCACCGCCTACTGCACCTCTTTCATCCCACCTACCACTTCCTGTTGGATTTCTTTCGTCCCATCTTCCTCCACCCACAGGAGGCCTCTCGTCCCACTTGCCACCTCCTGCAGCTCCTACACCTCTCTCGACCCATCTTCCACCACCTGCCGAACCTCTATCGTCCCACCTACCGGCCCCGGTTGGATACCTTTCGTCCCATTTGCCGTCACCAACCGGTCCTCTATCTTCCCACCTTCCACCCCCTGATGCACCCCTGTCGTCCCCCCTGCTGCCCCAGCTGTTCCAGCCTGGACGTCCACCTGGTGCGGAAGCAGCCCCGTCGTCCCACCGGCCGCCAGACACGCCCCTGTCTTCCCAGCGTCCACCCCTGTTGGCCGAGCCGCCTGCCGGCCTGTCGGACCAGCGACCAGCAGAATCCCAGCCAGCGGATCCTCCACCACTCGTGCCTCCACCCTTGTGCAGCAGAGAGGACATGACGCCCCAGCCGGCTGCGTGGGAGCCCGTTGAAGGAGCTCTGCTGTCCCAACCGCCAGGCGCACCTCCCAGAGGCCTGCCAGACCCTGGTGCAATGCCGTAGCCCAGGTTGTCGTAGCCGTTGCCCCTGTCGCAGCGAGGACACTTGTCCCGGTCCTGCTCGCTGCCGTACCGCGTGAAGTAGTACCGGTTGTCATCTTGGGCTGGTGTGTATAGGTTCGCCGTAGTGGCGAAAGCCATCACCAACAGACAGAAGCTGGAACGCATCTGCAAACAAGTATATACGAGAATTATTTTAATTTTTATTATTCGAGCCAGATACGTGCATCATTGCCCAGCATGACTGAAATAAACTTCCTTTATAAAATTAGATTAAAGAATCACCCTGAGAACGCGCTAAGGATTACAGGACGAATATTCTATGACACCTCCGCGGGAAGGTTCTCTACACAGTATAAGTGGTAAGGCGAATTCTTAATTTATTTCCAATTACAAACTGTTGTTTCACATCAACCATTTTTTACCCCATACAAACAGGTCGTCAAAGTTTTGAAGGAGGCTTAGCATATTATGCACCTGCTAAACGCACATAACATCGCTGGTTTAGTCGGCAATCAACAACTCATTACTTCCTAAATTACCTCGAGTGTTTTGTACCCGATATTCACATGAATCATAAGCTGATGCGATTCTATAGGTTACCATATTATTCTGTTCCTAAGCTTAGAGGGTCTGTAAGGACGGTAGTGAGTATAACGTCTATATCCTCAAAGAACAACCACTCGAAGTTCCTACCAATACGCGAGCATCATGATGGAGTAGATGAAGATGGTCCACCTATCCGAGGATGAGACCAGACATTCGTCCGTGTCCTGAAGGTTAGGTACGATGAATGAAATATAGTTGTAGTAACGAAAGGAAGGAGAGATCAAAAGGGAGAAAGAGAATACTATGGGGAAACCGCGTCGCCATGGGAGACAGCCTGAAACATCAGCCGAAGCTCCGGTATAGAAAATTTTCATAACTGGCCCATGACTGGAGATGTCATAAGTTGGAAAAGGCGTCTTTTTTTTAACATCACTCTCTGAATGATTCAATGGATATACTTGTGGTGGCCGCTTATGCACTGTGAAATCCAACCACGGTTAAGGCACAGAGCGAATAATAATACAGAGGGTAAATAGCAGCTTATTCCGCGAACTTCAATCAACACACGCTACCAAAATGGCGTCACTAGCCAGCAACATGTCAGAACACAGTTCGCTTGATAACTTACTTGCCAGCCAGAAGCCCAACAAACAGGGAAAATTGCGCAACGCGTGGTAGCCAATCAAACACAAGGCCCGTGCCCAGACCTTCGTACAACCAATAAGAGAATGGGCACGCCCACGTCAAAGGAACCGCCACACCATTTCTTCTCTGTGTATTTATTTAACCCTTTCAGTCACAGTGTCCTCTATCTGAGATGTTGCATATGAAGTGGATTAAATGGTCTGCACTGCACACAGCAGAACATACCGTCCAATGAGAAAGATTGCCTACGTGTGGGAGACACCATTCGCTGCTGAGACTATGTTCCGTAGCGTCACAAACCACTGTTGCCAGTAACATAATGCACAGATAGATTTATATTAGTCTCGATGTACGACAAAGTTTCGTCTGGATATCAACACAGTTCCGAACAAAACATTTGTTTGTTGCAACGCTTAAAATTATATATTAATTTTTTTACTGAAAGGGTTAATCTGTGGTTAAGGCGAACCATAAGTTCACATGACATACCGGTCAGTGCGCGGGCAACCCACCATCGTTAGGTACCGGCGAGTATCTCGAAATTCTTTTTACGTAATAGACGTATAAGCTCACAGAAGTACAGTCTCACAATGGCCACGCGACAATGCGCAGTTATAGGCTGTGCGGGGACGAAGTGTCGACACGCCCCGTGTACCTGCAGGCGCGGCGCGCGCAAGCGCCTGAACAGAGGCATTGTGTGGCGGGCAGTAAAACACTCCGTTGTTGTTTCCCTATGTGGTAGGGGGGTGCGGGGGTAAGGTAATTCAGGCCGCTGTGCACGCGCGGCGACGTGAGGCAGGGCATTGTGCGGGGAGGGAGCGTGGCGCAACTCCTCGGCGCGTGGCGGTGCCAGCCTCGCTCGCGGGCGGACATGCAAATGGGCTCCTCCGGAGGCATTCAGCGGCCGGGCCGGTTGTTCCTGCCCACCTGCGCGGGCAAGGTCGTCTTCGGGTGTTGGTCACGGCCTCCAACAGGCGCATCCCGTCACTCCGCCGGGGGGAAACCTTCGTTGGTTGGGAAAGTTACAACCTTCCTCGGGACGGTTTCGTGTCCAGAAAAAAAAATATATATTTCGTCCTGGAACTTCGGAAGTCAGCCGCGAGTTTTCATCGACGGATTAACCCGTTCGGTTCTGAATTGGACAGTGCTATGCAACAAGGAACGAAACAGCATTGTTGACATTTCTTCTCATGTTATCACTAATACATTCCCAAAGGAGTATTAAATATAATTAAAAAAGTAACAGTCTTTGGTAAATGCGAGCTACCTACTAAAACCAGGTTTTCTCTGCTTTCATTTCTGTGGGTTGGTTCCTTGTTGCATAAAACGGTACAATTAATTTACGAGATTTAGTATGGCAAACATGCAATATTTTGGCGTATACCGTACTTGCGTCGAGTGTGCTTCTCGCAACCAGTGAACAACGTCCTGCGTGCTCGGTGTTATGGGCTGTTCACGGTAAACTGAGCACTTTTGAAAGCCCTGCTTAAGATCTACTTGCATGCACGTTGTGTATTCTTCCATCATATGTAATATTAACGTTGCCTGAGCCTAATCACTTTATTCATGCATCGGCCAAGTGGAACTGTGAAATTAATAGAAATGTAAATATTTTGTTACGAACTTGCTAATTCTTATACTCACATACATAAAAAAAATAGAAATCAAAAGAAATAATTTTAGTACTCACTAACGTTTGCCTAACAATTTTAATTCAACGTCAAGACATCGGACTACTTCTGGGCGCATGCAAACCATTTTGCCCGTTAAAAATACTTGCAGCTACCGGTAGTAACATTTTTAAAAGGTTGATTTTGAATGGATTTCAAATGTGCCCAACCAACCGTGAACACTACAGCCTATATCAGTATTAACAATTCATAAAGGAGAGATGTAAACACTTCCTCAAATCAGGTTACTAGTAAGTAAGACGTCCAGAACAGCGTGTGCTCATTCCTTGTTGTTCACAGTACTGGCCTAAACTATCATCCACGTGCAACATGTCCTCGATAGTAAACACGGGGAATAAACAGGTTAAACGAATCACAAGCAGTTCGTTGCATACACAGTATTATATATATATATATATATCTGTTCACACACAGGTGTGGCCTCCATTCACAGGGTACTTAACAATTTGGAGGTGAAATAACCGCTTATTCCACGAACTCCAGCCGCACACGCCGGCAATGTGGCACCACTGGCCAGCATCATGACGGAACGCCGTTCGCCAATCAGCGTCTGGTCAACTTACTTGCCAATCGGCAGTTCAGCCAGTAGGGAACCTTCCGCAACACGCGGTGGCCAGTCAGGCACAAAGACCAGTTCCCAGAGCTTCGCGCAGCCAATCAGAGAATGGGTACACCCACATCAAAGGAACAGTCATGCAATTTAGTTTCTGTGTACTTATTTACCACGTGGCCTAGGTTATAACTTCCGAGGCCACGGCCGAGCATAGATGTATTATAGACGTTTCCTCCAAAGACACTGAACCACATTTATTCCGTCAGCACTACGAAACGAACAAATAAAACTAAAGGCGAGTCTCTTTATATTCATTACCAGTGGCGTGTGGTGAAGTGTTGCAAGGTAAGCTGGCGCTTGCTCAGCGCTGTACACACTTGGCGTACGTAGCAGGAACCAGTAACCAGAGTAGAACGGGGAGAAACTGAGTGTACTGCGGCCACTCACGAGAGAGCGGCGAGGCACCTATTACAAACGCGCTGTCACATCAACTGCATTACTATGTTTAAGTGGCCGATGTGTAAACTAGCAAACGATTATGTACAGCACAGAGCAAAACACAGCTTACCTTGCAGCAGTTCACCACACGCCGCTGTTCATCGCGTACTTGGAGGTTTGTAAGCAATATGAGAGGAAGTTAATATATTTTATCGCCTGCGTAATGAGTGGTCCTGTGCATGCCCGTACCACCACGCAGTCACGCATGTGTGTATAAAATAACGTATTATTTTCTATTAAAGTTTTCGCCACCATTAAAATATTAGTCGATATTTTTTAGTGTCTTAAAGAGGTTTAACGGAATTCATTCGGCAGACAACGTTATGAAAAAATTAAATCTGAATAAACATCACTTAAATTTGCTATAAGGGAGTGCTCCCACTTGAAGATTATCAAACAAATACATTAAATGTACATATACAAACTATCGTGTGATACGCAGAATGGAAGGAACAAAAAAACAATAGTGGAAATACATTTAACGCCGAAGAAACCTTTTGAAAAAACCTGAAAAATTTTTAATTATATACTGATGTAAAAGGAATGAAATGATCACGAGAATGATGTAGTAATTTTGAACTCAAGAGTTATGTAAATAATTTATAAATATCAGAAAAATGTTTTAATGGTCGGCAAAAGCGATGGCAGGCTAGCACAAATGAGTTAATGACCAGGCAAGGCTTTGCTAGCTTGCCGTAACAACTCAATCTGTATGCTGAGGCCGCTGTTAAAAGAGCGACCTAGACAACGTAAAAGGCAGGATGCCGCAGATAATATCGCTGCCATTGTGTGGAAGCAGGATTCTTCAGAAAGACCTGAACCGACCGACAAAGCGTTACAAGGTGAGAGCGGAATGAAGTTGAGCGTAGTTAAGAGAGAGATGGTGGCTTGATAAATACCTGCGAGGGAAATTAATATCCAAGTGGAGGAGAACAACAAGTGCTGTTGGAACATTCCAAATTCTTGGCTTTATACTATAATTAGGGGCAGTGATATTTCGCGACAAGATTTCGAGACAAGATACAGTCCAAAGCACTATAGGGTCGTCCAGCTTCTTTAATTGGCTAAAAAATGTTCTGGCCCGTGTTAAACGTTTGCGCACGAATCACGAAGGTTCAGTGTCGGAGTTACTTAGTCCTGAGTGGCTTGGTCAAAGACGAACACGGCACCAGCAGCCAATGGAGGTATAACAACAGTTGAGGTGTGTGTATAGTATTGAAGTCTACTGTGTGCTCCGATTTTTACGCGAAAAGTCACTGGCCCTAACTATAATATATTCGCGGTTTCTTCACAGTTTTAAAGTCGAACCTTTGAAAAATCACCCCATGTAACACGTATTTCCTAAATATGCCAAGCATAACAAGCGTTTTATAATTATGTTAACATGAAAGTACCTTATTTTTGTTTAAATTTAATCTTTGCGTATATTTTATTTATAAATTATATGGCAATGCCCGTGAGAAGTAGTTTTCTTATGCAAAATATTATTGAAGTGAGTGCGCACGAATGCGGTGCGCTGTCCCTTTGGTGTGAAATTCTAGACGCAGTCAGCCTTCGTTTGCACAAGGAGGAGGGATATCCTGGAAGTATGACTTGAGCAGGGCTATACATAAGATGATGACGTGCAAAACACGTAAGACGTCACACTGCGAAAGAAGACGTAACACATATTAAAAAAAAAAAAGTGAATGAGCCAACAGTCTCCGTGATCAACTAGGCGTCACGCTAAAGTGGCACAGAGGCCAAGCCTGCGATTAGGCATTCGGCAAGTTTCGAGACGACTATAACTACAGATGGGAGAATTCCGCGACTTCATTCGAGGACAAGCTGTACTTCAAAGTGAGCTGCTCCTGGCATTGTATCACTGTTTATCACACAAGCCCTGGATGACTCTGAGCCAGTTACAAACCTACAAGTAAACGAGGACGGAACACCATGACAACAGGTCTGGGGTACTTATGCGTACGCGCTGGAGCAACAGCCAATGTAGAAATAGCTGAGACTCAATTATAGAAAGTGCCATGAAGTCTATCCTGTGACTCACTGAGCCTGCTGTTTTCTCACATCCCTACCTATAATCAGTCATCCTGTCTCCTTTGGCCTTACTGTGTGTGTAAGCGACACTTAAAACGTATAACTATAAAATTAAAATTAAAAAAAAAAAAATTAAATAAGAGAAAATAAGACGGCTATATCAAAATATAAAAAGTTAAAACATTTCTTTTTTGAGGCAAGCTCATGTACAGGGACTGATAGCTGTATTATTTAGTAAGGGGAAAATAACGCTTTCTCAGATATAGTAGTGGTGTGAAAGGAAATGGTCAGTTGGAATTGGCAACGTGATAGACGAAAGGATTTTAAGTAGCGTTCAGGAAAACGCACGTAGGTGGGAAGTAATTCAGACGAGATAAGATGGGTGTGACCTTCGTGCGTACATGCACTACAATTTTTTTTTTCACATGCATTGTTTAGTGAGCATTGGATGGGAAATAGGAGTGCGTTAAGGTTTCATTACAAGTTCATATAACTGTAAGATGTTGGAAGAAACAGTTCTACTGAAAATAAAGACATGGAGATCACGAAAGTGCGGAAGAGGATGACAACATTGTCAGACTAGAGAATAAGGGTAGCCGAGAAGGTCGTAAATGGTGTCTCTGAAAAGTCTTCCTATTGCATTCATGAACCAAGGCATCGTGAAGAACTCCCGTCCACAGAACCAGTGCTCATGCTTCCGCGATCTGTTCGGCGTCAACAGGAGGGAAACCTTCTTAAACAGATGCTAATAAATCTTAGAAAATATAATAATCTGAAGTATGTGTCTATATCAACTTGACAATTAAACCCCATCGCTAGAGACAGGTGTTTTTTCGCGAAAATGTTTATGGCTATGCTAGACTTCAATATCCTACGTCCACAAACACAACTTCCTTTGGTTATTGACCGTGTGTCTACGTGAGAAGACATATTCTTATTTGACTGGGCCAATCAGAATAAAGTACTCTGATACTGAACGTTCATGATTAGCGGACAGACACTTGAGGCACGTGACATTTAGAATCATCCAACCACGAAAGTGCATATGAACAAAAGTGTTTTGGAGTGCAACTGGTCTTGAAATATTTTCGCGGAAAAACACCTGTCTCTACCTATCGCCAATGCTTCTTGATTAAGTAAAAGTGAATGTGCTTTTTCCCTTGGTGGGATTGTCACGACTTTATGCCGGCGGGTTTACAATTGGCCTGAATACTTTAGGGACCTGTCATATGGGTCTCATCGTAAGCAGTTGTGACTATTCTTATTTTAAATAATTATGAAATATTTAAATGTAATTCTTTTTTCGGAGCAGAAATGAAAGCCGATATTTTGTTGCCAATCAATAAATTTGTTAATTGAAATATAAATGTGGCCGTTGAAAAGTGTCAAAATCATCAAAAATCGTACGTAGCCTTCTGATAACGATATATATTATTCTGTAAAGCCGTATTTTAAGCTATAGCGACAATACTATATCTTTTCTGAACATATTACTATATTAAAAGCCCATAGTCACAACTAAAAATTCTGAGAAAACAGAACACGCAGGAAGCTTGTTTATGACCGGACGTGACATTGAGACGTGTAAAAATGGTTCACTACGGAGGCTCCTTATTGGCGCTGGTTCAGCTAGGACGTGTCCAATAGTCTGTGATCCAATCAGAGTAGATAATTATACGCAGGTCAAATAACCGCTTACACCGCGAACTCCAACAGCACACGCCAACAAAATGGTGACCGCTGTTCAGCAACATGCGGGAACGCCGTTGGCCAATCAGTACCTGGAAGCTTACTTGCCAACCGGCAGCCCAGCCAATAGGGAACATTTAACAACAGGCAGTAGCCAATCAGAAACAAGGCTCACTCCAGAGCCTAGCGCAGCCAACCAGCGAATAGGTACGCCCGCATCAAAGGAGCCGCTACGCCATTAAACCCATGTCTACGTACCTCTTCAGTGAACAACCTGAAGTGAACTTGGCTACCTCAGCCACGGGTGGGAGGGTTCGGTGGTAAAACTGTAGGAAAACGTGGGAGCATGTACGACATTATCCGCCAATGGAGCGAAAANCCCGCATCAAAGGAGCCGCTACGCCATTAAACCCATGTCTACGTACCTCTTCAGTGAACAACCTGAAGTGAACTTGCCTACCTCAGCCACGGGTGGGAGGGTTCGGTGGTAAAACTGTAGGAAAACGTGGGAGCATGTACGACATTATCCGCCAATGGAGCGAAAAAAAAAAAAACCTCTTCTCTCATCCACTGTGAACGTGTTCGTTTTGCATGTGGATGTAGCCGCCACGCTCGAGTGGCTGTGGGACAAAAGAACCGGCCGCGACTGGGCATGACACACGCCGAGTGTCCGGCGCTGCACGGCTGGTGCCCCGTCACGCAGGCATTTGAGGGGCCGCAGCACCAGCGTGGCTAGACCACAACCACGGCGGTCCGGGAAGACGGATGTGGAATGGCGCGTCGCGGTTCCTTTGAGGACGGCTTAACAAATCGCTGATCGGCTGGGCGAGGCTCTGGAACGGACCCTGCGTCTGATTGGCTACGTACTGCGTGCTGCGAAACGTTCCCTATTGGCTGGACTGCCGGCTGGCGTGTAAGTTACTCGCGCTGATTGGTGAACGGCGTTTTGACATGTTTCTGTCCAGTGCCTCCATTCTGTTGGCGTGTGCGGCTGAAACTCACCGTATAAGTTGTTGTTTCATGTGTGTATTACCTAACTGATACAGGGGTAGCGGATACTGAGTGGTTAGACTGCTTGCCTCCCACCAGGAAAACCGGGTTCAATCCCCGGCCAGGATACTCCCGGATTTTTGTAAGTGGGCATCGTGCCGGACGATGCTTCTGGTCGGCGGATTTTCTCTGGGATCTCCTGTTTTCCCCGCCCTTGCATTCCGGCACTGCTACATTCTCACCTCATTCCACCCTCATCGGCTCTCCAGAATTCGTTGTTAAGAGCCGCCAAAATCTCCCAACTCGACTAAATTATATAATTACAAGAACATATTAAAATGTAATATTTAACGTTAACTTTTGGATTTATTTGAGTCATAATATTTTGTGTATTTTTCGGACATTTTCTTTTCATTTACTAAATATTGTTCACCATTTAATTTATTTTAGATTGTTTTTAATGTCAACTTTATCTCTACATTTATTATGTAGCCTGTGTTACGGGCTCCACCAAATCCCGACCGTGGCACACGCAAATTTTCGCGGGCTGAAAACGTATGTTTTTTCGGAGTTATTCGGTTTCCCCTGTCATTGCATTCCGTCGCCGAACTAACTTACGGTCTCAATCCACGTCATCCCTCTGCGATAACGGCCACGTTAGGACCCCACCTTGAGAGCTCGTAACCAGCTGAACGCATAATTACTAGAGACCTGAAAAATTCACGGATTCATTTCGGGACAAGCTATAATTCAAAAACTCGTATGTTTCTCTTTCTTTTGCAATTGGTCCATGCGTTATCTGACACCTCTTGGAGATCTCTAAGCCGATATCAAACCTGCAGCAAAATTAAGGCACAATCATCGACTTCCACTGCGGCTGCAAGGAGCTATTGAAGTGTTGATATCTGCAAGGTTGTAAATAAGATTGTGAATTCTAGCCTTTAAGTCAATGAATGCGCTCATTTTCCATGTCTCTAATTATAAGTAAAGTTTATTTGTAGTATCTTCACACTTTTTGAATGCAAATTTTGGAAAATTATCCCATGTAGATCATATTTGGTTGTCTCCTAAATATGTCATGGTTGACAAGCGTTTTATACTTGAGTCAACATAAAGGTATCTTATTTCTGGTTAAACTGAAATTTGACTCACATTTCATCTATAAATTACATTTTCTTGATAATTGAAATGCATACAAACAGAGAGAAAATAGGCGTGTTGGGCAACACCTAGTAAGAAATTATTTCCATGCGAAATGTTATTTACCCTTTCTTTACCACATTAATTTATAATTTATTGTGTTGCAAATTAAATTTTTTTTATGCCTACTGTACTTAAGCTGGCAAAGAACTTGTTTCGTTATTACAACCAATAAGTGTAGTCTTTGTGCTTGGTGATCAGTGATACCAACCAGTCATATCGCAGAGCAGTAGCAAGGTTTAGGAATCAGTTACCCACAGTGAAGATCATTGGGCATTGAGCCTCGCGGAGTACAACACCGGTCAAATATAAGCTTCCTGTGCAACATGTTGAAGATACAATGCGCATAAAAGAGTTAAACTGAATGCGCACAAACGCGGCGCATAGTCCAGTTGGTGTAATTTCCTAGACTTAGTTAAGCTTTTGTTTGCATGAGGTGGAGGAATAGCCCGAAAGTAGAGCTTTTCAGCAAAGCTTCAGAAAAGTTGGAAGTAACCGTGATTGGACTATGATTAGGGACCTGCAAATTTCGCGTTATTTTTTTGGCTTCAAGCTAGAATTCACAGTACTGTATATACTGAAGCCGGCGTCGTTCCTTGATTTGCTGCTGTCCAGATGTTGAGTGAACTGTACGTGATTGGGGCAAACGATTGTGAAGTGCTCATTTACTGGCGCAGAGTTACCCGGGGGCGTATCAAATAAAGCATGGTCCAATGACAAGCGTACTGCAACGGTAAACGTGTTTTCAGTTTAAACAGTCCTCAAATAATAACGCGGATTTTACAGGTCTCTAACAATAATCCTTCATCGCAAGTTGTGTGCTCCGTGTCGTGCTCGTGTGGCGAGGAAGTAGGGTCGCTGACGGCTGGCTCGCATCCCCCGGAGGAACTGAAGCTAGGAGAACAAAGTTTCCCGAGTGCTTTGGAATCCACTGTGAGGCCCCGTCGTGTCTAACCTCTCTCTAGGCGAAAGTCCAGCACGAAATCCAGACGTTAACTTTGTTTTCCGGGTCTGCAAAATGTACCCTCTTCGCCGGTCGCATTTATGGTCAAATTTTATTTCTTCACTTTCTGCATGTACACACACACATACGGATACACACACATACGGATACACACACATAAACATACGCACACTTATTCAAACTGCTGCCTGAGGGAAATGTAGTCCATTCACGGTTACTTCCAACTATTCTGAAGTCTTGCTAAAGATCTACTTCCTGAATATTCCTCTGCCTCATGCAAACAAAGCTTAACCAAGTCTACAAAATTACACCAGAGGGACAGCGTACTGAATCCGTGCGCCCTCTATGTAATGCTATTTTGCATAAGAACTATTTCTTACTAATTATTACCAACACGTCCGTTTCCTCTCTGTTTTATTAATATTATTTAAAAATTAAATATTCTTATTTTTACACTCTAAAAAATTTATGGTAAACTTCCTAAACTGAATTGGAAGTTTTTTTACCCGTATATCGTATGGAAATAATACCACACATTTGGCTACAAATATGGAATGTTTAGAGTCGTTACTATATAAAATTGGGAAGTTTCCTATGCATTTGACTGTTTTCTGAGCAAATGTAGGAATGATAGCATTAATGTAAGGGAAATAACTTTACCATTCGCGCTTTCTCAATCTAAGTATGCAGTCATATGGTAAATTTGCAAATAATTTCTTAGAGTGTAGACAAAATATAAGTACAAGTTAAATTTAACCAAAAATAATATACTTGTGTGTCAAAATAAACATACACGACATATTTAGAAAACAAACAAACACGTTACACAAGGGGTGATGTTTCAAAGTTTTAATTTAAAAAATGCGAATAAACCGCGTATTGCCTATACTAGAAGGTTTGCAGTAAGTTCGAATCTTGTGAATACTGTTTTCTTTCTCTCCTCTTCTCCATATACCAGCACTCTCCTTCTAGAAATCTACCCGACGGCATGGTGGAGATGTATGGTGTTCCCAAGTTCTCGGCTACCTCGAGTGGTTGCGAGTTTCTCAGGTCTGAAGGTGCATGTCTAGTGGACGAATGTGACGGTTTGTAAACACTGCGGCCCGAGAAGGGATTGCGTCAGAGTCATCACATCACGACGCCCAGAAGACGGAACGAGCAACGGATGTGAAGCAGGAGTGCCAAGCTCGATATTGCCGCACAATGTCGTCATTACGACCGAAGAATGTCAAATGAAAGTATATGCACCTTTCTACATTACTGGGTGGGAAGATTTCAAAACTGGACCTTAACAGTCTGGAAAGTGACTGTTTGGAGTTAAGAGTGTGTGGGACACACGTTTCCTCTATAAACGTTGATAGTATTGTACAAGTTTATGGAAGTCAGTATAAACAAAACGTTACTGATATACCTAATGAACCTACTTTCATCTACATGGATGCAAATAATTTTTATGAAGTTCAAGGTAAAATTGTATTTGGGCCTTGACGTCTCGCCGACAGCGATATCATCAGAACTGGAACCAGAAACAAATGCAATATAAGTGAGACGATTACAAACACACACGTGCCTTACCCGGGACTCGAACCCAAAACGTCTCGTACGATAAACTGACGTGCAACAAACCGCTTTACAGAGGTAGGATTCGGAGTATCAACTTCTGATGTAATCAGTCTAATATAGTGTTGATATTTACAGGAACTTCATTTTGAAAACAAGCGTGTAAGTTACTCAAAACATGTAAGTTTACATGGCCTACCGCAGCATTACTTGTGTTTAGAATTTGGTGGCAATCAGTTGACTTATTACGAAATATGGCGTAAAACCCTATTTTCTCATTTGGCGCTATCGTACAAAAAAGCCTAAAAAGAGCACACGTAAAGTAATATATTATACTTCCAGTACATACTGTAAGCATACAAGTTTGAGTGAATTTGGTAGAATTGTTCAATAGATTTTACAAACTTATCTAAATAATTTATATTGCCACCATTTTTGAAAAAAATTCTTACATTAATGCTTTTACTAATTTTGCTAACAAATAATTCGCTGGAGAAATGAATTTCCGTCGAGAAATTTTTGACACCGCAAAAACTGATATGACTCTTGCGACGATAATTCTTGCATTATAAATGTGAAACTAGTTGTTCACAAAGTTGGCCGATGTCTTTATCTAGGATTGCCCTTTTTTACTTTTTAAGTGCGGGCTTCCAAAAAAAAAACTTGTGTATTTCAATTGACGTATTTGGAACTAATCAAGTTCCACGCCCTCTTAAGTCACTTGTGGTCCACTTTTCAGACAGGGCTCAGACATTGCGTAAGTAGCATGGAGCAATCCGGTTTCCGCACTTGGCACACGACTCAGGTTGTGGCTCCTGATCATGTTCATCCCTAAACGCAGTTCGCTTAACGACCCGGAGAGAGAAGCTTTCACCAGGACAATACGTCGTGCGACGCGGCTCGCGACGACAAGAATAGCTCCAGGAACTTTGCAATGAGTTCCACTTGCCGACGCAGTCGTCGCGTATTTCAGGCGTTACTCCACCGCAAGACCTCCTTTCCCGTTGTCACAAGTTACGTTCTAGAAGACTCGCACTATACTTGTCGATACGTGCGTGTGGCAATAAACAAATTTCCAGAAGATATCAAATGCTTCATGCAAATCTTCGTTAATAATTATTTATGTAACAAATTACCCTCAAATTTTAATTTGAACGATGTTCTAGCGCATACAGGGATATGTTAATATGCAATAAATATTAATTTTCTTTTGTACAATTTCTTCTAAACAAATAAGAAACGAAAACATTTGACACTAAGAGTGGAGCATGGACTCATCCGACTCAGTATGTTGAGGGAGTTAGATGAGCTGCATGTGACTATAAACCAGCTACATAACTTGTAGTACCTTCGTGTCAACCATAAATCGACGTGAATTGATTAGCCTAAAGAACAGAACAGAACATATTGGTGCTGTGGTGAATCTTGAATAGTATAAAGTTAAAATGTGATCATATCTGCTGATATAAGTAGGCATTTCTTTGCTTATTCTACCACAAGCTCAGGTAAACTGAGCTGAAATAAATGTATGGAATGTATTTAGTATTTTCATTTAAGCTATACCTAACGAGATTAGGCTTATAGAAAAATTCACAACGTATGACTTCGCACAGAATTATTTAAATATAAAAAAACTCTCTGAAAAATAAACACGTTTACTAAATTACTTTAATACAGGGAGCGGCAGAAATAACTCCCGAATTTGAACGGCTAATAAAAAATACACAAACGATTCTAGTCAAAATTTTATTAAACCATCTAAAAGAATTATTTTTGCCATTTAGTTTCATTTAATTTTTTTCATTTTCACTTAATCTTTCAACATAATATTTTTTAAATCTTTACTTAATCTTTAAAAATAATCTTTTTTTAATTGACACTTAATTATTAAACATAATCTTTTTTTTAATTTTCACTTTNGCGAAAGTCCAGCACGAAATCCAGACGTTAACTTTGTTTTCCGGGTCTGCAAAATGTACCCTCTTCGCCGGTCGCATTTATGGTCAAATTTTATTTCTTCACTTTCTGCATGTACACACACACATACGGATACACACACATACGGATACACACACATAAACATACGCACACTTATTCAAACTGCTGCCTGAGGGAAATGTAGTCCATTCACGGTTACTTCCAACTATTCTGAAGTCTTGCTAAAGATCTACTTCCTGAATATTCCTCTGCCTCATGCAAACAAAGCTTAACCAAGTCTACAAAATTACACCAGAGGGACAGCGTACTGAATCCGTGCGCCCTCTATGTAATGCTATTTTGCATAAGAACTATTTCTTACTAATTATTACCAACACGTCCGTTTCCTCTCTGTTTTATTAATATTATTTAAAAATTAAATATTCTTATTTTTACACTCTAAAAAATTTATGGTAAACTTCCTAAACTGAATTGGAAGTTTTTTTACCCGTATATCGTATGGAAATAATACCACACATTTGGCTACAAATATGGAATGTTTAGAGTCGNTGGAAGTTTTTTTACCCGTATATCGTATGGAAATAATACCACACATTTGGCTACAAATATGGAATGTTTAGAGTCGCTGCTATAGAAAGTTGGGAAGTTTCCTAAGCATTTGACTGTTTCCTTAGTAAATGTAGGAATGCTAGCATTAATGTATGGGAAATAACTTTACCATTCGCGTTTTCTCACTCTACATATGCACTCATGTGGTAAATTTACAAATAATTTCTTAGAGTGTAGACAAAATATAAGTACAAGTTAAATTTAACCAAAAATAATATACTTGTGTGTCAAAATAAACATACACGACATATTTAGAAAACAAACAAACACGTTACACAAGGGGTGATGTTTCAAAGTTTTAATTCAAAAAATGCGAATAAACCGCGTATTGCCTATACTAGAAGGTTTTCAGTAAGTTCGAAGATTGTGAAAACTGTTTTCTTTCTCTCCTCTTCTCCATATACCAGCACTCTCCTTCTAGAAATCTACCCGACGGCATGGTGGAGATGTATGGTGTTCCCAAGTTCTCGGCTACCTCGAGTGGTTGCGAGTTTCTCAGGTCTGAAGGTGCATGTCTAGTGGACGAATGTGACGGTTTGTAAACACTGTGGCTCGGGAAGGGATTGCGTCAGAGTCATCACATCACGACGCCCAGAAGACGGAACGAGTAACGGATGTGACGCAGGAGTGCCAAGCTCGATATTGCCGCACAATGTCGTCATTACGACCGAAGAATGTCAAATGAAAGTATATGCACCTTTCTACATTACTGGGTGGGAAGATTTCAAAACTGGACCTTAGCGGTCTGGAAAGTGACTGTTTGGAGTTAAGAGTGTGTGGGACATACGTTTCCTCTATAAACGTTGATAGTATTCTACAAGTTTATAGAAGTCAGTATAAACAAAACGTTACTCATATAACTAATGAACCTACTTTCCTCTACATGGATGGAAATAATTCTTATGAAGTTCTTCAAGGTAAAATTGTATTTGGGCCTTGACGTCTCGCCAACAGCGATATCATCAGAACTGGAACCAGAAAGAAATGCAATATAAGTGAGACGATTACAAATTCACACGTGTCTTACCCTGGACTCGAACCCAAAACGCCTCGTACGATAAGCTGACGTGCAACAAACCGCTTTACAGAGGTAGGATTCGGAGTATCAACTTCTGATGTAATCAGTCTAATATAGTGTTAATATTTACAGGAACTTCATTTTGAAAACAAGCGTGTAAGTTACTCAAAACATGTAAGTTTACATGTAAGTTTACATGTAAGTTTACATGTAAGTTTACATGTAAGTTTACATGCGCAGCATTACTTGTGTTTAGAATTTGGTGGCAATCAGTTGACTTATTACGAAATATGGCGTAAAACCCTATTTTTTTATTTGGCGCTATCGTACAAAAAGGCCTTAAAAGAGCACATGTATAGTAATATATTATACTTCCAGTACATACTGTAAGCATACAAGTTTAGGTGAATTTGGTAGAATTGTTCAATAGATTTTATAAACTTATCTAAATAATTTATATTGCCACCATTTTTGAAAAAAATTCTTACATTAATGCTTTTTAATAATTTTGCTAACAAATAATTCGCTGGAGAAATGAATTTCCGTCGAGAAATTTCTGACACCGCAAAAACTGATATGACTCTTGCGACGATAATTCATGCATTATACATGTGAAACTAGTTGTTCACAAAGTTGGCCGATGTCTTTATCTAAGATCGCCTTTTTTTTTTACTTTTTAAATGCGCGCTTCCAAAAAAAAAAACTTGTGTATTTCAATTGAACTAGTCAAGTTCCACGCCCTTTAAGCCACTTGCGGTCCACTTCTCAGACAGGGCTCAGACATTGCGTAAGTAGCATGGAGCAATCCGGTTTCCGCACTTGGCACACGACTCAGGTTGTGGCTCCTGATCATGTTCATCCCTAAACGCAGTTCGCTTAACGACCCGGAGAGAGAAGCTTTCACCAGGACAATACGTCGTGCGACGCGGCTCGCGACGACAAGAATAGCTCCAGGAACTTTGCAATGAGTTCCACTTGCCGACGCAGTCGTCGCGTATTTCAGGCGTTACTCCACCGCAAGACCTCCTTTCCCGTTGTCACAAGTTACGTTCTAGAAGACTCGCACTATACTTGTCGATACGTGCGTGTGGCAATAAACAAATTTCCAGAAGATATCAAATGTTTCATGCAATCTTCGTTAATAGTTATTTATATAATAAATTGCCCTCAAATTTTAATTTTAACAATGTTCTAGCGCATACAGGGGTATGTTAATATGCAATAAATATTAATTTTCTTTTATACAATTTCTTCTAAACATATAAGAAACGAAAACATTTGACACTGAGAGTGGAACATGGACTCATCCGACTCAGTATGTTGAGGGAGTTAGATGAGCTGCATGTGACTATAAACCAGTTATATAACTTGTAGTACCTTCGTGTCGGCCATAAATCGACGTAAATTGATTTGCCCAAAGAATATAACAGAACATCTTGTGACCGTGATGCTGCGGTGAATCTCTAACAGTATAAAGTTAAAATGTGATCGTATCTGCTGATGTAAGTAGACCTTTCTTTGCTTACTCTACCACAAGCTCAGGTAAACTGAGCTGAAACAAATGTATTAAATGTATTTAGTATTTTCATTTAAGCTATACCTAACGAGAGTAGTCTTATAGAAGAATTCGCAACGTCTGACTTCGCCCAGAATTATTTAAATATAAAAAAAAACTCTCTGAAAAATAAACACGTTTACCAAATTACTTTAATATACGTACGGATGTTTGATTATCCTTCTAATTATATGTTATAATCGTTGAAATTAATAACACCAAACTTGGCACTGAGCTTCAGCTAAAATTTTAACTTAAATTACTGTTTCAAAACATCTTTGGCTGCGTGGTTTTACTAAATATGCGGTAGCTGTTATGAGCCGTACGTACATGTAACGAGAATTTCGATGAACGTCTGACGTAATCTTTTTCTCTAATTATTTTCCAATTTAGTAACAAAAAAAAAATCACGTAACTCAGGTACCATAAAGCCATCAAACTGTTTCAATATGTGCCTACGAAAGTCAACAACAAATAAATATCATTAAAGTAGATTTCAGACTGCCAGTTACCGATTTAGATTAGATGTGGTACGTAGGTTTTGCTGATGGAGAAAACCATATTTATGAGTCTGAATAATATATTTTTTTTCCGCTGTATTAGAATACGTTCGGCAAAAAAAAAAACACATTTTTTTCTGAACCTTCTTGTCAATTCCCGACAATGGTAACTGCATAATAAGTGAAACTCCAAGCTGTTGTAGATTCATTTGACTTCTCTCATTAGCTGTCAATCCGTGTGATACATCCCAAGCGTACTCTTAGCCTGCTATATAATAACGCGAATTTTGCGGGTCTCTACTTATTGAACATTGCCGTGAAGCGTGGCTGCCTACAGCCGGGGCGCGAACATGTTGAGTGTGTTAGTACAGGACGGTGTACGATCTGAAGTGTGCGAGTGCCCTTTGGACGAGTAGTACGAGCCCTTGCGCTGCATGGTAACGGCGCGCTACAGTTGTCGCTTCCCGAGCGACTGTGCGATACGCGATCGTTGGGTAACATCCGGCGGATGATCGGGGCCACGCGAGCAGAACGCGAGACCTGCTTCTGGCNCTTCTCACACTACGATCAGATATTCCCAAGCTGGCAGCGTGCCTACGGGCTGGACGTCTTGGAGATCTGGTAACTTCTTGTTGGAGTAATTGAACGTTCTGTGGAGTTCGAGCGCTGCGAGGTCTACCTGGCGGTGCATTTTTTAAAACCGAACCTGTGACTC
>NQII01000354.1:100900-195210 GCA_002778355.1 Clitarchus hookeri
TTTAACCCACAATAGAACGGTTTTCCTGTCAGGGACTGCACCGTGCCAACCTATTTCGAAGCACGTACGAAATAATCTCTGCGTTGTGATTACAGAATTGCCATTTTTCAAATAGGTTTCAAGGACGAACGCACAATGTTCACCGCTCCTTGCCATGGTGACGACTAAAATGGCAGCAGTGGTGCTGCACTATGACACAACCCCGGGCCGCCTACCACCACTAGCGCCGAACCCATGATGGTGGCAAATTCGGGAGTTATTTCTGCCGCTCCCTGTATNCCTACCACCACTAGCGCCGAGCCCATGGCGGTGGCAAATTCGGGAGTTATTTCTGCAGCTTCCTGTATAAGTACGGATGTTTGATTATCCTTCTAATTATATGTTATAATAGTTGAAATTAATAACACCAAACTTGGCACTGAGCTTCAGCTAAAATTTTAACTTAAATTACTGTTTCAAAACATCTTTGGCTGCGTGGTTTTACTAAACATGCGGTAGCTGTTATGAGCCGTACATACATGTAACGAGAATTTCGATGAACGTCTGACGTAATCTTTTTCTCTAATTATTTTCCAATCTAGTAACAAAAAAAAAATCACGTAACTCAAGTACCATAAAGACATCAAACTGTTTCGATGTGTGCCTACGAAAGCCAACAACAAATAAATATCATTAAAGTCGATTTCAGACTGCCAATTACCGATTTAGATTATATGTGATACCTAGGTTTTGCTGATGGAGCAAACCGTCTTTATGAGTCTGAATAATATTTTTATTCGCTGTATTAGAATACGTTCGCCAAACAAACACATTTTTTTTCTGAACCTTCTCGTCAATTCCCGACAATGGTAATTGCATAATAAGTGAAACTCCAAGCTGTTGTAGATTCATTTGACTTCTTTCATTAGCTGTCAATCCGTGTGATACATCCCAAGGACACTCTTAGCCTGCTATATAATAACGCGAATTTTGCGGGTCTCTACTTATTGAACATTGCCGTGAAGCGTGGCTGCCTACAGCCGGGGCGCGAACATGTTGAGTGCGTTAGTACAGGACGGTGTACGATCTGAAGTGTGCGAGTGTCCTTGGACGAGTAGTACGAGCCCTTGCGCTGCATGGTAACGGCGCGCTACAGTTGTCGCTTCCCGAGCGAGTGTGCGATACGCGATCGTTGGGTAACATCCGGCGGATGATCGGGGCCACGCGAGCAGAACGCGAGACCTGCTTCTGGCCGCCGCCGCGGTCACGTGCCAGATGTCGGGCGACGCCGGCCGTGGATGTCCGCTGTCCAAGCCGCTAGTGCACTGCCTTACTCATCAGAGTATAGATGCAGTGCGGGAGGATGGAGGGTGTGCTGGCCTTCGGGCCTTAAAAACCTGTCCAAGCCGCTGCACCTGTTGTTTCTGAGCAGACACCTCCAATACCAATGGATAGCCACCAGACGTAGCGGAAACCATACATCAAGTGGAGAGATGGAGGTATTGAGAGCCGACGGAATGCAGGGGCGGGGAAACTGGAGATCCCCGAGAAAACCCGCCAACCAGTGGCATTCGTCCGGCACGATTCCCACGCGCGGAAATCTGGGTAGCGACCCCGCTGGGAGTCGAAGCCGGCTCGCCTTGGTGGGAGGCGAGCAGTCTGACTACTGCACCACCGCAGTTTTTACATCCAGCCTTTGCAAAACTTGTTCGACGGTACGTCTGAATGGACGGTTGATTGCACAGTGGAACGACGAAAAATCTCCTACAAGCCAATTTGACATAAAAATTAGAGACGATGGCTTATCACGAGGAAAGTTAACTGTTTCCTATGGGTTTCAAAGTAGCGCACACATGTCAGCACATTTTCTTTCATTATTATTTGTCGCCAGTGTATGTAGTGACTTTCCCATTTATCTGGGCCAATGAGAATTTTCAGAAAATAAATCCACTCATTGTCACTGCAACTGCTCAATTAGCTTCATCAATGTTAGCAGCAATGAATAATAAAGATCAAGTACATGGTATTTTCTGTGAACTTTCAGAAGCGTTTCGATTTAGTTGTACACGAAATTCTGTTACAGAAAATAAAATATTGCGAAATGGGAGGAAAGGCGCATGATTGGTTTACTTCATATTTAAATAATTGAGTGTAAAGATTGTAATTGAAAGAAGACAATAATTCTGTCAAATAAGAGTGGCCGAACATTGTGTGAGATGTTAAACATCGCAGTTTTTTGGGACCGTTATTATTTTTTATATATGTAAATGATTTAAGTATAAAATTTTTACAAACAAAAATGATGTTATCTGAAGGTGATATAAATGTGATAGAAACGGCTAAGAATCATTTTGAACTAAGAGAAGACACTATAAATGTGTTACAAACAACTGATAAATGTTTTAAATAAAAAAATTGTGTTTAGTATAGAGAAGGCTAAATTTATTCGTTTTATAAATAATTTTACAGTAAATTATTCTCAAGTTTTGGATGAATGTAACAAAAAACGATAGATGAAAAAACTAAGGTAAAAACATTTAGGTATTCAGATTGTTAATGGATAATGTCAATGTTAGAGAAAAACTATTATCCGTCTGTTGTCTGTTAACGAATTTGAAGGATGTAGTGGACAGTAATATTTTTAAGATGGTTTGTTATTCTTATTTCCACTCTGTCATGGTATATGGAACAGAGATCTAGGAACATTGTTAAGCAATTGGAACAATTTTTGAATGATAAAAAATTGCTGGTAGAGTAATATTTAAACTATTTAATCATACAAGCTGTAGAAGAGTTTATAAAGATAATAAAATTAATACTTTTTATAATGAATGTGTTTATAGGTTGCTTATGTATATATGAAAGGAAATGTAAACTTGTTGGTAAAAATATGTAATGAACATAATGTATGAAACAAGAAATTTAAATAATTTACGAAGTATTGTTCATAATACAAAAATTTATAAGATAGATTATATAAGGGTATACGTGGTCTTAATACATTACCAGATAAGCCAAAAAATCGTGACATTAAAAATTCTAAGAAAACTGTAAATAATATTATATAAAGTTATTCTTTAAATAACGTAGTAAACCGGAAATTTAAAATGTAAATTGATTTTATAATTTGACATACATAACCATCTATATGTATTGTAAAATAATTAACAATGCCAACCATAAATGTGTAGAAAAGGGATGCCAATAAAACAGCAATAACAATAACTCTAAGACGGAATCTTTATGACGGGCCTGCAGAGTGTCAAACCGAGTGAAAAATGCACCTTCTTAATACAAAATGATCAGGGCGCTACAGTGTTTTGGAAGATATGCTGGCTCAAGAAATCTTTGCGATTTTCCAGTGTGTCTATACCATCGAGCTAATGTGCCGTAAGTAGAGTTCCGTCAATCTCGCTAATTCACCCAGTGGTAGGTTTGTTTCTACGCATGTATGTATATATGGATGTGTGTATGCATGTAGTATTTTTATTATTACTGGACAGCAGTTTTTCGACAAATTCCTTCGTAGATAGTTTGGGTATCAGTTGGTAGGAAGAATGCCGCGCTGTGTTCTCATATCACCTCCTCAGCACTTCCTTCTAAGAGAGTGTCTGACAGCAGGGTTATTTCTACCCGTCAACCGGAGCAGTGTTCAAGTTGAATACTTGGGTTTACGTGATGTGTTTTAGCTTACGTTAAGCTCTCAGACTACTAAAAATATTCGAGTTGCATGCTGTGGGCATGCTTCGTTATGATCACCAATCGTCGTCTCACCTCTTCGACAGTTAGTGAAACGAGAGATATTTGAGAACCAAAACAACAAATTCCCCACCAAAAAATGAGCAAACATTTTAATGAAGCCACGTCGCTTAGAATCAATTAAGTCTTCTACGCGTATTTTATATGTGTTATTTGTTCTGATGAAACACAGCCGCCACTCTAAGGTCACTGTCACACTGTCGAATTTTCTCCTTCAAATAAGAGTATATATGACAATAAAATTTGAAGACGAAATACGGCCATAAAATTTTTCCTTCCAACAAATGCTATCAAATTATCTTGAATGTGTTTGAAAATGTGCCACACTGTCAAATTTGTTTGCTTAGAGGATCTAATCTGAATTTTTATTTAAAAATTATTTTGTAGGTGAGGTAGTGCTGTTGTGTTTCCATGCATTCTATTATAGGAAGAAATGCAACCAATCTTGTTATTTATTTTCTCTTCTTTATTACTAAATTAAAACTTTGTTTATCACAGATGTTTCCTGCACAATGGAATTTTATGCCCCTGAGTTCTTAATATTATGTGTAATATTCATTTATAATAGCATTCATGATCAGACAGCTTCTAGGTTAATTATCTTCATAAGCTTATTTCGTTTCCAGCAATTTTTCGTTGTTTTAAATTTTGCGTGACAAAGGAAATGGCCATTTTTGTCGTGTACGATTGATTTTGTTTGGATAATCCCCTCAAACATTAAAAAAAATAGAACCGGTTCAATCTTTAAATGCTTGATGAAAACTGGAGGCATACAACTTTTTCAGACAAATATGGCGGTGATTATGAAGTTTTGATGATACCACAAGCGCCCAACTTTATTTGACCAAACTTA
This sequence comes from Clitarchus hookeri, assembly GCA_002778355.1. NCBI lineage: Eukaryota > Metazoa > Arthropoda > Insecta > Phasmatodea > Phasmatidae > Clitarchus > Clitarchus hookeri. Next base: position 105,492 of record NQII01000354.1, read on the forward strand.
TTGGAAGCAGTTTGTCAGAAAAATTTGACAGTGTGACAAGTGTTTAACGGCAGCCATGTTGTGGTAGACTATATGTGTCAATTGCGCATGCGCAGCGAGAGTAATTCCATCTGCGCCGAGGTATCTGCCCGACGCAGAAATATCTGCATTTTGCGTCGGTCACGTGGCCGCCTGTTCGTTCATAATTAATTCCACTGCGGTGCAGCGCAAGCGAAAATTTTGCGTTGCACCCACTATAATCCATTCACGGTTACTTCCAACTTTTCTGAAGCCCTGCTTAAGTTCTACTTTCAGGATATTCCTCCGCCTCATGCAAACGCAGCTTAACAAAGTCTAGGAAATTATACCACATTAACAACGCACCGCGTTCGTGCGCACTCACTGTAACAATATTTTGCACAATAACTATTTCTTGCTAGGCATTACCAACACGCATACTTTCTCTCCGTTTGTGTTCATATTAATTACAAATAAAATATTATAATTTATACATAAAATATAAGTAAATGTTCAATTTAACAAAAAATAAGGTACTGTTATGTTAACAGAAGTATAAAAAGCTTGTGATAATGACATATTTAGGAAATAACCAAACACGCCATACAAACCGGGAATAGACTATAGAAATGTATTTTTAATCGGCCCCCAGGCTAAGGTTAATTCTACTCAGGTTCGGAACAAAATATGTGTATAATAAAAGAGAAAGATTTTAATTAGTTACGTAGTTATTTTACATTTGATTTATGATAATTGCAATTATTTTGTTTCCAACGTAGAAAATAAATAAAATCCGGTACCCATGCGACACTAGCGCTCACCTAGTGGCGAAAAATTATAGTTGCCAAACTAAAAGCATTGAACTTCCCAACCTGAGTAGAATAAACCTTACCCAGGCTCGCAGCTATGTGGCGCAGTATAGCTCTCGAAGCAGGCAGCCGACGTGCTTCATAGTGTGTGTGTGTGTGTGTGTGTGTGCGTGTGGAGTCGCTACCCCACAACGGGCACTACACGCAACCCGGGTGTCGAGGCTGTCATTAGTGCCGTGAGAACAGCGTCTCTCCTCAGCGGAGCATCCCGCAGTCTCCGGGAGGAAGCCGTAAGTGACACGAGCTCCGGTAATTACAGAACCTCTCGTACTGCCTCCCTCCTTCCTCTCACTTCTCTTCTCCACGGGTCTCCCCTTCTCCCTGTTTCTCCAGGATGCAAGCCGGAGGTCCGTCAGCCTCGCTTTAACAACGGGGATTGCCCTAGGACTCTGCGTCGGCCGGCGCTGTTAAAGGGAATCCCGAGTGAAAGAATTTTTTAACACCTCGAAGTCACGTCTGGCTATAAGAAAGCCTTGATACGAGGCCCTTCCAAGACAGCGATATGGATTATTGGGAAGCTGAATTTCTCGCAAATTAGATCTGTAACAGTAGGATATTAATGCACGCGATTAAACTAGAGATGCCACTTTGCACTTATTTTCCCTTCCCTTACGATAACTCCGCAAGAAAGCACTAAAAATGTTGTTTTTAGTAGTTTACACAATTTTTTTCTCTTTGAATATATTTAATAAAATAAAATCAAATAGTGGCAGCTATAGATAATAGTTTTTTTTTATCTTTAATGAAAACTAACCGTATTTCCAAGCAATTTATTAACTGAGATACGCGTATGTGCGGAAACACTGATTTTACAGACAATATTTAACTAGACAGTGCCCTAAAGGCTCAACTTCTTCCCTCCAGAAAAAATTCTTCGTTTTTGTAATAATTACTGACAATGTAAGATTATAGAAAACTTTGAGAACATATTTATAAGTTCTCGATTTTTTTACAACAATCAGATAACGTACAATTAAAATGGCGCACAGGAATATTAAACAAATCGTAAAGTGTGAATTTTCTGTAATAGTACAGTGTCAGTAATTAGCATGAATCCGAAATTACGATGCAAAAACGAAGAATTTCTGCTGGAGGGGTGAAGCCGAGCCTTAAGGACTGTTCACGGTAAAGTGAGCACTTCTGAAATCAACCTTTGAAAAATATCACCGTCCTCAACTATATATATATGCTGCAGTGCACACTAACGTAAGTTAAGTTGGCAGCAAATCAATAAAAAATAAGTTTTAAGAATTGACGTACTGCGAGTGTAATGTTTATATAAACGGTTTGAAGATGAAGTAAGCGTTTCTTGTTACATGTACATTAGCACAAATTTGCATGTTATAAACGCATTTTACTTCCTAAAAATTAGACGGTTTCACTTGGGTGACGCATGAATAAAGTGAGACGGTTCAAGACACGGTTAATTTAACACATGGTGGAAGGATACAAAATGAGAAGTAAAGTAGATCCTAAGCAGGGCTTTAAAAGTGTTCAGTTAATCGTGACTATTATGCTAGACAGAATTTACCGGTAGTTGGTGGATCGTCGCCAATGAAATTAACAGAAAACTTCACTCCAGGTTAATTCGCAAACGGAGCCGCGGTGGTGTAGTGGTCAGACTACTCGCATTCAATCTAAGCGAACCTGGCTCGATTCTCGGCGGTGTCGCTCCCGGATTTTCGCATCTGGTAATCGTGCCGGACGATGCCGCTAGTCAGCGGTTATCTCGGGGATCCCCCGCTCTTGCATTCCGGCTCTGCTCCATGTTCACCTCACTTCAGCCTCATCAACTCTCAAGACCTCGATGTTAAGAGTGGCCCAAATTTCTGCGCATCACAATTACGGAGCTCGTTTCAAGAATGCTTCTCAAATCCTGCCGTTTTTTGTTTGCCAGTACCAGAACAGTGATGTTTATTATTAGTCATTTTCTCACAGGACAAAGACAAAAAAAATCGGTATCATTAAAAGTTTATACAAATATTCTATCATAGCAAGCATGCATATAGTATTTCAGGCCCATTTATCGCTTTAAAACCTGCCGCTGAAAAAACTTGCACAGAAACATTGTTCACAACTGGCTAGACACTTCTAAGTTCACGTTACTGTTGGGTATAAAATAACATTTGAAACTCTTGTACGCTTGTTTTTTTCTATTAAAAGACCACTGTATATTTACCAACCTCTGGATTAACCTGGGCCAATTAGCGAATACCTGATAAATTACCCCGTCTTTAGAGTGAAATGGACCTTGAAGTCTAGTTTGTTACTTTATTTTCGACTCCACTGTTAGATTTTTAAATACTTTCGGCAATAACCCAACCTAGAAGAGTGTTTCATTTATACACCTCACGTAGCATGCGAATAAAGAAATTTATATATGGTTGCGAAGTGTAAAATATGTTAGCTTTCGGCTGATGATGGTGGTGATGATGATAAAACAAAAATTATATGATGATTGACTAATAATAACAGCTTTTAATTTGGAAATTAAAAAAAAAACATTTTTGCTACTATTACATTATTTTCTGCCGAGCGAGGTTGCCTATGATACAACACTCACATTATGATGGTCGCAATTTCAATTCCGGGCCATTGAACTGGTAATGTTTCTTCCCATGTGATATTTATATCCATATTACTGGCAAACAGGCAAATAATGCTGCAGCGCCTTTTTATAATTAGAGTACTGCTTATCAAAAGGCTGAAAACGCCTGATATGTAAGCAACCAGTATGACAGTGTCGCAGAAGATATACACACATGTATTGTTGAACTGCGTGTCTTCAAGGCGTAAAGTAAAGTGAATTGAAGATAAGTGAAGTGAGGAGGTTTAGCAGGGTCTTGAGGGCCGTTGAGGGTGAAGCGGGGTGGATATGGAGCAGCGCCCGGAATGCAAGGGTGGGGGAAACGGAAGATCCCCGAGAAAATCCACCGACTGGCGGCACCGTCCGGCACGATCCCCACTTGCGAAAATCCGGGTTCGGCCCCGCCAGGAATCGAGCCCGTTTCGTCTTTTGTGGGAAGCGAGTGCTTTAGCCACTTTGCCAACCTCGGTCCCCAAAGCGTAAATACATAATTAAATTAACAGAGTGCGGATTTTGTTCTCCGATCCTCCTTGGATAAAACCAACACGCGTAGTGTTGAACATACTTTTTAATACGGAGGATAAATATGTTATAGTAAATGTGTTGTCGTTGCACGTAAGCGTTACACAACTGATAACGAGACTGAGAATAAAGGAAGCATCCATTTTGGCTTACGTTTAGCCCCACTAAACCAATTTTCATTTCATTTTGGTTAGTTTTTAGCAACAATTGGTCAATAAATGGGCAAGATTATATCTCGGAATAACCACACTCATTTTAAATAGTTTTTACTATTTTTCTTCTTGTCTAAGTATTTCGTAGGCTGAGTTTCTTTTCTAGATTTTTCAATATTATTAAACACTAGTTTCGGAAAGATGAGGTTTATTGAAGGGTTGAAATAAGCTTTGTAGTGTGGGAAACCTAGTCATCTCTAGTTACATACTTCAATACTAAACTTCTGTTTTTATCTAGAATGCACTCTCCGCTAGCCTTTGTTAGACCGATGTATGAAAACTCCCACAGCTTTTGATGACAGTCCGTTGCGCTATCACACATCATAATGGAGATATAACTACGTCCAGAATAAACGAAACTTTTTAATTGACTGTGGGAAAGTTAAAAGTTAATCGTACACTGCAGATATTTTGTTAAAGTGGATGAGATAAAAAGAAACATGGTGCAAGAATGTAAGGATGACCCTGGTATAGCGCGTTGAACGTATGTATTGCTGAATAAAGAAAAGCTCTTTGAAACAAACAGAACTGTTGTCTTTTTTTTTTCATTTACGAAGCAGCTTTAGATATTATTACGATTCTCAACAGAAATATTATCAGTGTACGAAAGTCTTAGTGTATCTTTCGTTCATATAAGAACATGTTTAAAAAACTAACATTTTGCTCGAATGTTACACTCTAACTAACGTCAACCCCTAATGCTTTCCGGGAAATCGGCAAAATGATTTAGCCACCAATTCAACATGACTTAAGTAAAAAAGAATTAAAAGGAAAAAAAATTATGAATGTTTTGTGTTTTTCTCCAGTGTTGCAGCTTAGTGCATTTCCCTAGAAACAAAGATTTCGTCAACGACATACTTCAGCTAGATCTCACATCCGGTTGCACGTAGAAATCCCCGCGACTTGCATCCTCTACGTTGGAAATGACGCCAAGTGAGGGACATTACGTACCTATCTTTTTTTTTCTCTAAGGTCATCAGATCTGGTTGCGTAATATCATTCGTGTCAGAGATGCTGTTTCAAAGGCGTTGTTAGTTTTTAGCTACAGTTAAATACTGACTAAAGTGGTGAGCTTAGCTAGACCACGTGAGTGATTTATTTTTAGGTTACAGTTTCTCGTCCACTAACGGCACAGTTGCATGCATACACTAATACTGTATTTCAGTGCGCAAATGGAGCAACAGTAAAATTGTATTCCGTGTTCAGGATAACACAAACATATACAGATATAACTCAAATATGTACACATAACGTATTCATTAAGTATATATGTTTGAGTTATCATGAATCCAGAACTTACGTTTCTTGTAATATACGGGACAAAAAGATCGCTCTGTGAGAGTTTTGGAGGATGGATACCTTGTGCATAGTTCAGAAATATTTTGCGTAAGGAGTCTATAACGTTAAAGTGTTATTATATTCTTGTTATGATATACATATATGCATGTATATACTATGCACTCATACAGGCCACATATACCCACACTCTAATGCCTCTTTACGCAAAATGTTTCTGAACATTTTGCCGCAGTAGCCACCTCCCAAAATTCTTACTGAACGATCTGTCTGTCCCATATATTGGATGAAATGCAAGTTCGTTTGAAAAACGAGAGATGTTTTAATTTTAGCTGTTTATACACAGGTTACATACATAAAAATTAATAGGTCCCACTGATTTATCCAGTTATCTTCCCAGTATCTAGTACTGTTTTCACTGAAGCTGTAAAAATTATCTTGCAACGTTCCGGCTTGATGAAATGAAAGGCAGCGGGGCGAATGTATTGTATACTGACTCATTAAATTACCAAGTCAGTCAAAGAATGTATTTTGTGTCCCTAGTAGGTTATCGAGCAGGCGCATCAACACGTTCAATGGCCGAGATTGAACGGGAAATGTTAAGTATGCTTGTACGAACTACGTAAATATTCTGTATTCACCTACAACATAACCTGTACGCAAATACACTGAAGAGCCAAGAAAACTGGTACACTTGTCCAATATCATGTAGGGCCCCCGCGAGCACGCAGAAGTGCCGTAAGACGACGTGGCATGGACTCGACTAATGTTTGAAGGTATTCAGAAGGCAATTCACGCCATGAATCCTGCAGGGCAGTCAACAAATCCAATCTGCGCCAATTTGAGAAAGGGTTGCACGTCTGTCACGTTTAATGATTCTCGTCAGTCGTCATTTGTCCCGTTCTTCCACGATATTTTTCCGTCCGCAGCGATGTCGAATATGTGATGTTTTACCGGATTCCCGATATTCACGGCACACTCGTGAATGGTCGTACGCGAACATCCTAATGTTATCGCTACCTCGAAGATGATATGTCCCATCTCTCGTGCGCCGACTATAACACCACGTTCAAACTCACTTAAATCTTGATAATCTGCCATTGTAGCAGAAGTAACCGATCTAACTGCCAACCGCATCGCGTTACTCTGATTGGTTCCATACAAGACAATAAACGTATGCGTGCGGATATGGTCAAAAAAACCGACTTCAATGTATGTTGGGCATCGTGGTGGCTGTGCTCGTGATGCATTGAAGTCATCGGAAGCTATTTTCAGGGGATAACTCATTTAACGGCTGTTCATGGTTAGTTGAGCGCTCTTGAAAGCCCTGCTAAGGATCTGATTTTATTCTCATTTTATGTCCTTTTGCCACAAGTAAAATTTGCATTGCCATGAGCCTAATCACTTTATTCATGCGCCGTTCAAGCAACAACGTGGAATTGTTAGGACTGTGAATGAGTTAATAAGATACAAATTCATACTCTAATGTGTATGAAACAGTAAACACTAATGTATATGACCGTATATTTAAAACTTTACACTCGCAGTGCGTCAAGTCTTAAGAACTACTTTTCTATATTCGCTATCAACTTTACTAGATACCTTCAAGTCAGTTGTAGTTATGCCGTAGCTTATATGCAGTATTAAAAATATATTTTATTTTTAAATATTTCGTTTAAAAGTGCTAACTTTGCCTTGAACAACATATACAAAATGTTATAGGCTGTTCTAAGTTAACTAAGCATTTTTGAAATAAACCTCTGAAAAATGTCACTGCCCTTACCTGCATGTATTTAAACAGACACATTGACTGGCAAAGGCCCAGTACAGTTGGTAACGTCGGAGGGAAAGTAGTTCCATGTATTAACGTTGAATTAAAAGTGCTGGGTAAACATTTTTNAGTACAGTTGGTAACGTCGGAGGGAAAGTAGTTCCATGTATTAACGTTGAATTAAAAGTGCTGGGTAAACATTTTAAAATGCTTAATTATTTATTCTGCTTTCTATTATTTTTAATGTGTATAAGTGTAAAAAATAGAAAATTTGTAAAGCATTTACTTTTCTAATCATCTCACAGTTTCATTTCACCGATGCATAAATAAAGCGATCAGGCCCATGGCAATGTTAATTTTACATAAGGTGGAAGAATACACGACGTGCACACAAACCTATATTAAGAAATGCTGGAAAAAGTGCTCAGTTTACCGTGAACAGCATATACCCAGTATATCTCAGTCACAGATGATATCAGGGGAATANAGTACAGTTGGTAACGTCGGAGGGAAAGTAGTTCCATGTATTAACGTTGAATTAAAAGTGCTGGGTAAACATTTTTAAATGCTTAATTATTTATTCTGCTTTCTATTATTTTTAATGTATATAAGTGTAAAAAATAGAAAATTTGTAAAGCATTTACTTTTCTAATCATCTCACAGTTTCATTTCACCGATGCATAAATAAAGCGATCAGGCCCATGGCAATGTTAATTTTACATAAGGTGGAAGAATACACAACGTGCACACAAACCTATATTAAGAAATGCTGGAAAAAGTGCTCAGTTTACCGTGAACAGCATATACCCAGTATATCTCAGTCACAGATGATATCAGGGGAATAATAGCACGTTAAGTGTTTTCTGCGTGCACTTATCCTAGGGATGTTCCGGATGGTTATTGTAACAAAACAAATTATAGACCGCGTAAGTTATACTCAGTTTTACTCTTTCTGAATGAAAATACCAGGTCGTGTTTTGTTGGAGTGATTAAGAAATAATGATTTAAGGCCCAGCTCGAAACCAAGCTGTATATACTATGAGTATGAAACAACCGCAGTGTTATGGCTCTTTGTTCATTTCATTGATTAGCTCTTGCATTTCGCCGATGACGAATATCAAAACGAATGTTAAGAGACTGTTCAGTTTAGTTTCGTGTTGTTGCGTCCCAACATAATTCAAAAGCTTAATTATCGCTTTAAAAATCCCGTATGATGCCTACAATATCAGAAGAAACCTACAAAATTGTTTTTTTTTTTCCTCCGGTAAAAGGTTATTCTTCATAGTCTTAATTTTACTGAAGCCGTCGTCATATGTTTAGTTGTATCTTGCTCAGGAAGGGAACCAGTTTATCTTGTAACTTGGTTACACCTGATTTGACAGTTTCACATTTAGTTGTTTCTTATTGGCTCGGAGTCCTACGGGACGTGCCATATAAACTGTGCTCCAATGGCAGTAGCACCACAGGGGTACAAGTATTTCAATTATAGCATGCCACCAAATAATAATAAGAAATTTACATATCCCTAAACTTCAAACCGGAGATTAATGCTGGGGTCTGACGGAATTAGCACCTACTTGAGCTCAGCTTCTACGCATTTTCGTACACAGTACCGATAGTATTAATTTTGGCAAGAACATAAAACGAACGCCCCAAGAGGTAAAACTAACTTCAATAATTCTTATCCGCTGTGCAGACGTGTTCTTATTTTATNACGGAAAAAAAAAAAAAAAAAAAATCAATTTTACTTTAATATACACTTCCTAAAAAAGAAACTGCAGAAAATATTTTAGAGGAAAACTCCTAACTCAATTCTAATAACAGGACTCATATCCAGAGATGATTTTTGCTGCATGCTGAGGTAGGCACGAATGTTCGTTCTCTTTTGTATCGTGCTTTGGTCTCTTCCCCAGCAAGGTTTTATTACGTTTCTAATGAAAATGTATGTTACTAGAGTACAGAAATGCCAACGTATATTTTAAACCTCACTACATATTAACCATTTTATCTGTTTCAGTTTACCAGAACGTAATCAGTTGAGAAACGAGAAAAAGGACAGCGATATTTACATTTTCAAATAATTCAAGCTGAATAAAATAAACTACGAAATTAAATAATGCGCGGAGACCAGGCAAGTGAAATTTACCCGTTTGTTATGTATTTCACTGTATTTTAGGTGCAATAAAATTCCAGACCCGTTTCATACGAGACTCTCAATGCTTTAAAAAATTTACAAACTGGTATTTTCATAAAGAAAACTAATGAGATTATAGTGGCGTGGGGATTTTCGCGGGATGCATTTCTTAATATTTTTGCGCCTGCATTCCATCATTTTTCTAACCTATACAATTGAGTGTTGCTTATCGGAAAGACAGAAATATTCCTTTACATACACTGTGGTCAGTTACGTCAACACTCGCAGCTTCATTCATCTATGTACGTCGACCCTGATAGTATTGAAAAAAAAACTTTTCGTTTAGAAACCAGGTACTTATTACTAACTATTATATTATTGAGAGAAATTTTAAATATGCTGACACTTGAAAATTCTGAGATATCTGTACATTAAGTCACCAAGCTACCTCTCATGTGACGAGTATCAGAATTAGATAGTACAACCATGCGAGGGGCGGCGATACACCTTAGTAAGACGCTCAATTACCACGTAGCCATTTTGGTGTATGATCAGGGACCACTTTATTTTTTGACACGCTGTGCAATGACGTTGTGTATTGAATGTCCAAAGAACCCTTTTCATTTCAATTCTTAATTGTTGCAAAGAAGATAGCTTGTTTTCATTTCAAAATGTATGCGTGTCATGTGGGCAAGAACATCTAAGGACATGACCAAATCTATTTTTTGAGCAGTGTAATTTTAATGTCACTTTACCTTCAGTGACCAGGCCGTCAACTCGACAGCGCCCCATTGTTAACAGCAGTAACGTTAAGAGTGATATCACCAACAAATCCATTATTTTGTATTTGTACGAAATACGGTTTAACTTGTAGACATCCTACTTACAAGTACTATTTTACTGTACAGATTATTTTTGCAATGCCAAAATATAATTTTTAGTGTTTTTGGGACGTACAAATAATAAAAACTAACTTACCGAAATTAGTATAAGACGCCATTAGTTACTTCAAGAAATCTTTAAAATCACGTTAAGAAATGTTTTCGCAAATTTCACAAATTGTTGTTCAAAACAAGGACATTTTTGCATATTTTTATTTTTAACAGTCTATGATTTTGTAAAATAAGTTCTGTAAAGCTTACCTTAAAATAAATGACGATATGACCTTTCAGTCGCTCTCGTTTAGTTGTTTGAAAATGTTTTCGTTTATTTTATTTGTAAATCCCGAACAAAACTCTAAGCTTGTGATTTTGACATGCCATAATGCAAAAAATATGCAATCTAATTTGTTTATGTGAGGAAAGATTAAGTAATGTCTAAACGTTGAAATTCATTTCGTACAACTATAAAATAACGATTTTTTTTTATTGGCCAACACCTCTGCGAACAAAAACTAACACAACCAAGTCACCACCAATGAAAAAGAGATAAAAAATTGGATTTTAAAGGTATTTTAGTAACAAATTATATTTTTTATAAAAATGAGGGGAATTACAAATACAACTCCTAGTAATGGTATGAAGTTTCAAACCTAAATAAAGGTAATGTCTTTTGATGTTAAAACAAGTGTTGATTTCACTGAGATGATTGCTATGTGCACCAAGTGCTTTCAAGAAACAAGTTGAATCTTGTGAGTGCGTTACAAAAGACACTGACGAAATACAAATATTTACATTTTTTTTAATATTCAACTTCTTTTACTGCTATAAAATATGACGATATTAATCCGGTAACTTCTCCCACCCACATTAAGAAGCTTCCACTCGCATTGCACGTTAACCTACCATAACCTATAAATTAGACATATCAAACCACCGCAACCAAGAAGATCGGATTCACGATTTTTTTTGTACGAGGCACGCATTATTACAAACTCTGATGGGATGCTGAGGCACTGAACTATTTATAACTGCCATAGATAATGCATTTCTTTGGTACTGTTTCACGATTTTTTTACTAACCACTCAACTTTAAGCCAATCCACTCAACAGGGTCGGCTCTCCATCATGCTAGATTCAACATTTATGTACATACTCGAAAATACTGTTGACTGGCAGCTACTTCCGGGGTTTGACCTCACCCGAGTCATAAACGCTTCTCACAGTCGTGTTAGAGAGGGGCATATAAACGGTGGTGCAATCACGTAAGTTAAATATACGCACAGCTATTCCAAATACAGGTTGTTATAGACAAAAAAGTGAAGTGAAATCGCGTCGTTCCTAAAGGCCCCTTTTCACGATCAAATATTAGTATAGTAACTTGAATTAAATATACTGAGTTCAGAAAACATTTCCATGAAATTTATTTGGTAAAAAAACTAAAGCAATAATTTAAACTACTGTTCACATGTGTTCAACCAAATAAACCTAAAAATAAATCCACAAAATAAAGTGTAGGCAATGCGAAAACCAAAATTTAAACACTATAAATATTACATGTAATATTTCGCGTCTACATTACATAAAGACAAAATGTTATTTCCAATAGACATTTAAATACACTACGTTCTGATGAGTGAACAGAATTGGGCGGCTCTTAACATCGAGTTTTGAGTAATGAAAAAAAAAACTGAAATCAATAAAAATATAAAATACAAAACATGTTCGAAACCATAAACTTTGAAGGGATTCTCTCAATAAAATTTCTCGCAAGACGAAATGGTTGTCGTTATGACGTTCGAGCAACGTCGTGGATCATTCAATGAATTTAGTTCGATAAAACCTGAGTTTCTCTGAAGTGAAATTAGATCGTGTGAAACGGCCTTGACCATGTTACGTGCGTGCTGGAGCGGCAACTTACCGCGACCATGTGGAACGTCATGTGACGGCGGTGTGTACGGTCGGACGTACGCTCGCAGCTCCGGAAGGCGCAAGTCGCACCACTACGACTGCCTGCGGGCACCGGCGGTGTTATATAGGCAGCCCGCCGAACGGGCCATCCTCCCCTCACTTCACCCCCCTCTTTTCCATTGGAGCAGGAGCGTTACCCTCTCTTCCACCGCGGGGGCTCCAGCCTGGAGTAGGACTAGGACCTGTTCCGGCCGCCGTGCGCTGGTCGTTGACAGCGGCCCTCGACCCGCCAGCTAGCCGCGGGATGGGTCCGGCAGCTGCTAGGCTAGGTGGCGCCACTTGTCTCATTCGGGAAAACTCCGTGGGGAAAATTTATTTGTATAGTTGGCTGGCGGTTAATTGAAAATTTTCAAAATCAACATTTAAAAAAAAAATGTCCCTTCTATTTGTATGTTTTTCTATGAACACTCTTTATACTCCGATAAAATCAAACGTTGTAAAATTAATTCCCTGCTGCTTGCACGCATTTCAACACACACACTTACTGACATGCTCCAGTGAAGTTGGAAACCTTGCAGGAAAGGTATTTCTACGTCTTAGTCGTACTAAACACGCTACTTCTAATTTGTGGGCGCAGAATATATTTCGCTTAGTTTGTGTTTGCTTTACACGCAAAGGAGTGGTAACATATTTTCCGTTCCTAGAAATTTTCTAGTTTCATTTGATTGGCGCATGAATAAAATGATCGATATCAGTGGCATAGTTGATTTTACACGTGGCGGAAGGATTAAAAAAAAAATTAGCAGTAAAGTACATCCCAAGCAGGGCTTTCAAAACGCTCGATTTAAAGCGCGCAGCTTTTAATCAGTTTTTAGGGAATTCTGTAGATACTTTGTGAGAAATTGGACTCTTCTGGAAGCCCCGATAAATATTAGTTCACTTCAGGCACTGCAAAAATTAACAATGCTGTAGACTCGAGGACTAGAATATGTGTACAGCAAACTTTCTAGAAACATAAATACGTAACAATTACACTAATTATTACTCTTAACTGCTTTAAGTTGTGATTAATTTAAGTAAATTATAATTTTAAAACGACGTTATGACATGGAACTGCATTTCGTAATTTTCTGCAACATTGCTACAAGTACACAAATCAGTTTTTACACTAACATACATGCACATGAGCAGGGACATTTTTCAAAGGTTGCAATAAAAGGTGCTCAATTCACCGTGATACGGCCGCAGCAGCAACAAAACTTTAGCTCTAGCATCAGAATGTTCGTTAAGTTATTACAGTCCGAAACTTTGCAGGGAAAACTGACTCGTTCTGTTGAGGGAGATTTATTATCTGCATTAGAAACATTTTATGCTGTAGATTACAATTTTACTGTGGCAAGTATAGTCACTCATAAGACCATGGCATTTCTATTGGCGTAGTGGTCAGACTACTCGCCTCCTACCGAGGCGAATCAGGTTCGATTCCCGGCGGGGTCGCTCCAGGATTTTGGTATGTGGGAAACATGCCGGACGACGCCGCTTGCATTCCGTCGCTGCTCCATACTCACCTCACTTCGCCCTCATCGGCTCTCAAGACCTCGATGTTGACAGCCGCCCAGATCTCTCCATTTATTTACTGCTAAGATAGNATTTTTCAAAGGTTGCAATAAAAGGTGCTCAATTCACCGTGATACGGCCGCAGCAGCAACAAAACTTTAGCTCTATCATCAGAATGTTCGTTAAGTTATTACAGTCCGAAACTTTGCAGGGAAAACTGACTCGTTCTGTTGAGGGAGCTTTATTATCTGCATTAGAAACATTTTATGCTGTAGATTACAATTTTACTGTGGCAAGTATAGTCGCTCACAAGACCATGGCATTTCTATTGGCGTAGTGGTCAGACTACTCGCCTCCTACCGAGGCGAATCAGGTTCGATTCCCGGCGGGGTCACTCCAGGATTTTGGCATGTGGGAAACATGCCGGACGACGCCGCTTGCATTCCGTCGCTGCCCCATACTCACCTCACCTCGCCCTCATCGGCTCTCAAGACCTCGATGTTGACAGCCGCCCAGATCTATCCATTTATTTACTGCTAAGATAGTAGCGACGACCCATCTGAGTATTGTCCCTGTGTTAATTATTTTAGGTTTCTCGTTAGTAAACTAATTTGATTCCGAAGGTCATACTTTTTTTTCTAACTATGGTTTAAAAAAGATGATCCAATTCTAGTTTAGTATAATTTCCTTAGTTTAAACATTTTCACGAATTTATACTAGGTATCGCGAGAAAAGAGAAAACAAAACCTGCACAGTGAGTAAAATGTTGAGTGACCGTCAGAAATGTTATGCGAGTAGTGCCAACCGAAAATAACAAAGTGTTATTTCAAGCAAATCATTTGGTTGAAACTAGGTACTATTGTGTCAACAAAGACTCAAACTAATTTCTGCTCTCTATTTTCGGTTGACAGAACAAAATCGTTTTATGGTTCATCAAATTTGTTTGGTAAATAACGCATTTGCTAAAAAAAACTTCACGTTATTTGATTGATTGAATAAGCATTTTGTTAATCCGAACAACTCTTTCTCGAAGTGTTGTAAGTAGGGACTTTATCAATTCGCGTTACAATTCCATACTGTAAACCGGGGCTACTTTGTACCTGCAGGGGTAACTTTGCACCACCCAAAATATTTGTTTAGGTGCCATTTGGTGAAAGGGTAGCANGCTACTTTGTACCTGCAGGGGTAACTTTGCACCACCCAAAATATTTGTTTAGGTGCCATTTGGTGAAAGGGTAGCAAACATTGCCAAATTGCACCAAAGGAAAATTTTGAGTCGTGCAAAGTTACCCCTACAGGTGCAAAGCAGCCCCTGTTTACGGTACCAAGCTAGACTGCAGACAAGCATATTCTAGTTTTACGTTTTCCGTTACGCCGCCACTCATCCGACACGCCCTGCAGAACTCAGAATCAAGAGTGAATGCTCAGAGCTCTGGTAGCTTTATTCTCTGTGNGCTACTTTGTACCTGCAGGGGTAACTTTGCACCACCCAAAATATTTGTTTAGGTGCCATTTGGTGAAAGGGTAGCGAACATTACCGGGGTAGGTAACATTCAAAATTTAAAATATCTAGCTATAGTCTTCTGTTTTGTTGCCAAGTTGCACCAAAGGAAAATTTTGAGTCGTGCAAAGTTACCCCTACAGGTGCAAAGCAGCCCCTGTTTACGGTACCAAGCTAGACTGCAGACAAGCATATTCTAGTTTTACGTTTTCCGTTACGCCACNACTGCAGACAAGCATATTCTAGTTTTACGTTTTCCGTTACGCCACCACTCATCCGACACGCCCTGCAGAACTCAGAATCAAGAGTGAATGCTCAGAGCTCTGGTAGCTTTATTCTCTGTGACCGGGTTAAACAGGGGAATGAGTTCTGCTGTGGCAGTAGCCAATGAAAAAGCGAACTCTGCTTGAGAACGTAGAGGACTGCGGGAGTCTAGCTTGTAGTAATTTTATAACGTGAAATGGCAAGGTCCCTAGTTATGAGGAAAGATGAAAAAGTATATGAATTCGAAGGAGTAAACTGTAGTTGGTTTTGCTAATAAGTTGGGTTATGTTACTGGGAAATGCGTTTTTGTAGATAACATTTTGTTTAGAAATTAGTTTCCCGTAAGAAGGTAAGGTTCTTTGTAGCTTCTATAATACAAAGCATTCTGTATATTTCACAAGCCACGCACTGCTGCTAGAAAAAAAGTTTTGAAGCATATATTTTGCAAACGAAGAAGTGAACAAGAGCATAAGCATCATTTTTATTTTGTATCATTTACATTTTTAAGGTATTCCCCTACAGATGCATTCGTCTTTCCTCCTCGTTGCAGCGCTTAGGCGGGCACTACTTTTATTTTATGGGCTGACCTTTTTCGCATGTATAGGCTGTTCACAGCAAAGTGAATACTTTTGAAATCAACCTTTGAAAAAATTCACTGCCCGTTAACTGCATATGTGTTACCATACACACTGACATGCTGACTCCTAGTTACGTTGTCAGCAAGTTAAATATACTTCCAACTCTTTACGTCGTGTTGCGAGTATAATATTTACAAGGCAAATCAAATTTGCGGTGTTTTTTTATCGTGCACATTAGAATACGAAGTGGCATATTAGTAACACATTTAGGTTTCAAACAATTTCATGCTTTTACAAGACTGGCGCATGAATAAAGTCATTAGTCATATGTTGATTTTACATATGGAGGAAGGATACAAAATTAGGAGAAAAGTAGACCTTAAGGCATTCGCCTACCTTGCTCTTGAAATACGTTGCAGCATGTTTGGAATATACGTTTTCTGACGAAACTATTAAAGGTGCCTCCAAAAGGTTTACTAGCGAAAAGAAAGCGCATTCCAGACGATGACGGAATAGTACTT
Organism: Clitarchus hookeri; assembly: GCA_002778355.1. Taxonomy (NCBI): domain Eukaryota; kingdom Metazoa; phylum Arthropoda; class Insecta; order Phasmatodea; family Phasmatidae; genus Clitarchus; species Clitarchus hookeri. The sequence goes on from NQII01000354.1 coordinate 122,090, forward strand.
TCAAGACATCACGCACATTGGAAACACTATTTTCATGCCCTCCAACGTAATTAAAAATGGATTTTTCAGACTGCTGTATCTCAAAATATATGAACCGGATACATGCAAAATACGACGTACGGCTAGCATTGGAATTTACTGCAGAGTCGCGTTCAATAAAATCACAGGGTAAGCCATTGAATTCCCGGAGTCCTGTGATCAAGACGAAATCACGGCACGCTGATTCATTGGTTTACGCGTAGAAGCGATGCCGCTTATCATACGCCCGTTGGCGTCTCCGTAGCGCTTCATCGATTATTGTCTCACTCACATAATCAAACCCTAAGCGGACTTTAAAAAGTGAAAACCCTTTAACAGCCTTTATGAATTGCTACGCGTGTACATTAATAATGTCCGTAAAGGAGCTAATGAAGTACTTCCAAGACCCGTGCTTAATTTCTGTTTTCCGTCCAATAGGTATGTATCCTTCCGCTCTTCCATCCCTCGTTAAAATTAACATTGGCTTGAGTCTATTGGTTAGTATTAATGCGTCGACCAATTAAAATTGTGAATCTGTATGTTATTCCCGCCTTCCGGTAGGGTCAGAATGGAAGTGCATTAATTATGACTGGCCCAGCAAGCAAAACGACACGCGGCTATTAGCCCAACGAAAGTTATTCACTGACCTAAAACACGCACTTTCAATATTAAATGGCTCTAACTGGAAAGGCCAGAATTATGTTTCTTACCGGAGCTACCCGATCGCGTGCTACTCTTTCTCTCTCCGCCATCTGCAACGCAAATACATTTCTGAAGTCTTAATTGTTTGTCAGCAAATTCAGTGGAGTACGTTCCGCAGAGAAAGGGACCGCTGGTTCGAAAAACGTTTCTCTGGCATGTGGGTAAAAAAAACACGAAGTCGCTTTTCAGTGATTAGCTTGTTAATTTAATTTAGTTTAAACAAATGCATTTCCATACATTCGATAACGGAGTGCATCTCGTAAAATACAAACACAAGATATTGTCTAATTGCCATCCAGATTAACACTGTCGCTGGCCAGTGGGTTTTCTAGAGGTACTCCAAGTCCCTCCTTCCCCCAAACTCATCCATTCCGTCGCCGCTCCATTTTAGGGTCTTATTCCTCGTCGGCCTTTGGAGGTAATGGACACGTACAGGTCTTAATTTGAGAATCTGTTCCTCGGTGGGTATTATGCACCTCTTCCCCCTCTCTGTCAATAAATTGCACCCTCCGTAAGAATTACTATTAATGTAATCGAAGATTTTAGGTACTGTGCTAAAAAATGCCACTAAAAACTATTAAGTAATAAGTAATTTGAAGTCCCAGACTCCAGCTTATTGCTTCCAAAAGAAAAGAGAAGTCNCACTAAAAACTATTAAGTAATAAGTAATTTGAAGTCCCAGACTCCAGCTTATTGCTTCCAAAAGAAAAGAGAAGTCTCAAATTTTCTGTTGTCATAACCATGTACATTTTAGTCTTACAACTTGTATCCATCACACACACTTTGTGCTGTATGTTTAAATTTTTATTAAATAATTTCTACTAAAATATTACTGTTTTTGGTTACGTAGGTAGGCATACCTACAAACAAAATATTTAATTGGAGAGGTTTGGGTGGCTCTTGACATTGGGTCCTTGAGAGCCGATGGGAGTGAATCGAGGTGAGTATGGAGCAGCGCTGGAATGCATGGAGGGGGAAATGGGAGACCCCGAGGAAATCCGCTTACCAGCGGCATCGTCCGGCACGATTCTCACGTGCGACATTGAAAATAAAAAATATTTTTTTATTAGGAGGCAAGCAGTTTACCAAAATATATAAATGCTTATTAAAGGTTTAAAAAGTGAACAATCACTTTCTATCAACCCAGGGCGGAGTGGGCACGGCCTTGAAGGCTGAAAAATAATGCGGTAGTGAAAGGGGGCACAACACCATTGCCACCCTCCCGTATTCAGTGCCTATGTTTGAAGTGTTTTAAATGCAACTTCTGGTTTCCATGACAGATATTTCGCTGTAAATGTATCTTCATAAGTTGCGGTAGAAACCATTATAAAAACCCGCTTCTCATTTTTCATTTCTCACTGCATTCATCTGCTCGGGTCCTTATTGAAACGTGATTAAGTATTCAACTATCCTAAGTGCGTCCGCCATGAAGCACGCGAATGTCGACATGACTGAAAATAAAAACGCGATAGGGAACGGCGTGAGGTGACAGTCGAGCGCGGGTACCAAGGTGGAGCACTCGCTCGTGCGTTTCTTCGGCCACGGCACGAAAACACGTTTCCACGGCATGCGATAGTGACCGGAAGTGAGGTGGGCGTGACTCCGCGGAGGGAAGGCTGCACGGGAAACGAAGCGAATANCGGCATGCGATAGTGACCGGAAGTGAGGTGGGCGTGACTCCGCGGAGGGAAGGCTGCACGGGAAACGAAGCGAATATCACACGTGTGGGGCTTATCTTGTTCCCGGGACACTGCGGGCCGCCACCGCCTGCGACGGGACGGAGTGACACGATGCCAAAACTGAGTCCAAGTCACCGTCACAGCGAAGATTACCCATGTCCGGACGGCGTGAGTTATCACCATCAAACGATCAACGAATCAGACAGGTCTTAAAATAGGGATTTCTTCAAAAGTTTTAGGTAAATATCTCGAGAACCACGAGCCTGAAATTCGATTTGGAATCAACCCAGTAAAAAAAAGTAATAGTTTTGTACCAAAATATAATTATATATAGCAGCGTGATACAAATAAAGACTACGCAAGAAGATGNAAAAAAGTAATAGTTTTGTACCAAAATATAATTATATATAGCAGCGTGATACAAATAAAGACTACGCAAGAAGATTTATGAAGGTATAAAATCATGGCTGTTATGAACACATCAGAAGCTATTATCATTTGCTTACATATCTCAAAATTTACTTCACCAAAGATATTCAGAATTCTTTATAATTATAACTTTTATCACTTTTTTGACCAGATATGATTACATTCAGATGTATTCATATCACACACTTTAGTTATGTGGTCTTATTTAACATTAATATAGAATATAATTGCAAAAAAATATATATATATACTAATAAACATTTATATATTTTCCCGAGGAAAACGTATTGAGGTAAATTAATGGGCAGCACAATAAGTTTATATAAAATTTGTTCTTTAAAAAGTTGTTCTATTCCTCCTCCGCATAACTATTCTCGTCTGCAAGTGCATGAGTTTAGTAAAAATTGCTACCTGCAAGAAATGATTTCGGGGATCATCTTCCAAGACGTTTTCTATAACCACGATCGTCAATCATCCTCTGACAACTTGATATGCCATTGAACACGGAGTGTAAAGACTCGAGCAATCAGAAGCAGATTCCGTTATTGTGTGCGGCATTCCGCGTTCANACTAAAAACTATTAAGTAATAAGTAATTTGAAGTCCCAGACTCCAGCTTATTGCTTCCAAAAGAAAAGAGAAGTCACAAATTTTCTGTGGTCATAACCATGTACATTTTAGTCTTATAACTTGTATCCATCACACACACTTTGTGCTGTATGTTTTAAATTTTTATTAAATAATTTCTACTAAAATATTACTGTTTTTGGTTACGTAGGTAGGCATACCTACAAACAAAATATTTAATTGGAGAGGTTTGGGTGGCTCTTGACATTGGGTCCTTGAGAGCCGATGGGAGTGAATCGTGGTCAGTATGGAGCAGCGCTGGAATGCATGGAGGGGGAAATGGGAGACCCCGAGGAAATCCGCTGACCAGCGGCATCGTCAGGCACGATTCTCACGTGCAACATTGAAAATAAAAAATATTTTTTAATAAGGAGGCAAGCAGTTTACCAAAATATATAAATGCTTATTAAAGGTTTAAAAAGTGAACAATCACTTTCTATCAACCCAGGGCGGAGTGGGCACGGCCTTGAAGGCTGAAAAATGCGGTAGTGAAAGGGGGCACAACACCATTGCCACCCTCCCGTATTCAGTGCCTATGTTTGAAGTGTTTTAAATGCAACTTCTGGCTTCCATGACAGATATTTCGCTGTAAATGTATCTTCATAAGTTGCGGTAGAAACCATTATAAAAACCCGCTTCTCATTTTTCATTTCTCACTGCATTCATCTGCTCGGGTCCTTATTGAAACGTGATTAAGTATTCAGCTATCCTAAGTGCGTCCGCCATGAAGCACGCGAATGTCGACATGACTGAAAATAAAAACGCGATAAGGAACGGCGTGAGGTGACAGTCGAGCGCGGGTACCAAGGTGGAGCACTCGCTCGTGCGTTTCTTCGGCCACGGCACGAGAACACGTTTCCTCGGCATGCGATAGTGACCGGAAGTGAGGTGGGCGTGACTCCGCGGAGGGAAGGCTGCACGGGAAACGAAGCGAATATCACACGTGTGGGGCTTATCTTGTTCCCGGGACACTGCGGGCCGCCACCGCCTGCGACGGGACGGAGTGACACGATGCCAAAACTGAGTCCAAGTCACCGTGACAGCGAAGATTACCCATGTCCGGACGGCGTGAGTTATCACCATCAAACGATCAACGAATCAGACAGGTCTTAAAATAGGGATTTCTTCAAAAGTTTTAGGTAAATATCTCGAGAACCACGGGCCTGAAATTCGATTTGGAATCAACCCAGTAAAAAAAAGTAATAGTTTTGTACCAAAATATAATTATATATAGCAGCGTGATACAAATAAAGACTACGCAAGAAGATGTATGAAGACATAAAATCATGGCTGTTATGAACACATCATAAGCTATTATCATTTGCTTACATATCTCAAAATTTACTTCGCCAAAGATATTCAGAATTCTTTATTATTATAACTTTTATCACTTTTTTGACCAGATTTTACAACATTCAGATGTATTCATATCATACACTTTAGTTATGTAGTCTTATTTAACATTAATATAGAATGTAATTGCAAAAAAAAAATTTATACTAATAAACATTTATATATTTTCCCGAGGAAAACGTATTGAGGTAAATTAATGGGCAGCACAATAAGTTTATATAAAATTTGTTCTTTAAAAAGTTGTTCTATTCCTCCTCCGCATAACTATTCTCGTCTGCAAGTGCATGCGTTTAGTAAAAATTGCTACCTGCAAGAAATGATTTCGGGGATCATCTTCCAAGACATTTTCTATAACCACGATCGTCAATCATCCTCTGACAACTTAATCTGCCATTGAACACGGAGTGTAAAGACTCGAGCAATCAGAAGCAGATTCCGTTATTGTGTGCGGCATTCCGCGTTCANTGCCATTGAACACGGAGTGTAAAGACTCGAGCAATCAGAAGCAGATTCCGTTATTGTGTGCGGCATTCCGCGTTCAGCAAACGTGACTCTGCAGTTTATCAGGTGAACGCTTGCAGAGAACAAGACGCAGTCTAAAGAACAAATGTTTTGGCAACCGGCTCACCGCGCACCAGGAATGTGAACCTCGACAGTTAGAAAATTATAGTAGACATCTGAGAAAATTATAATGATTTGGAAAAAATTATAGTACATTAACGAGAATACTTTTGACTGTCATTTCAGAACTAAAGTGTTAATAAATAACTTCAGTAAATTTTTTGTTTGCTTTATGGCACTCAATATACTATTAAAAAATGCTGCTGTGGTGCTCGAAATCTTAAGTGTTTCTATCATTATTTGAAATCAAATTTTCCGAAAGTGAAACATTAGCAATTTCTAAATATTATAAATACTTCCAAAAAAAAACTTGAAAACAACCGCAGGAGCATATCCTCAAGCGAGTAACCAGCCCATTCGCCCGCGGGCAAGTTTGCATTTACATAAACACAAAGAGCAAACAACTGAATAGCGAAAATACGTATCTCGTGTACAAGAATATAAGTATGCCACAGCAGGGCTATAGTTGAGTGTTACCTTCGTTTGAATTCTTAAAACTTCTATATCAGTGTTAGCTTGACAGAATACTCGCTACGTTGAGGTATGATGTAAAGTTGTGAATAGAGCTCTGTGTAACCAAAAGTTCATTTTGAATTACCGTACATTATTTCTGCACACTATAATGTAATTGGAAAAATATATCGTACAAAACTGTAAATCATAGTACAAATACTATAATTATGGCACGTTTCACATAATTGCCGTGTACAGATATAAGAGAGCGCGGAGTAAGTGACGAACTATTAAACTTCGTGATAACTATTAGCGTATGTGAAGAAAATCCAGAAAATCATATAACGGACAACAGGAAAGGATATTTTTTGCATCGTAACGAGTAGGAAGAATAAAGATGACAGGATATTCTGATTACAGTGAGCTATGAACTACTGGGTATATCCGCTCTCACAATTTGAATAATGTCGCGAACTATCACATGAGCGATGCACCTTGGCGACTACGGCCACCGAAATGATCATGATAAATAAAATATTATAACTGATTAAGGTTTAACTGAATTCTTTTAAAATCAACATTTAAAAGAAGTTTCAGACAATTACTGTATTTATTTTAACGGACGCTCCAATTGGCATATTCCCAGTAAAGTCGGCAGTGCTGGAGGAAAAGTAGTTCCGCATTTCAGGCTAACAAAATATTTAAAATGTGACGTTAATATTTGTGTACAATGAATTTATGCATTTCAGTTTCTCTCATTTTTTATGCACACACAAAAATTAACTTGCTGGTAATACCTGCATATATTTAGGTTCCTAACCATTTCAGTTATACTTGACCGACGTATGAATAATGTAATGAAGTTCATGGAAATGTTCATTTATGGTGAGATGGAAGAATACATAATAGGCAGGAAAATAGATCCAAAGCATGGATTTCAAAGTGCTCAGCTAACCGCGAACAGAAGTCTATAAGTCATAGTTAACCATAGTACAAGAATGAAACAACTCTACAACTTACGCAGCCCATCCTAATACAAATACTTGTTTCTACGCGGCACAGTAAGGCAGGTAAAGGCTAAAGAGGGGAGGGGTCTGCGAAATTGTTGTGGTACCCAAGCTAATGGGTTGCTAACTCGGGTGGGTACTTTAACCATCGGGGCCACGGTGGTGCAGAGGCTAGAGCTCTCGCGTCCCACCAACCCGGTTCGGGTTCGCTTCCCGGCGGCGTCTTTCCCGGATCTTCGCGCGTGGGAATTGTGCCGGACGATACCACTGGACGACAGGTTTTCTCGGGGACCTCCCATTTCCCTCGCTCTTGCATTCTGGTGCTGCTCTGTTCTCACCTCGCTTCACCCTCATCGGCTCTCAAGACCTCGATGTTAAGAGCCGCCCAAATCTCTCCACTCCACGTGAATATCGAGCGCCACGCATCTTTTCCTCGAGAACGACTGTTAACGTCCGCTTGATATTTCCGAATTAATAACATTCAAGAGCCATTTTAAGTTCATGCTTGCTTGTTATGTACAAACCCAGTGACGTGCTGAAGCATCAAATGAAGAGTTTTAGACATTTTTGTTTTCAGTAACATGTTTTCATTACACGAAAGTAAAAGGCATATGTAGCGTATTAGAAGCGTGTTTTTGGCATTCACGGACAAGAAATTTGTTGCATTTAATTTTTATATATTTTTGTGCACATATCTAAGAGTAAAAATTGCCACATTAGTAACATAGTTATGTTCTTAACTNTTAATTTTTATATATTTTTGTGCACATATCTAAGAGTAAAAATTGCCACATTAGTAACATAGTTATGTTCTTAACAGTTTGACTTGATTGGCGCATGAATTAAGTGGCAGGGTCCCCGGCAATGTTAAGCTAGCATGTGGTGGAAGGATACAAAACGGACCGAGTAGTAGCTCCTTACGCAGGTCTTTCAATAGAGTTGAAACGTGAACAGCGTGTGCAATATTTTTGTGTCATTAGGATTCTTAATTTACTAACTCTATCCCTCATTTTCGCACCCACTTTTGGTGCAGTGGTNTTAATTTTTATATATTTTTGTGCACATATCTAAGAGTAAAAATTGCCACATTAGTAACATAGTTATGTTCTTAACTTCTTAACAGTTTGACTTGATTGGCGCATGAATTAAGTGGCAGGGTCCCCGGCAATGTTAAGTTAGCATGTGGTGGAAGGATACAAAACGGACCGAGTAGTAGCTCCTTACGCAGGTCTTTCAATAGAGTTTAAACGTGAACAGCGTGTGAAATATTTTTGTGTCATTAGGATTCTTAATTTACTAACTCTATCCCTCATTTTCGCACCCACTTTTGGTGCAGTGGTTAGTAACTAGCTTTACACTGCTGGGGTTCGCGGTTTGATCCCAGGCCCCGGCAGGTTACAGTCCCAAGCAAGAAGAATAGTGTAACTCTATGGTGTCTGGTAAACTGTCTCGTGTATCTGAAAGAGCCAACATTGACAAAATATCAAAATGCAATTTTTAAAAAGTGGTTTCTACCGTTGAAATGATCCCAGGAAGTGTGGGGGACACTAAGGTCGCGTGGGGTTTTTTTCAGCGTGTTCCCGTTTAATCCCTCATCTACATTCCACTGCTTCACCAACCCCTCTCCCCCCGACATCTCGTCTTTCTCTTCCCAACCACTCCTCTGACTGACCGGAAAGAGAGTGGAGTGGATTGGTTTGGGTGGCCCTTAACATCGAGGTCTTGAGAGCCGATAAGAGTGAAGCGAGGTGAGTATGGAGCAGCGTAGGAATGCAAAGGTGGGGAAACGGGATACACCCGAGAAAACCCGCTGACTAACAGCATCGTCCGGCACGATTCCCACGTGCGAAAGTCCGGGTGACACCGCCGGGAAATGAACCCGGTTCGCCTTGGTGGGAGGCGAATAGTCTGACCACTACACCACCGCGACTACCCTGACCGGAAAAACAGCTGTACCTATCGGGAAGCGCAGCTGGCTTCAAATAGCATGTAAACCTCTTCTCATCCATTATGATCCTGCCTGAACATGGGAACACCGTGCAGGTTCCCAATTTTACTTGGTCGGCGCATGAATATCATCCAACAGTTCCGCAGCAATATTTAGTTTTACCCGGAGGCGGAAGGATACACAAAAGTTGAAACTAAGCAGGACTCTCAATAGAACTTGATCAACCAATTAACAAACTGCATCGAGCGGCCCGCCTACCTGGCGCTTGAACAGCGTTACAGCATGTTTGAAATACGGTTTCTTTTGACGAAACTATAAAACGTGTCCCAAATATGTTTACCTAACCCCCCCCCCCCCCCNAAGACATAACTCGTGCTATAAACATTATTTTGGAGCACTTCAATATCGTTAAAAATAAGCTTTGTTAGACTGTTCTATTATAGTGAGTGACGAGATTTTTGGTGGCTCTTAACATCGAGGTCTTGAGAGCCGACGAGGGTGATTGAGGCGAGTATAGAGCAGCGCCGGAATGAAGGAATGGGGGAAACGGGAGATCCCTGAGAAAACTCGCCGACCAGTGGCATCGTCCGGCACGATTACCACTTGTGAAAATCCGGTAGTGGCCCGGCCGGGGATTGAACCAGGTTCGCGTTTGTGGGAGGCGAGCAGGCTAACCGCTTAGCCACCGCGTCCCCTTGTTGTGTTATAGAATCTACCACCCGAACAAGAGAGAAACTACGGCAGGGGCCTGTTTTGAACCATGCTTGAGACTTTCCTCCATTAAAACGATAGGGTCACCGCTTAAAGTCCCGTAGATACACACAGCACGACGAGAACACTGCACGCCAGTTCAGAGCCTTGCGCTAGTATGGATTTGATGCGCGTGGCAGTGTCGTCTTTATCATTCTCGCGTTTCTCCACCTCAAATGCGAAAAACAGCTCCAGGAAGGCAAACCCCTTAATGCACACATGTACACTCTTAAAATGAATCGGCGATTTCAATCAGTATAATTATTTTAATGAATTTTCACTTAATGAGCTGTTATCTACTGACGAATCAGTGGAATGCACTCTCAGGTTTTCCTGCCAGGCCAGTGCCATTCGCTAGGGATCAGTAGAAATCACAGTTTATAATCACTGAGCACCAGCAACTTAAAGTGATCATTGTAATTTTATTGATTCAAGAGGAGCAGTTTTAACCGGCGTGCAGTCAAATTCGTTAATTTGGAGTAGTTACAACTGTCTCGATTCTAAAGTGCAGTAATCCGTAAATTGTATAAAATACGATACGGTCATCCTACGGGGAAAGAAAAAGTTGTAGCTTCTAAGGCGCCGCAACGAGGAATAAAGACCAAATGCATCGGTGGGGGAAGACCCGTCCCTGCGTCTGCCTCGGTCACTACACGTGAAGGAAATTACTGGCTTGGGTTCACCCTGTGGAATCGAATCCGGAACCCAGCGGACGGCAGGTCTGCGTTTTGGCCGCGAGCATGAGGCCCTGAGCACCAAGTTACGGTAGCTAAGGTCGGGAACTAAGTTTTCCATTCAAGGAGGCGAATTCTGTGCCCGAGGCTGCCAAAGCCTTCGGATGATGAGGTCCTGGGTTCGAACCCCGACGAAGCCCGGGACGTGCCCGTCTCTTTTGTATTTAAAAGTTGTTCACGGGGAAATGAGCACTTTCTAAGGCACTGTTTAGTATCTAATTGCATTGGCACTGTGTATTCTTACGCCATATGTTTAGTAACATTGTTATGGGACTCATCACTTTATACATGCGCCAGTCAAGTGAAACCCTAAAATTATTAGGAAAGTAAATGTTTTACAAATTTTCTGATTCTTACACTGATGAGAATTAAGAAAACAGAAAGCTAAAGAAATAATTTCAGTACTCACAAATGTTTGTCTAACACTTTTAATTCAACATTAAGACACGGGACTACTTTCCCTCCGTCGTTACCAACTTTACTGGGTGCTTGCCAGTAATTTGTGTCCGTTAAAATGTATGCAGGGAGGGGCAGTGACATTTCTGAAAGGTTGATTTCAAAAGTGCTTAAATAAGAGTGTACAGCTTATAATTTTAGTTTGATATAGTTTTTTAAGCTGGTTTCCTATGAGCCTTGTGACGTGAAAGGGGGTATACGTTATGCAGCAAATAATGAATTTACGGATTCGGGAAAAGGGCTACTGTACTCAAAAAGGATTTTTTTTTAATTTATAGAAATAGCGTTTTGTTTTTTATTAGGTGCCATGCGCATGCGTACGTGCTCTAATTCAGCTCATTAAAGCAAGTATACTGACAGAATTTAATCTCTCCGCTCCGTCTTATTGGCAATATCAACACAGTGAGATCTCTTATAGGATTACTATAGTTTGAATTTAAAAATTGAATTTTGGGGTAAGTTGTCAGCGAGCCACAACTTGCTGTCCGTATTTCCCTCGTTCTATTCTCGGCGGAATTTGAAGGAGCTAGTCTTTCAAGGGGAAACTATTTTAGTGAATGTTGTGCGGGAGATGCGAAGTAACCGAATCCAAAGTATAGCATATTCCAGAAATGTAATAACGAGTTTTTATTTAAATACGAATGTCATGCTATAATACGTCAGTACGACGAACCAATGTATTGCAAAAAAAAAAATGTTTTCCTGGTGTTCACCCGCGTGTAGTACAAACACTTTTTGACGTTCTTAGGGGATGAATTTCGAAAAATTCTGAAATTTTTACTTACGTATTTATATAACTAACCTTCTGGAGCAAAGAGTATAACGATATCTTATCGTGTATAGTAAGCTTTTGAGGAGTCCTCGAAAACACATTTAACTCCTTTTCGCCCTCTTAGTAGATATATTGAAAGAAAATGAAACTAATTGTTACGTACTTTAGTAGGCACCATTTTGAAGCAAAGAGCATAAGAGTATATCGTCGGGTTAATAAGCTATTGAAGAGTCCTTGAAATCAAATTTCATCTCTTAGGGGTTGAATTTCGATAAATCCTAAAGTTAGTTTTTAGGTATTTATATAGGCAACCTTTTAAATCTAAGATCACAACAGTATCTTATCGTGTTAATGAGCTATTAAGAAGTCTCGCAAACACATTTTATCCTTTTACACCCTCTTATGGGTAAAATTTAAAAAAAAAATCCTTGAACGTCTATCTTATCGTGTATATTGGTAGTCTTTTAAATCAAAGAGTACAGCAATCTCTCATCGTATTAATGAACTATTGGGGATTTCTCGAGAACACATTTGACTCCTTTTCACCTTTTTACGTTTGGAATTTAAAAAAAAACTGAAATTAGTTTTTACGTATCTGCATAGCTAACCTTTTGAAGCTAAGAGCACAACGATATCTCATCGNGAATAAAAAAAAAACTGAAATTAGTTTTTACGTATCTGCATAGCTAACCTTTTGAAGCTAAGAGCACAACGATATCTCATCGGGTTAATGGGCAATTGAGAAGTCCTCTAAAACACATTTGATCCCTTTCACATTTTAAGGGTTGAATTTCAAGAAATCCTGAAATTTATTTTTAAGTATTTACGCAGGTAGCCTTTTCAAGCAAAATGTTTACCGAGCTTCATTTGGGTCAATGAGCTTTTGAGGAGTCCTCGAAAAACACATTTTACCCCTTTTCACATATTAGGAAGTGAATTTCGAAAACTCCTTTCTTAGTGGATGCCTGCGCCCATTGGGGAAGCCATCCCTAAACTTTCATGCTTGTTCGCGTCCATTGGTTTTGGCTGTGCGTTGATGAGTGAGTGAGTGAGTTAGTCAGTTAGTCGGGACACTTAATTTTATTCGTAGAGATTTTATAGCATTTGTAAATTATAGTATAGCATACTGTTTTCTACTAAATTTAAAAATGCTGGTCTTGTAAAAATATGCCAAAAGCTTTTCCACTAAAACTCTTAAAACTGTAAATGATTCAAATTAAAATGATTGAATTTGTTCTTGTTCACTTATTCATTTGCAGGAACATATGCAACTAATTTTTTTTCTAGTAGGAGTGCGTGGTTTATGAAAAAAAACTGTGGTATTTTATAGGATTCAGGGAAACTCACCCCTAGATTTTATATCTTCTGGGAAATTAGTAGCTTATAAAAAACCGTTTTTTAAATACATTTTCAAAATTATTTTTTTTAATAGTGTTAAGAATGCAGGCCAATAGTTGATTTTACAAAATACACAATTTACTAAACAAAATTAGATTAACGACAAAACAGATTTTGTTCTGTGAACCAAAATATATAATTACTAATCGTTTAACAGTTTTTTTGCCACGAAAAATTTGCACGTAACCAAACTACGTTTTTGAAAGAACTGCTTTTTATTAGGTGCACAATTCACAAAACATTTTGGAAACACAGGAAACTTTTTACTCGCCGTACCANAAAGAACTGCTTTTTATTAGGTGCACAATTCACAAAACATTTTGGAAACACAGGAAACTTTTTACTCGCCGTACCAGCTTCGCTTTCTCTTTTCTCGCAAAACATAGTACTTGAAAACACAGAAATCAAGCGAATGTTAATAGACCAATGGAATTATAAGTTGTTAGCCGTAATGAGAAGTATGGCCGAACGAATCAAATTTGTTCATTCAGAACACCCCGAGAGTGTTAACACAGGAATAGCACTCAGATGGGCTGTTGCCACCTTCTTAGTAGTAGTACCAAAAACCTGCTTATCTTTGTCTTATGTGGGACTATAGTAGCCATCATAAAATTAGCACCTATAGCAGAAGATGCTGTACTGCACAGAACAAAGTTCCTTCAGTAAAACGTCAATTTTACCTGCAAATTTAGAACCACGATAAATTTACGAACATTCCGATGCTAGAGATAAGATTTGGTGGCTGTAATAACCATATCACGGTCAACTGAGCACTTAATACTACTATTGAAAAAATTCCCTGCCAATNAGATTTGGTGGCTGTAATAACCATATCACGGTCAACTGAGCACTTAATACTACTATTGAAAAAATTCCCTGCCAATGTGCATGTATCTTAACATAAATCATTATTTGAGTACTCTTAGTATTATTGGCAACAAATTACGAAATGTCATAATGTATTTTTTAAAGTCTAAATTGTTAAAATATTTTTTTTTGTTTTATACAAGTTAGAATAAGAATTATATCAACAGCAATGTACTTAGATTTATACAATTTTATTGTGAGCATGTACTAGGCATTAAGTCTATCGCACTGTTAATTTTTATGTGTGCTTGAAGGACATGCGATACTTTAGGGGGCTTCTAAAATTGCTAAATTCACTGCGAAGTATATATACCCTCTAAAACTGATTATAATCTGTTTACAAGTGGTTAATAGAACACTTTTGAAAGCCCTGCTTGGTATTTCACTAGTCTACCCAATTTTGAATCGTCACGCCATATGTAAAATTACATTTTTCACTCTCTCCAACCACCTTGTTCATGCGCCGGTCAAGTGAAACTGCGAAGTTGGTAAGAAAGGAAATATGATACAATTATTTTGCACATAAAGCAAACATAAACGGAATAAGATAAATTAATTGTTCACAAACTTAAACATCACTTTTACTATGACGTTAATACATCAAAATCCTTTTTTCTACGTCGTTGCCAACTTCACTAGATCATGCCAGTAAGTGTGGCCATCGAAAAACATGCAATTAGTAGCTAGGGAATTTTTTTCTTAAATGATGGTTTCAAAAGTGCTTAATTAACCGCGGATCAGCTGTATAGCCTATTATCACAATCTTCACACTTTTTATATCAAATATGTGAAAAATTACGCCATGGTTGTTTCCTGAATATGTCACGTATCACAAGCGTTTTATACTTCTGTTTACGTAAAATTATCTTATTTTTGGTTAAATCGAACTTTTACTTATATTTTATCTGATAATATGAATTAAAACAGATAAAAAACAGATGTACTGTTAATGCCTAGTAAAANATATAATAATATGAATTAAAACAGATAAAAAACAGATGTACTGTTAATGCCTAGTAAAAATAGTTCCCATGCAAATATCATTAACTTGAGAGCGCAAAAATGTAGTGCGTTGTCCCTTTGGTGTAATATTCTAGACTTGGTTAAGCTTTGTTTTCAAGAGGCAGAGGAATATCCTGGAAGTGGGGCTTAAGTATGGCTTCAAAATATTTGGAAGTGGCCATCAATGGAATATACTCACAATTTTCCCCCGCAGATTTTCCTGACTCGCAGCCGACATCAAGTTGCTAATCGGACTAACTACCGACAGGAAGATAGGGCAACGCTACTGCTCCAGTTGTAGAGGGGAAGTGGAGACGTGAGGGGAGGATGGTCCGTATCGGCGGGCTGCCTATATAACACTACCGGTGCCCTCAGGCAGTCGTAGTGGTGCGACTTGCGCCTTCCGGAGCTGCGAGCGTACGTCCGACACACAGTTCATCACGCCGTCACATGATGTTCCACATGGTCGTGGTAAGATCCCGACATTGCATGGTCAAGGCAGTTTCACACGATCAAATTTCACTTCAGACGAAATCTAGCGTTTATCAAATTAAATGTGTTGAAAGAGCCATTATGTCACACGGATGGATGTCTATCACAGCATTTTATCTCACACAAAATTTGCTAACGAGGATTGTTTCAAATTTTTAAATTTTTCATGCTTATTCTATATTTTCTATATTTCAATTTTTCATTCATTAGTCATGATGTCTACAGAAAAAAAGAACAATATCGGTATCAATATAAATGTGAGATTAAATTAAAATTTTATTTTATGTAAAGTAAATGATAAATATTAAATTTAATATTTTAGTGTTTAACACCTCATTTTAAAATTATTTAAGGATTTTATTTGGCTTTATTTAAAGCTTCTATATGTGGGCATATTTTTAATTTGGTTTTTCAAACACATGTGAAACCCTTTTTGGATTATTAAGTTTCTTTTTATTTTATCAGTTTTAAGAAACTACATAGAGCAAGTTTTTTGAATTCAATAAACTGAATTCAAATGATTGCATTAATAACTGAATCGTGAATCGGGCCTTTAGGAGTTACACAACTTCTCTTAATTTTTTCGTTAACAACCTAGACTTCAAAGAGCTGTACGTCGTTTTAAATTATGCTATTAAACCACTGTTGATTCGGAACACCATAAGGCAACTCTGAGCGAGTTGCAAGCATTAATGACTTGGGTGCTATCACGCCAAAGAAGGAAATGTCTTCTAACGGAAGCAGCGTCCTACCAACAGCCTACCAGTTCTCGACTATCTATAGCGCTGTGGAGTCTAGCATAATGGTCAAGTCACGCCCCCATTATGCAAACTAGCAACCAGGCGGGGTGTTAGTAAAGAAAAGTTGAAACAGTACCTTACAAGTGCATTAACTTCCCCAGTTCTGACTAGTTTCAGCGCCTCAGGTACAGCCTGACTGTCACACCAAAATGGCGGCCATACTGCGTGCCTTGTAAAGAGGATTTATATGTCCGGTCCTTATGATCACCATGGTTTAACATAACTAGTTGATAAGCTATAGTAGGGTTATGTGTAATACGAATTGAAAATATTAAAATTAGGTGATATAAGTTACCAGATTAATGTGTTATATTTTATAACATTACAAATGTGCTGTGTATAACATCCACAGAAGATTAAGAATAACATATTAAAATAACATGTATAAGTTTAGTTCTTCAGTGATTTATTTTTTCATACTGGCGAAATTCAACTTTTCTCCCTTGAAAGCAATTAGTGTACATTGCAATCGCCTCAGAGAATCTAACAGTTCTCATTTTAGTTTCAAATTGATATTACCATTAAGTTTCGAAATTTATATAATTTCCAAGAACCGGAGAGCTGTATATATATCTTGTTTCTTTCCTATTTGTTGTTATTCCCCTAATTTTTGTGATAAATGCTTTTGTTATTCAAACACAATAACCTATTTTATTTATAATACTTTTGCTGAGCGGAATTGGTAGTATTCGTTTTCTTCTTAACAAAAGCGAATTTTCCATGTAATCACTTCGGAAATGGGAGAAAGGGTGGTGATTCAGGCATAATTTGTGACAAAACAGCCGCTGGATATTTACTATTTTAAGTTTGAGTTGCAATATATTGTAGATACATGAGAATACTTTATACCGACAGTAGAACTACTACATATGGATCCAAATTAACATTAAGTTCACCGTGAACACGAACAACAAAATTCCTGTTTTTATTTATACTAGAAAGGTTAGCAGACGTTGTATTATCTAACTATGATTCTTACAAAACGAGAGGGGGGGGGGGGCTTAGTATCTTATTATATTTACATCTCAGATATTTATTTAAAATTTATTATGTGATAAAGTTTACCCTAGTAAAATGTAAGATAGTAATGTGTATTTGGTTTGTACACGATGATGTAAACTTACAGGCAGTTTTTCTTCACTGACGGAGTTCACGAGAACGAAACAAGCTGCGCGTGAGGACAGAACAGATCTCTTTATTTTTGAAATACTATGTTATTCTCGTTAGTATTTATATGATACGTTGATTTCATACACTTCACAATACTAGTTATTTTTTCGTTGAAGGAGAAAGAGTTCCCTAGTTTATGCATGCATTGAATTGCTCGTGATTCGTTTAATCTTCCGATTAAAAAAAAAACGCGTGGCTGTCTTTTCAATTCCCAGAACGAAATATTTCATCTATAATAGACTTGAATCCGCCGTGAGGAAGGTTACACGTTTCCCAGCCGAAGAATGTTTCCCTGCAGGTCATGGAGTGACGTGATGCGCTGGTTGAGGGCCGTAACCAACACCTCAAGCAGCCTCGCCTGCACAGGTGTTCAGGAGTAGCCAACCCGGCCACTGATAGCAGCCAGCCCCACCAGACAAGCGCATTTGAATGTTCGCCGGCAAGGCTAGCCGCGCCATGCTGCTTGCCAGCACAATACCTGTTACACTTCGCGGTGTGCACAGCAGCCTGAATTTCCCCTCCCCCCTGTTGTTAACCTCCTGATGCTCAGCATTCTACTGCCTGCCATAGTGCCTTTTTTTTTTCAGGCGCTTGCTTGCATGTTCCGGCAGGTACGTGGGAAAGTAGACATTTCGTCGTCGTCGCGCACCAAACTGCACATTGTCTAATGTTTATTGTGAGATTATACTTTCGTGATCTTACGTAGACTACATAAAAGAATCTCTCGAGACACTCGACAGTATCTGCCGATCGCGGCTTGCCCGTGTACCAACCGGGAGGTCGTGAACTCGTGTTCGCCTTGGGGGATGAGTAGCTGTTACAGTATTAAAGCAGCTCCTTTGACGATAACCCTTTCAGCATTTAAGAGAGCTATGTTAAATGTTTCCTTTTCATATCTCTGATATCCCCAGTCACAGGTCAGTTATGAAATATAGATAGCGGATCCACATATGATTTTGTACCAGATCCTTTCACCTATGGTGGTGATGGTTTCCCAGAGTATTCGTCTTTATACCTTTTCAACATTTCATCCTTTCGTTACTGCGTCTCCGTTTCATACTTCACAATATTCGGGACACGTGTTAATGTCTAGTCTCATTCTCGGATAGGTGGGCCATCTTCAGCTCATCCATCATGTCACTTTTGTCTTGATAAGAACTTCGAGTGGCTGTCCTTCAAGGTGATTGATATTCCACTCGCTACTATCCATGGATCCCCTCTAAGCTTGGGAATAGAATCATTTTGTTACCCATAAGCGCTGATTACTTTTTTCTAGGGTGGGAGGTGGGAAGTCTCAAATATTCTATGTTACTCTGTGTGGTAACCTATGAGAACACATCAGTTTACGACACATGTGAAAATCTTGTATAACATACTTTAATTAGTTTAGAAGGCGATATCTTGTGTTTTTAACAAATGCTCTATATGTTAGGAATTCAGCAAAAATTTAACGACCTATTTGTTTTTGAAAGAAATGTTGTTATTAAGCAACATTTTAAAATTTAAACAAGTTAATAATATGCCTTGCAAGTTAAGCTGTGGCAGGAAAATATTTCGTAGAGTCATTGTTGAATATCTCACCTGCAGCATTCAACTCAAACGAACAGTTCTTAGGGTAATCTTTAAATCTTGCTCTATAAGGATGATTATTGCAATAATAACTGCTGGGCAAAAACACGTATATCTGATTCAAATGATAACATTAAAGAAATGCATGTATATATTTGTCCACAGATGCATTCCCGATGTTGGCTGTTGGTGATGGTGTTTGCCACCACGGCAGAACTGTACACATCAGCCCAAGAAGACAATAGACAACCACTTGCAAACAACCCCGCACCAGTGCCTGAGGGGCCTCTGGGAGGTTCGTCTGGCGGCTCGGACGGCAAGGCTCCTCAGACAGCTTCCCACATAGCCGGCTGGGCCATAGCCGCGCTGCTGCACAGGGGCCGGGACGACACGAGTCACGGAGCTTCCATCGGCTGGGCTTCTGCTGGTATCTGGCCCAAAAGGTCGGCAGGCGGCTGGGGCCACAAGGATGATCGTGGTGTGTCTGGTGATCGTTGGGACAGCAGGGGTGTCTCGCTGCCAGGCGGACTTCCGGGCTGGAATGGCTGGGGCAGCTGGGGGGACGACAGTGGTGAAGCAGGAGGTGACAGGTTGGAAGATAGAGGACTAGTTGGTGGCGGCAGACGGGAGGAAATATTTCCAACTGGGGAAGGTAGATTGGGAAACAGAGGTTCGGCAGGTGATGGAATATTAGACGAGAGACGTGTAGGACCCATAGGAAGGAGCAGGTGGGACGAAAGGAACCCGACGGCATTTGGAAGGTGGGATGAAATTAATCAAGAAGGGATCGGTAGATGGGATGAAAGAGGTGTACTGGACGATGGAAGATGGGGCAATAGAGGCATTGGAAAAGTAGGAGACGACAGGTCGGGTGGAAGTAATCCACGGGTGGGCGGAAGGCAGGACGGAAGAAATCAAGCAGGGAGTGGCAGATGGAATGAAAGAGGTGTGGTGGGTGGTGGAGGATGGGACGAGAGAGGTGCAAGAGCTGGAGAAATTGACAGGTCGGACGACATGAATCCAGCGGTGGGAGGAAGGCGGGACGAAAGAAATCCAGCAGGAAGAGGCAGATGGGATGGAGGAAGTATTTTGGGTGGAGGAAGAGGAGATGGTAGAGGTGTAGGAGATGCAGGAGTTGGCAGGCCGGACGAGAGGAATCCAGCGGTGGGAGGAAGGCCAGATGACAGAAATCCAGCAGGTAGTGGCAGGTTGGACGAAAAAGGTCTAGAGGGCAGAGAAAGAGAGGATGGCAGAGGTGTAGAAGCTGCAGGAGTTGGCAGGCCGGACGAAAGGAATCCAGCGGTGGGAGGAAGGCAGGGCGAAAGAAATCCAGCAGGAAGAGGCAGATGGAATGGAGGAAGTATTGTGGGTGGAGGAAGAGGAGATGGTAGAGGTGTAGGAGATGCAGGAGTTGGCAGGCCGGACGAGAGGAATCCAGCGGTGGGAGGAAGGCAGGGCGAAAGAAATCCAGCAGGAAGAGGCAGGTGGGATGGAAGAAGTATTGTGGGTGGAGGAAGAGGAGACGGCAGAGGAGCTGTAAGAGTTGAGAGGCCGGACGGGAGAAATGCATTGGCGGAGGGAAGGCGGGACGGAAGAAATCCGGCAGGAAGTGACAGATGGGATGGAAAAGTTATAGTGGGTGGAGGAAGATGGGACAACAGACAACCCACAGGGGGTAACAGAATGGAGGAACATGGAGTAGGAAATGGTGGGAAATGGGATGGAAGAGGTGGTGTAGGAGACGGCAGAGACGGTATTCTGATTTGGAACAGGTCGCACCCTCTTGGGCGGGACAATGGACATGGTGAAGCCAGGTTGCCTCTGCACGAAGGAGGCGCTGGTTCTGACAGCTGGAATGAAAATGCAGGGTAAGGAACTCCCACGTTTGCATTTGACAGTTTTTCTAGCATAAAATTCATATATCCGTGAATAGTTACTAAAAGAAGAATTTAAATTTAGAAAGTAATTTTATTTCTAATTTTCTTTGCTATATTCTGATATTTGGAAAGTATATGTACACGAAATAATAACTGCAACACTCAAGACATGTTCTGGTTATAAAATACATATATTTGTGGGTTTCGTTGTACACATTGAAATGCATGTTTTATTTAGTGTAAATTATAAAAAAAATCAGTTGTGTAATGCATTTAATAAATACATCAATTATAATTTCAGAACCGAAGATCGTCAACCTAACAGCGAAAGTTCCACCAAAGAGACTGCACCAAAACCATCGGGGAAACCGGCTCAATCATAAAAAATTATTGATAATATTTCCAAAGTTGTTTGCCAGTTATAATGCAATATATAAAAATAAAAAAAAATACAAAAATAATTATAGTTTGTAATTTCGGAAAATAAGCTTGCTGAATGTGTAGTTTTACATTAGATAATTAATAAAGTTGTTCAAACATTGCATTACGTGACGCTGAATGAGCTGCTGTATCACTGCCTATAAGGAAATTTATTTGATTTTATAGATTCAGTTTTAGTTGAAGTTGTTTTGTGAGGAGCTGACACATAAAATACCTATTTTGTTATATTTGTACAAATAATGTCCAAGCTAATGTTGGAAATTTATGCAATTAGAAAATATTCTTAAAAATCTCAATATTTATAAGTAATATATTTAATTAAAAATACAAAAACACTAAAAATTTAAATTAAAAATAGTAAACTCAGGTCTGTTTAAGTAATTTAAATCTCATAAATTGTTCTGATTTTAACATTTTAGAATAATATTTATAATTTGTACGAAAATTTTTTTTACTTTATGTATTAAAATTCAGTGTCATGAAACATTTTCCTTGTTTTACTGACCAATGTATTATTTCTCAAATTTAGCATAAGATGCACTGTTTTATTCAAACTGTGATCTAATTTGATGGGAACTTTCCATGAATATAACTGAAGCCTTGCAGAACCTACCTGCAAATTTTTAACTCTTCTCTGTTAGATTCTACAACACTTCCTGTCTCTTAATATACAAATATCGTATGTGAATATAGGCAGAGGGTAAAAACATTTGCTCGTTTCAGGAATGGGCTTTACCTTATACTGTACTCTATAGTAATGGACACGCTCCTGACGAGTTAAGTTGGCCACTCACGTTGCTGTGTCCTTCCTAATGTCACGCTCTTTGTAAATTTCGTAATTTGGCTATTATTTACACCCGTAACTGTGAGTGGAATCATTAAATATTCTTCATTAATTTTTTTTTTCACTTCATTACGGTATTTTTCGTGTCAAGAAACCAAACGATTCTTCATACTGTGCCTTTATTTTGCTTAACCAAGGAAGTGTATGTTACCAACGTATCTGGTGCTAAATTGTGGGCGGCATCCGTTCAAAAATATTCACAGTGTTGAATTTAATGGTTTAATTTCTCTATTCTGTCTGCTGTGGTTTCAAACTTAAGAGAAAAATAATAATTTTTATATATAATGAGCGAAAACTTTTTTTCTTTTCATCACTTGCTTGAGCATGCATAAANGGAAGTGTATGTTACCAACGTATCTGGTGCTAAATTGTGGGCGGCATCCGTTCAAAAATATTCACAGTGTTGAATTCAATGGTTTAATTTCTCTATTCTGTCTGCTGTGGTTTCAAACTTAAGAGAAAAATAATAATTTTTATATATAATGAGCGAAAACTTTTTTTCTTTTCATCACTTGCTTGAGCATGCATAAATTTGTTTTCAGCTTTCCATCCTACAAATATTATTGGTATGAATTATGTATCGTATTAATTGATGCTTTGCTATCTCTTTTGTTGAGCATTGCTCTCTCCTGGTAGAATTAAGGTCCTGAAATTCATGTATTTTCGAATTAGATCGCATCTACGTATGTTGAAGTGCGCCTGATTACACCATCCACGGTGTTCCAAATTGCGTTTCCGGAGTAGAACTTAGACTTATATATACTGTTACTTTTTTTCACCTTCCCGGTACTAAGAAAACATTGTAAAACAAAGAGATAAACTGGCCGTAAATGTTCGTATGTAGTGTAACATTTCTGATATGCAGTTTTTAAAAACTGCGCGGAAACAAAGCATACGACTCTACATTTCATTTCACTGAAGTAACTTTCCGAGGTTATGTAGCCTACAAACCGGCCAGAGTACTATAGTCCATTCACGGTTACTTCCAACTTTTCTGAAGCCCTGCTGAAGTTCTACTTCCAGGACCCGATTTTTTGACATGTAAAGCTGCCCTCGTTAACTGTTTTCTTACCTTAGGCAATTTTTTTACTGCACTGCAGGATTTAGTTCCCGTTTCATAGTGAAGAGTATTCTAAGTGGAAGCAACACTACACAGGCTAGTAGTACCTGGGGTTTCCATACCTATAATTTCAGTTACCCGCCTCTTTGAGTTCAGACATTCATGGAAAACCCTCAAATCACTAAAAGCAAACTTTCGAGAAATATGAGAGTTAAAGATAGTGGTTTTTAAATCCTCGTATAGTGGAGTTCGTGTTCGACTGTCGCATACGTTGGACTTGTGCTGCGAGACATTAACTTTACGTTCCAACCAGCAATTTTTTGAGGGAAGGCTGAAGCGGGAAGACCAGTTTGATCGCGGGTGACGTAGCGGATAAGTTGTAGTTTGCGGTCAGTTAATATTTATTTTTTGCGCTACGTCACTGTCTATTTTTCTGCTCGCGCTTGATTTCTGAGTAGGCTGCAAGTTCTGCCAGAGGACGAACTGTTATAAACCCGTGTATAACTTTTATTTAAGGATTAGTTACCTAAGAAATAAAATTTTTCTATACGTCAGCAAATTTTTCAGTTCACCAGAGGTCCTTCGTGCAAGGTAAACACCTCACAAGCAGCTTGGAATATACATAAAGAAAGCAAAAAAGTACGGAATATACATAAAAGAAAGCATAGCGATTAGACGTTTCCAACGGTACCGATACAAAACGCGAATCGACTCTCAAGATCTCGCTGTTAACAGCCGCCCAAATCTCTTCACTCTTCACTCACTTCACTCACTCACAAAATGTGAAATTCAAAGTGTTTCTAACAACAAAACACTTTTCCAATAACACAGACAAACAAACACTAAAGTACAACAAAATTAACGTAATGGCGTCTCTGACTAGGAAGGGTTTGCTTCTTCCCACTGCAGCTTAGTACCTCGTATGGCCACCATGTGCATTGTAAAGGTCCCTAACACGCCATGGCATGCTTGTAATCAATGTTTTGATGTCATCTTCTGAACCGAAAGGTAGTCCCATTCCATCTGGGTAGCTCTTATGAGATCTGGAAGTATTTCTGGAGGTTGTGGACGATTATAAACTGCTGTTTTCAGCTTGTCCCAGGCATGTTCATTTGTTTTAGTGCGCTCTCTGTTGATCACAAAAGAAGCACATAGCTCCTACCACCCAAACTGCCTTATCGCACAATATTCCAAACTTCTTGTGAGGTGTATATTATGTTCACGTCTGAGCTAGAAACCACGGCAACTACTGCTAGAGAACGTCACTTACTAAACTTGTTTTTCTTTAAATTAAAGTCATGTTACAAAGAGGTATAGGCTGTTCACGGTAAAGTGAGCTCTTTTGAAGCTCTAGTTACTTTTTTATTTCAGCCAATTGTTTATCCTTTAACAACCTTTTTAAATAAATATTACCATGTAAGTAATAAACACAGTGTGTATATTTCACCGCACTCGGAAGTCAACGTCTAAGGTTAAAATAAAGTATATTTATTCACTATTATTCCAAAAGAGAGGGCTTTCAAAAATGGTGACTTTACCGTGAATAGCCTATATCATTATTTCTTTAATAATAACTCGTTGACATACCCAGTTAAATTCATACTATTATACAGCCTAGAAGTAAATGTTTAATGTGCGGCGTCCTTGGAAGTGATTTGCGCATCATAATTTTTCTCAGAGGCACTATAACCGGAATTCCCTTCTACCTTGACATACTGACCGAGCGATTGTTGCCTCAGCCGACGCAAGACAAACCAACAACGCTGTATTTCATATTTTCATAAGGACTTGTGACAGTTTCTGAATAAGAACTTCCTCGTCGTCACAGGGATTTCCGCAAGTAAGGACCCACAGAGATTACTGAACCACAATCCTGTAGATATTTACATTGCTGCAATTTCTCGAAGTCAGTGGGCTTAATCCGGTTTTTTTTAAAGAGACGGAGGTCTTAATTAAATAAAAGAGGTAAAGATATTTTCCTAATTTATTTACAAAACACTACAAGAATATACTTTCGACTTAATATCTCACAACCAATTTCCATTACTTGCTATTTACAATTAATCAATTTGATCGATTCAATTCACAATCACCTCAAATAAATTGATGCAATCAAATATCTAATATCAGTCCCAATAAACGGTATATCAAAAACATAGTGATTTATTTTACAAATTATGTGCCCATGTTTGACAGTTCCAATATTTACAATAAAGTCAATATCACATGTTCATACAGTACCGCCTTGGTTCAGTCCAAATTCCACCAGTCCGAAATGTTCTAGAGATCTCCAAACTCCCCCACGCAAAGTTTGCCCTCTAGTCGTCGGGTATCACGCCCTCTCGTCCATTCACACTACAAACACTTCGTCCGCTGTCGTCTCGTACCTTCCGCCGATGTCCATCGCTGCACCATACTTCGCCAGAATACCGCACTTCAGTCAGATGACTAACACAAAGACTGCTGACGCCGAGGGAGATATTGCCAGAAAATTCTTGTTCATCCTTTAAAGTCGTTTACTCCTCTGGCTTTGGCGAGGGGGGTTGTGGGGATTGTGACGCCAGCAAGCCGGCTGTCAAACATCCCCCCGGCCGCCGGGAGACATCCTTTTGGCATAATGTGATTTTATCAGTTGACGTTGCTCAAACACGGTATCCTTTCCTTTCCGAGCCACATTACACAGTCTGCAGCAGTACTTCGAAACATGGTTGTAGAGAGAAATGTAAATGAGGGAGGTGACAGCCCTGTGAGTGATAAACACACAGCGCGGCAGAATAATAAATTGACGCACTCATGTGGGCATTCCATTATTATAGGGTATACATTTGCTTAATACAGACGTTTGCACATTAGTTTTTAGTACAGTATATTTGTGGCACTTCAGCATATCCGTCTGTCGACCCATCTGATTTTTATTCCTCTTTCCAGTGTACGATACCGACGATAATAGAAAACGAGTGACTCTGGCCGAATATTAACCCTTTCATTTCCTAATTTATTTATGGTTTCTGGTGTTGCAAATAACAAATTTTTTGATCGATGCTGCACTTAGGCTGATAAAGAACTTGTTTCGTTATCACAGTCAATAAGCTGTAGGCTTTGTGTTTGGTGGTCAGTGATATGAACCAGACATAACGCAGAGCAGTATCACAGTTTACTAATCAGGTACCTTCAGGGAAGATAATTGGGCACTGAGTCTTGCAGTGTACCGCACAGGCCAAATGTAATCTTTCCTGTGCAACAAGTAGACAGTTGTCTACAACGAAAGGGTTAATGCGTGTAGCTGTATACTCTGAGGTTTTACTGTAAATATGCAAGTCACTGTTTTCATTAGGATACATAGAGAAACAGTTTTTTTTTTCGAAAGGTTGAACGCAAACGTGCTTATTGAACCATGGAGCAGCTATAGATCGGGTACCGTTATGCCCAGTTTGGCAACACTGGAGCAGCCATTACTCTCGGACAGACACGCGCCCTTGCCGCGCGGGGTCGCGTCAGCCCGCAGGTGTGGCGTGTATCACGAGACCATCGCACTGCGCCCTCCGTCTCAGCGGAGAACGAGCGGCCACGCCGCCGGATATCCGTTCCTCTCTGCCAGCGTCGCTTCGCTGCCTTCTTTTGTTCACGGCATGCCCATCGGCCGGTGAACATCCCCCCACACACACACTTCCCTTTTTCGTATTCTTTCTCAACCTATTCCTTTGTGCATTTGCAAGAGATTTAACAGTTTTATCTCGCGTCCCGCGCGCGCCATGCCTTCGTTTTGCATGCATCGCGTGGCGCGGCCTTAGGGGTCAAGGTCCCATGGCTGCTCGTTACCGCTTGCACCGTTCTCGCTGGAGGTGTTTTTTACATTCTTTTTAGAAGTGGAGCCGAGCTCCTTCCTGCCGGCAGGCTAACCACAGAGAACGTGACCATCTGCGACCACGATAATAATACGAGCGAAGAGACAGTTTGCCAACTTTGCACGCCAAACCTGAATAATCCGTAACCACTATAATGACCACAGACTAAAGATAAGGTAGACCGATTTTTTCTGCGCATGTACCCACGTTGACCCACCCTTAACTAAAACAACTGCCGAAGTCACATAGTCACATCAACTTATTTGTTTATTTACATTTTGATTTTCGACAGACCCACTTTTTTGCGTTGATAAAATACAACGACTAACTTTATTGTATTCTAACTTCATTAAAATGAGGCTGGGGTAAGGGCACAAACATATCAAAGAACTTTCATTATATGGAGTGACTAATGCGCATCTAGAACGAGCACTATACCTGCATTTTCCCTCTACGATAATAACACGAGCGAAACAATAGTTCGCTAACTTTACATTCAAAATCTGAATCTGTGCCATAAGCCAAATACTTGCCACTGATTGTCATTTGAGACTGGGTCTTAATAACCGCAGCATCGGTTTTTTTCATTCCTTAATTATTTTAAGCTTACAAGAAGATATCTTTATTTTTTTTTTTTGTAAAATCCCAGTGGTATGTTAGCCATTAACATAAAATTATTTTTCTGTAATATCGAAATAGTTCGTATAATTATAGTACAACTAAAGTAACAGACAGTTTAAAATTAATTTATAGTACATTGATTGCAACAAAATTATACTAAATAGTTGAGGTGTAAGTAAGACTTACTGCTATAAGAAAATATTGCGTAATTTTATGAAAAAAAATTAAGAACACCATAAATAAAAATTAATCAAACAATTCAATATGGCAAATGAGATCGAAACATGTTCAGCCAACTGCGAGTCAGTCGAACGAACTGCAAATCAATGCCAATGAGATTCGCTGTAATTCCGCGGAAATAATCAGTAACCAATAAAATCCAGCAACGAAAATTATCGGTAATCTACCACAGAATTCCAGTGACTATCTTCCCTATGTATTCACCGAATTTGAGCCAATTTTGCCCCTGTTCACGTTGGAACAGACTCTTGTAACAGTTTCGTCCGGGCCAGAGTTGGCGCATTTTGATCAGAAGAAGATTTCATTTAAGCATGCTGTAACGAAGTAGGTTNCCCCTGTTCACGTTGGAACAGACTCTTGTAACAGTTTCGTCCGGGCCAGAGTTGGCGCATTTTGATCAGAAGAAGAACATTTCATCAAGCATGCTGTAACGAAGTAGGCTCATTCCTGTTACTGAAAATATAAAATCGCATATTCGACTCCTGTCTCAGAAACTGGGCATTAAGTTGTGTTTCACTGGTTCGGATATCTGACACGCTAACCGTACATTCGGTTTAACGATAAATTACGGAACGAACATACCCGTAAAGTGATTCACTAACACTTTTCAATAGGTTGGCGTTGTTATGGACACAGTTAACAAAGTGATCTGTTGTTAACGGTTCCACATTCCGAACGTATGGGAAAGGAGGGGGGAGGATGTGGAAACACGCAGAATACTACCAAAGTTTCTAACAGGTTTGGTTCTTCCATTTATTTTAGACAGTTAATGCCTGACCTGTTCCTACCAGCTGTGTTCAGAGGAAAGCGTTATTTCCGGCAGTCCATAGGTGTTGCGATTTCAGGAGTGTTAAGACCTAGCAACTGCAATACGCCACGTCAGGTATTGGTTAAGTTTCATGTCAAAACACGAGGAAACATTTTTATCTACAAAATCGTTTAGAGGATCGAGATAACTGTAACACGGTTCAGTTATTACGCTGGCTTCTTTCTGATAGCATGCCTTTAAAAAAAGGTAATACATTAAATAACTTCATTTCAAGATATTTAATTGTCATACACAAGGGATGAAAAAATTTCCAGGATTCTTTTGAGGACCAACTACACTTCAAACACAAGCATATTTGAGTTACTTCTTCCATCGTATCTCAGTTAATTAGATACACCTGAGAGATTCCAAATCAATATGAAACCTGCAAGGAAAAAACGACCAAATCCCTTGTACACCTGGTATCAGGTATAATTAGTTACGCACTTGGGGCAGCAGCCATCGAAAAAACAGAGCAGGCTAAAGTATACACTGGATGTTCGGAAATTGTTGGGCATAATTCGAAGCGGTAGTAAGGAACGCCGAGGCAAACATTTTGATATTAGGGACATGTGTTAGGAAACGTCTCTCAACTGAGCTACAGGCGTCAAACGACGCGGGTTCCGTTTGAATTTTGGCAGGCTGCCTTGGTCACTCACGTGCTGACCGAGTGGAGGTGAGGTGAAGCGAGAGATTTAGACGACTCTTAACAACGAGGTCTTGTCAACCGATGAGAGCGAAATGAGTTGAGAAAGGAGCAGCTCCGGAATGCAAGGGCGGGGAAATAAGAGACCCCGAGAAAGTCCGCCGACCAGCGGCGTCGTCCGGCACGATTCCAACTTGCGAAAAACCGGGAGTGACCCAGCCGGGGATTGAGTCCAGTTCACCAAGATGGGAGGCGAGCAGTCTAACCACTCAGCCACCATGGCCTCCAGCCGAGCGGAGTACACTAGTGCGATGCGGAGCAGGGTGGAGATTAGCCAGCCTGCAGGTGGACAGCAGACGACATCAGCGATGAGTTGAGTAGTTCTTATGCAGTTAAGGTTATGGCGCTGTACACGTTTGCTGAATTAGCCGACATGGTGTATGTTTAAAGGGAGGTGCGGAGTTGCAGTTGAGGCGTCATGAATCTGCGCCGAGCGTTATCCTCACAGGCGGCAGCCGAATAGGAAAAAGGCGTTCGTACAGGTCTTCCAACGCCCACGTGACACAGAACAGCTTCAACGTAAACATCATAGCACTGGAGCGAGAAGATGTGTTAGAACACCCAGTTTCATGGAGGAAGTTCTCGACCAGACGGCAGCACAACCCAACACAAGCACCCGTGCAGTTGCACACAACATGGGTGTCAGTAATTTGACAGTTTGGGAGGTGTTACATGAGCAATAGCTGCACCGTCTACAGAAAGTGCAGTTGCTAGGCCCAGCGACTTTCCACTTCGTGTGCAATTTTTTCAGCGGTTTTCAGCACAAATTAATGACAATCCTCCCTTTGCCGAGATCTTGTTGTGGTGTGACGAGACTATCTATGTTTACGAGAGACGGAATGTTTAATACCAAAATCAGTGTGAAGTGATCACAACCGACATGAAGCACGTATCGGATCATATCAACACAAATTTGCGGTGAACGTTTGCCTAACTGGACCGTACATTTTCCCATCTCGGTTGAATGGTAACGTTTACCTGCAATTTCTGGAAGTCATGCTGGCTGTTTTGATGGAATGTGTGCCAATCACCATGCGGCAACAGATGCAGTTCTTACAAGACGACGCCCCAGCCCACTCCACACGTGCTGTACGGGAGCACTTGAATTACACCTTCTCTGGACGATGGGTGGGGCGAAGAGGTCCGGTAGCTTAGCCCCCCCCTCCCCAACCCAGTTCCCCAACTTAACACTATTAGACTTTTCCTTGTGGGGCCATGTCAAAAGCTTTGTTTACCAAATACCCGCGGAGAATGAGGAGGACTTGACTGCGAGAATTATTGCCGACTGCCTTGAAGTTCAACGAACACTCGGTATTATTGACAAGAGTGCGTAACAACATGGTTGGTCGCGTTAACGCCTACTTGCAAGTCTGAGGACGTCACTTCGAACAGCTCCTGTAAAGGTGAGCCACGCTTCACATCTCTTTGTTTATGTGCTGTGATCAGCTGTTCGCCGTCGTGCGCGGGGATTGGGGACTGTCGCTCGAAACAATGAGCTAACCGCATAATAAATTCTCATGAAATTTTTTTGGGGTATTCTGGTGACTCCAAATATTATTTTCAGCTCTGACCAAACATGTTAATTACGAACGTCTTCGAAATTTGTATGGCAAGATATATATACTATATTCAAAATTATTATTACCTTACATAGTTTTGTAAGTTAATTTACCATTTTTTGTGTTTTAACAGATAACTGCGTAATATAATATCATCAAATTTAAGTGTTTCACTCAAAATATAGACAATATTTCCTGGCCCTTGAAGGCCTTTAATTTTGTCGGGATGCTTCGCAGTGTCTGGGAACTCCCCATCAGCCGACTCAAAGACTTCCGTCTGTACTTCCTCCAACGAAGTCGTTACGTTATGGCGTCTTATAACCACGATGCTCCCGTGCTAGCTATGAACGTACGTTTTAGTTTTTATATGAACATTTAGGCTAGAGTGAGTGACAGCGAGATATTTGGGCGCCACTGAACAGCTGAAGTCTTCAGCGCCAATGGGGATGATGTAAGGCGGACATGGAGCAGTGTAGGCGTGTGTTCTGTTTTCTCAGAATTTTAAGCAGTGACTATACGGTTTTAATATAGAAATCTGTTTATAAAATATACAGCATTGTCGTTATAATTAAAAACGCTGTTTTACAGAAGAATAGCCATCGTAAACAGAGGGCTACTTACAGTGATTGTCGCTGATTTTTAACGCTTTTCAACGACCAGATATATGTTTCAATAACCATATTTAAAAATTGGCAACAAAATATAGACTTTCATATATATCCTGAAAAAAAAATTATATTGAAATATTTCATAGTTTTTTTCTTTAGAAATAAGAATAGACACTACTGCTTGCAATGGCACCCGTATGGCAACGAGTGAGGCCTCTTAATGTGTAGATAATCGTGCGATGATGTCTAATGGGTTGCGCATATTAAGGAACCCACAAGCAATTTCTACCCAACTTTGTTGTTCCAAAGCCAAGAATTTGCGGACTTCAGTTCCCTTTCGTAAAACGTTCAGTTCGTTGTCCTGTATTGCATTCTGCTTGCTGTCGTTGAACTCAGCCATAGGAAGAGTGTAGCTATCGCGAGTGAGCTTCCTTAGGCAAACGTCCAACATGCCTCGAAGTCGTAACAGGAGGAGTTACTATCCTCGCAGAGTACTCAGGAATATCGGCGGATGCAATACAAATGTAGCTAAACAATACGGTATTTGTTAAGCAAGTTACTCAGTGTTCAGAAAGTTATATATTGCTGTATTTTCTCTATAGGTTTTGTTTGCAGGGTCTGACGGCTAATCCTGGTAGTGCATTATTAGAAAGGTATCTTTTCCGTACGACCCATAATAGTTCTGCCCCTTCTTATAGTTGTATAAGTCAGATTGGTGTTCGTGATATTGTATATTTTCGAAGACATTTGCTGTTCGTGAAGGTGGTATATGTGAGACTACTGTTATTACTGTTGCGCAAGTCTTCCCGTGAAAAAGTTAAATTTGAATGTCTCGTAAATTGACCGGTACCATCGCTGATGTTCATGTTTTTTGGTCATGTACATAATGCATATATGCCAATCAACTTTGTCCGACTGAAATATGTTCAGTTGGTTTTTATTTTAGGCTGACGTAAGAATGAGGGAACCACATTACCCAGGAAGCTGTGCGTGGACGGGAAACACGCAAAGTCATGGTAAGAAACAAATTACAAGAAGTAAACCAGTTTCTGTGCCGAGGAGCGATGGGCAGTGAGACAGTAGACCGGTTATGGCGGCAGTACGGGAGTGCCTGTAAGACCACGTCCTTCGTGAAGACAGAGTAATTACGTCTCCTCTTTCACACGGATAAATTATAGTCGCTACAGTTTAAAATAAGAAAGACCTACGAACGTTTTATATAGAATTATTTCATTCAATTAATAAAAGTTTTTTTTTATTGAATATTCGAACGAAAAGTTNCTACGAACGTTTTATATAGAATTATTTCATTCAATTAATAAAAGTTTTTTTTTATTGAATATTCGAACGAAAAGTTCAAAAAATGAAATTGTTTTACTATTCATTAGTACTGACATTATTAATGCAGCAATATGTCTAGATTTAAAAATGTAAAATGAGTAAACTAACATTTTCAGATGCAGTCTAAGCTTTATCGCGGGCACCGACGCAAGTATGAGAACGGAAATGACCTAAACCTTAGTATTATACCGAAATTGTGTTTATGAGTTTATAAAATAAATTTTTTATTTCTTGCTATCAGCGTGAAATGTAATCGTCAAATAATTTTAATGGTTAAAATCTTGATTTTCACCAGCACTTTTTATATAAAAAAATCTTAATTGTGTATATATAATTCCTTTATTAAAATCTATGGAATGGATGATCGCGGGACACCATTCGTAACCTCTACAACTTCATGCCGTGACGTCTGGCGGAATATTTTTTCGCAAAAATATTGCTCATACCAGTCATAAATATGTTTTTATTACCTTATTCTCACTTTTATGTCCATAAAACAAACAGAAACTAAATTAAATTATTTCAGTGTCCAAAAATTTAAGCGTCACAGTTTTAACACAACGTTAAAACTTGGAACTACTTTACCTACAGTACTGCCAACTTTACTGGGAACATGCCAAGTCAATGTGCCCGTTAAAATCTACGGAGTTAGGTTTCGGTAGGTTATATCGCTTCTTAAAGTTCCAGTGTGATGTCACACAATTGGATCGAATGTGCTGGAATACTGTACTGCAGTATCCGCAAAGAAGTGCGTGTAAATTATTATCATTACGCGTTTCGTTATGCATTATGCACACCATTATAACAATTCGTTCCAGATTTATCATGCAAGTTTACTTGTGCGTTATCTTGGGCAGAAAAATAAGCTAAGGGTGTCATACACACGAAACAGTAAAGTTAAGCTAATTTCAAATTTACTAAATATGTAATTTTAAGGGTAATGGTGCACGGAAGCAATATTTTTACTCGCTTTTTGCCGTAAGTTGTTTTTCAACGGGTTTGTATATATTTTGGGTACGACAAGGCATTAACAATAATTTCGAACACCTTCTCAATCACATTCAACGTTATTCTTGGAACACCGATGGAAGATAAGATAAAATTACTTATTTATTATCTATCAGTGCTCCGAGAATAACAAAGGCAGTGAATATCTACCAGAATGAGAAAGCGTTGGAAATTATCATTAATCTATTGTCGTGCCGAAAAAATCAACAAGCCCTTTATTATGACGAAAATCGGATAAATATACTTACTGCTTTCGTGGACATTCCTCTTAACGAAATACAGAGGACCTCCCCAGATAACAACAAATCCAGAAGCAGCCTCTAATGACATAGAGCACTTCGCTCTATGTCATTAGAGGCTGCTTCGTGCGAACTTTCCCAAGTGTAAGGCTACGGTCACGACAAGGCGCAGAAGAACAAGATGGGCGCGTGTTTACAGATGATACGACCACTCTCCTCACCTTGGTTCACGCCGTCTGACTCACTCACAGTGGCCGCCAGGGAACTCGTTGCTGCTACGTAATTACGTTCCACACGTCGCTATTCAAATCTGGTTAACACGCGAGTGTTCCAAATAGCACTACGTGCGTCGTCCCGGGATGCGATGGGGATCTGACATATTTACAAACTAAAGGGGTTTACACAAGNCAAATAGCACTACGTGCGTCGTCCCGGGATGCGATGGGGATCTGACATATTTACAAACTAAAGGGGTTTACACAATAAGAAACTTAAGACACCTAGCCAAAAACACAATGGAGTTGCTACTGCTTACCGCAAGGGAAATCTTTTGGAAGTCTTGAATTTAGCCAATCACCGAAAAGCATTCATTAAAAATAACATGAAAAAAAAACAGAATAAATAAAACACTTTCGATTTTTATTGAATACATCACACACAGTGACATCGTTATTTTATCAGTTTCATTTCGGGAGCCTACTTATTGTATACTGATTTATGCTTTCTGCCTACGTTTTCTATTGTGTAAACCCCTTAATACCAGTACGATGTTCCACTTTCTGGGGTTTGGGGGTGTGTGTGTATGTGTGTGTGTAAAATGAGTGAGTGAAGATATTTGGGCGGCTCTTAAGAGCGAGGTCTTGAGANCAAATAGCACTACGTGCGTCGTCCCGGGATGCGATGGGGATCTGACATATTTACAAACTAAAGGGGTTTACACAAGAAGAAACTTAAGACACCTAGCCAAAAACACAATGGAGTTGCTACTGCTTACCGCAAGGGAAATCTTTTGGAAGTCTTGAATTTAGCCAATCACCGAAAAGCATACATTAAAAATAACATGAAAAAAAAAGAATAAATAAAACACTTTCGATTTTTATTGAATACATCACACACAGTGACATCGTTATTTTATCAGTTTAATTTCGGGAGCCTACTTATTGTATACTGATTTATGCTTCCTGCCTACATTTTCTATTGTGTAAACCCCTTAATACCAGTACGATGTTCCACTTTCTGGGGTTTGGGTGTGTGTGTATGTGTGTGTGTAAAATGAGTGAGTGAAGATATTTGGGCGGCTCTTAAGAGCGAGGTCTTGAGAGCCGATGATGGTGAAGTGAGGTCGGTATGGAGCAGCGCTGGAATGAAAGGGCGGGGGAAACAGGAGATGGCAATGACAGATTTCAAAGGTGTTCAAATAATCTTGAATAGCCTATACCTAATATATTGTCTACTGAAGAAAATGCGATGAAAAACGAAATAGATTTCAACCAACAATTTATACAGCTGAACTTTTTAGACTTTCTGACGACTAACATTTATAACGTCAAACAATTATTATTTTTTATTAATTTATTCTTGCGACAGTTGCTTGAATTTTTAATGATATAATAAAATTTCTTGAAAAAAAAAATTACATGTTAATGGAGTTTTTTAACTACGGAAGATTAATATTTGTTTGAAACAAGAAAATACTTGTTAGGAAATATTAACTGGAAAACGCAAGGCTTTCTTTTTGTGATGGCTGTCCACACTTGGTCACAGTTATTCATCCAAATGTTTGGTTTTGTCTATCTAAAATTTCTATTAGTATTATAACATTTCATACGAAGCAATGACAACAGTAATTAAGCGTGAATTTTTGGTAAAAATATGTTTTTTTTTTGTGACAGAAATAAGACGAGTGATCTAGTAGCTGGGATCTTTCTTCATCGGTGTTAAGCTGGGTTTCCATTAAAAAAAATAATATGCGTTAATAATTGTGCAGTAACCGCGGTTCTCGCTTACATAACTACGTCTNCGCTTACGGAACTACGTATTCTGGATTTACAGTTTACAGTTCACCTAATAATTCTTGACTCCAGCCAATGAAAACTTGCGATGAGCCTGCCCTGTTTACTTTCATTCCTAACCTAACCTCGTATAACACAACCATATTTAAGCCAAGCATACTAAAAAAGCAAACATTTTCTAAGCAGAGAAGCATATTTTTGTGAACAGATATAATCATAAACATGTGCATATACACAAGCCGTTTTAATATTTTTATACTAACATTACTACAAATAACAGTTTCCCGTAATGTTCTGATTGGTCGTCGTCTCACAAGTTTTGCTAAAGATATAAATTTTAATTATTTATTTTATTGCTTAAGGAAATCGCAACGCCCACGACCTGCTAAGTTCCATTGGAAACCAATACATAACATATCACACTTTCTGTTCTTGTTTACACGTCTTAACGCATAATTTAAAGACTAATTTCCCTACTGTAAACCCAGCTTAAGACTTGTTTTCCTTCTGTGCCAGGCTAGGACACAATGCTACAGCACTTGCGGGCTAGAGCGGCACAAGTGCTCGTTAGTTACGCAACGCTAATGCCGTGGTACCTGAGATGAGCCCCTGGGGTTGTCTGGCGGGGGCGGGGCCTGGGAACATACCATCGTTCCACGTCTCTTTGTTACAGGCCGATGACATCACACGGTCAGCCGTGCAGACACGGACTGCACTAATAACACGCTTCACGACGCCGCGTTTACAATTCACCCCGAGCTTATACGGCTTAAGTTTTCAAGGAACTAATGAATATTTACAATGGTAATAACAAAGTCGTTCATGTTCAACAACTGTGGATAACACCATATATACATACTATTTGCTGTTCACGGTAAACTGAGCACTTTTGAAAGCCCTGCTTGAGGTCTATTTGCATGAAAGATATGCATTCTTCCGCTATATGCAACATTTAAAGCCCTTACACAATTGAAAACTAACATTTGACTTTACGTTTGCTTTTCGACATGTTGTTTCTTATGAAACTTGGTACAATGGGGCTGTGAAAGGTAAAGTCAAGCACTCTTGACTTTACGATTTCGAAAAGTTGAAATTTAAAGTCAAAGTCAAGCAGCCATTTTGCCGATAACCTAACAAATATTATGTGGAATGGGCGTTTCTTTATTGTAGGGAGATTTTTATCTCAGTATATTAAACCAAGCTCGTCTAAATTAGATAAATGGCAAATTAATATATTGTGGAGGAAATATATGTATTTGAATTTTTNATTAAACCAAGCTCGTCTAAATTAGATAAATGGCAAATTAATATATTGTGGAGGAAATATATGTATTTGAATTTTTGAATAAAGTAAAAAGTGAGTTTTTTGTTTTGAAATAAACTTTTAATATACATTTTAGGTCTATTTTAAAAAAAAGGTACGTAACATACTTTTATGGATAATGTGATAATGATTTACATAACAAGATACACATTTTCACAAAGCTAGCAGAACCGATTTTCAATTGTATGAACTGACTTTACAAATGTTTTGTGTATTGGTGGTTTTGTCAAATGAAAGGATATGTAAAGTAAAATACTAAATTTTTTTNTTAAACCAAGCTCGTCTAAATTAGATAAATGGCAAATTAATATATTGTGGAGGAAATATATGTATTTGAATTTTTTAATAAAGTAAAAAGTGAGTTTTTTGTTTTGAAATAAACTTTTAATATACATTTTAGGTCTATTTAAAAAAAAAAGGTACGTAACATTCTTTTATGGATAATGTGATAATGATTTACATAACAAGATACACATTTTCACAAAGCTCGCAGAACCGATTTTCAATTGTATGAACTTTGACTTTACAAATGTTTTGTGTATTGGTGGTTTTGTCAAATGAAAGGATATGTAAAGTAAAATACTAAATTTTTTTATTGTGTAAGGGTCTGAACACTGCCAGGACCTGATCACTGTGTTCCTGCGTCGGTAAAATGAAACTAAATTATTATAAAAGTAAATAATTTACAAATTTGCTCATTCTTACTTTTAGGTACATTAAAAAAAAGCAGAAAGCAAGATAAATCATTTTAGTTTTCACATATGTTTTGCTTAACGCTTTTATTTCAACTTTTAGACATGGAACTACTTTCCCTCCGCCGTTACCAACTTTATAGGACGCATTCCAACCAGTGCTCCCGTCAAAGGTTAACTTTAAAAAATGCTCACTTTATCGTGAACAGTCTTTAAAATAGTGTACTGTTTATTTTTTTCTAACTTTCACACTTCACGCATTTGAAATAAAATGTAAGACGGGAAATACTATAGGTATAATTTCTGAAATCACTGGAGGAGACCGATTTTTGTATGATTGTTGTGATTATATAATAACATTGTCACAGTTAAGAAATTTTGCTACCTTCCCGAGGGCTGTTGTTTAGAAATTTCTAACTCATCGGCAAAGGCAGCGATCACATGATAGTAAAAATTCCACCAAAGATTAAGCTCAAGAACGCCGAAAATTAATACGCTCGCCGTCAAAAGCGAATGACAAAGTATGAAAAAATGTTCGAAGATGCACCCTGAGCCTGTGTGCCCGGACTTTGTGAAGCCCTCTCATTTGGAAATAGTCAGTAAATATATTTTATTGTAGCTTTAGACGTTAACTTTCAAGTCCGATGAAATATGTATAAGTACAGTGTTTATTACTTACATGGCAATATTTATTTTAAAAAGTGGCGAAAGGATAAAAAATAGCAACTAGGGCCTCAAACGTGTTCACTTCACCATGAAAAGCCTATACAAAAATTTACTCGTGGTACTTGTATAGGTTATAATACGTGTATTCTAAATTAAAAACAGGTTCCCAAAAAGTAAATAATTTTAATACCGCTAATGTAGGGAAATTAAGCAATTGTTCTTGCTGGTACTGTCTTGTAAGAGTTTTTGTAGTTTTTTTCCATACAGCATTTTGTAGTGGACAAGAGAAAGTAAATAATTAGTAATACAATAGTTATGTACAACTGCATGCGCCAGCACGCATAGATCTGGTCGTTGTAGTTGTTATGCCCTTAATAGGTAGTGTCTATTCAGAGCAAATTTATTTTCCTGAATATGTTTAATTTTTTTGTAACACTGCTATTACAGCAAGTCACGCCTTCATTTTGTAAATAATAAAATGTGTAAGTGTGTTCAAATATCCCTGATATACGTCAATCAGTTTAAAAGTTCTGTATCAAGCAAACGTTGACAACTTACATTTACGCTGTCACGTTTACTCTCATCCGCTAGTAACACATTTTGTAAACATAAACTTACTTTTAAATTTTAGTATTCGTATTACGATGATACGGGCTGTCAGCACACTTGAATATCATCGTCAGTGGTCTGAGTATCGCCTCAGACATCAGAGCCGTAACTTTTTAATGATAGGTTTTTTCAAATGAAGCAAAGTCGTTCCTCGTTGGAAGGACTCCAATTAACTGAAATAATTAACTACTTACCCTTCACTGATGTAAAAGTTTACCTAACTTATTTTGAATATGGCTAAGAAATCAAAACTACGTGAATACCGAGAAACAGAGGAATACTTTTCAGTAGTTTAAGTAATCGGCATTTGCCTCAAGTCTATCAGTAAAACGTAGAAAGCAAACCCATCGTCTTGTTTATTAGGCTTAAATGTGTATTAGACCTGCGATTCTTTTGTGAACATAAATTGTTAGCAGAGAACACTTGAGAAAGATATCTATCATTGTCGGGAAACTGTTCAACTTCTCGGTGTTTTCGTTTTTCTGTGAGCCTTAAAGAAGTCCCCGTTGGTTTTCAACACATTATGCGAGACCTTATTCTCCGCAAGCTAAGAATGGCACCGAACCACAAAACTTTTTTTTTTCCTGGATTTTAGTTTTACTTGGGTTAGAAAGATGCCTAGGATTGGCGTTTTCTAGCTTGAACTTGACACTACAATAGGCAACCCGCATTCATAATATTATGTACATTCCTATGCATGCGACAAATCATTAAGGTAAGGAAGGCACCCTCTAATATTATCCTGCTGGATTAAAATAACGCGACACAAATGACATTTTATTTGGCCTATCTTGCCATTTAGTACGTTTTAATTTTATAGCATATTTTCTTAACTACGTATTTATTATAAAATAACGCCAGTAAATGCTGTAAAAAGAAAATTAAGTAGAAAATGTTATAGTTATTAAATAACTACTTTATTTAAATAATATTTATTTGTCCTATTTCAGAAATTTTTATTGGCTAGCTACTGGGCTCAAGGCCTTTATTTCGACAATCACCGACAATTTGGGAAACCACCCTCCCCGCTCCCATCTAGGGTTAGGTGCTTAGAGGCTTAGGCATCTGGATGGGATCGGGGAAGATGAAAGGACTGATTGCAGAGCGAGGTAGAATCTTGGGTCAGGGGGAGTGAGCGTGCTTGAGTTTCGTGCTTGAGTTTCGAACCTTCAGCACACTGATTGTTTTTGGTTTTTTTTCTTCATTTCACTTATTTGTACTGCACTTGATTCGTTTTGAGAATTAAGGAATACTTACTATTGTTTTGCATGGCTGTGGTGGATTGTTATGGGGGCATGAAGGTACTACCATCGGCTATTATTTATTTCTCTCGTAAACGGATTTGATTAATCATAGTAAAAAATATCTTTCAGTGTACTTTGAAAACAACGCATGACTGATAGAATGCTTGACAGTATTTAGTAGCAAGTCCAAAAAGATTCGGGGAGTAGTGAAAACGAACGATAGTTTTAAACAGAATGTTCTTAGAGCCCGGGCAGTGAAGAGGGACCAAATCTGAGGAGCCGACTAATCAGGGACGTTGCCGAGCCAGGCGCGCGAGATGTCACGGCAAGCAACGACATAGTACATCTCCCGAGGACGGAAGGCCGAAGATTCTGTGGAGCGGCCGTATTTCTGACGGGAGATGCTGCCAAATGGAGAAATTTCGTTCTTCGACACAGAGAGCCTATTCGTCGCCGAAGACTTCCTGACCATACCTGCAGTCCAAGCGTCAGATGAGTAGAGTGCAGTGGGGTTGTTGGGCGGCCCGTAGCAATGAGAGTTGACGAGGGTAACGCGAGGTGGATATGGAGCAGCACCGAAATGCAAGGGTGGGGGAAACAGAAGACCCCCTAGAAAACCCGCCAACCAATGACATAGTTCCGCACGATCCCCACGTGCAGAAATCCGGTAGTGATTCCCACCGGGAATCGCACCGGGTTCGCCTTGGTATCTGTCACTAAAACCGGTGCATAAATATTCGAAGATTATGAACATGACATTCTGGAAACTGTGATCAGATAGACTTGAATGTCAAGTTAAAATAATTTTATTTTAAAGTATTAATAATTTTACATTGCCAATAATGGTAACTTTAGATCCCGTCCCGTAGTGAAATCATGTATTTATTCATTATCATTAGTAAAATACAATCTCTTTCGCTTATTACTGTTTTTATTTTTTTGTTAAAGTAGATTAATACTTATTTTCCGCAATAATTCACAGTATGATAAAATATTTACTTTCGTATCTACAAGGTCATTGCTTATTGAGTGAAGCTCTAAATATTGCTTGGTAGCTATATTTATACGTTTGGTAGTATAATCCATTCACGGTATCTTCGATACTTTTGAAAAGAANGTTGTTTAATTAGTGTGCATGAACCACGTATTCAAAATAAAACACGAACATCACACAAACTCAAATTCAAAAACAGTATCTAATATTTGCTACCCCAGTTTAAAATCACTCCTGACCTCATTAATACTCACTGTTTCTTTAAGAAGGAATTTTTGCTACGTGTTATTTACTGTACGCCGTTAAATGACATGCTATGTGACTCCTGAAAAAAAAAAAACAATAGGCCGACCTTTACCGCTTTTCAAACATCCTAAAAGGATGCTGCATATGCAAAGAGACAAAAAAACACCTTGTACTGGGATGAGCTGAGGTTAGTTAATTACTGACAAACATAAACAATGGAGCGACGTGAGTTGGTACTTAGTGAGAGGGAAGTAGAACCGTGTGGTTTCTTACGGCGCTGGAAATGACTGGAAATTAAATATGACGTGGCAGGCACTAGAGGTCAACGAAATATGAAAATGAGTTGTAATTACAGGCCGGAGGTTAACGTGTCCGCAAAATATGAAACTGCTGATGAAATGGTAGAGGCCGTGGGTGGCTTGCTATTACACACTTTCTACTTAATTATTAATTGTGAACTGCTGAAATATAAAAGCACGCGTTTATATTACTTCGTCTGCCCCTTACAATAAGTTGATTGCAAATACCTAGTCTAAGTTCAAATACAGTTATTCACTTAAAAATTAAAAAAATGTGAAACCTTATTCCATAGCTTGTAACTTAATGACTGAAAGTTTGTCACAAACAAAATATTTGAACTAAACCACCAGACTAGTGTATTGAATCACATTGACGATGAGAAAATCTAAACATAGCATTCCTTAACTCTTTGCATTCAATTTTAAATAACCGATACGAACATTTACATGCTTCTCACCTAACACACAATAAATTGTTTCATAGATACTTTAAAAAATACATATTTTTTGAAGACTAATTAATTGTGAAAATGTGATCGACACCGAAAACACCTTCCCCATTCTTCTCCTAGAGCGCCCATCCTAAATGGTCCATCAAGTGTTAAACAAAGTGCATCTTCACCGCCACTCGCCAGATGGATCAGGTGCCTGACTGAAGCATCGATATACATTCCCTTCGATTCTGAAGATGTCTTTTCCCACAAAGCAAATGAAATTAAAGTTTCACTTTTCTGAAACCTCTACTTTGTTTTCCGGTAAATAATGTTTCTTTCACAAGCGTGTCTGCCACGGTACAGTAGTTACTTGTTTTCTATCAGCAGTTGTTTATTTTAACTGTCCGGTATTTCGGAATGGTATGATATATTGTGCTGAGAGATACTCTCTTGTTTGTAAAACATGCAACACCATAAAGGAACCATCAGAACGGAACGGCATTTATCACACGCGTTACTACTGATACTGGTAGTATCACCAAAAAAAAATTACAGTTTCAGAGCAATGCAACAACATAACTTGAAAAAGAAAATCAGCATGTTGTAAAGGCTCCACGNCATCACCAAAAAAAAAATTACAGTTTCAGAGCAATGCAACAACATAACTTGAAAAAGAAAATCAGCATGTTGTAAAGGCTCCAAGAGCTGTAATAAGAACTGCTTCACGCAGTAACATCGAGCAAAACAGGCCTTGGACGTGTAATTGGGCAATCGCCTCCACAGTGCATCGGTAAAAGCAAAGGATAGCTTATATCCCTGCATTTTCCAGAAAGGGTGCGTTTGTAGGCGTGGTTCAACCTATGGCTGGCATGTAAAAAACCCATATGCTTTGGGGAGCGATAAGCTACTAGATAAAGCTGCCCAGTAGTGTGTAATCAGACGATTGTGCTCCCTGCTTCNAAAAAAAAATTACAGTTTCAGAGCAATGCAACAACATAACTTGAAAAAGAAAATCAGCAT
This sequence comes from Clitarchus hookeri, assembly GCA_002778355.1. NCBI lineage: Eukaryota > Metazoa > Arthropoda > Insecta > Phasmatodea > Phasmatidae > Clitarchus > Clitarchus hookeri. The sequence goes on from NQII01000354.1 coordinate 165,673, forward strand.
GTTGTAAAGGCTCCAAGGCATCGAGCAAAACAGGCCTTGGACGTGTAATTGGGCAATCGCCTCCACAGTGCATCGGTAAAAGCAAAGGATAGCATTTTCCAGAAAGGGTGCGTTTGTAGGCGTGGTTCAACCTATGCCTGGCATGTAAAAACCCCTATGCTTTGGGGAGCGATAAGCTACTAGATAAAGCTGCCCAGTAGTGTGTAATCAGACGATTGTGCTCCCTGCTTCNTATGCTTTGGGGAGCGATAAGCTACTAGATAAAGCTGCCCAGTAGTGTGTAATCAGACGATTGTGCTCCCTGCTTCTAGTGAAATTGTTTTTCCAGGCAGATGCCAGGGTAAATTTGGTCAGGCGTTTGGGCATAATCGAACCAGTCCAGAAAGGTGGCATTTTACCAGATGATGTGATTGTAGCAAGGACTTTGATTTCTTCAAAATCTAACAGTTTGCCAGTAAGGTTGATTAATTTATCTGACCGTGCTATCGGTCTTGAGGAGGGGATCACTATAGGGGTTTGCAAGCAGGTCTCACAGGTGCTTGCAAATGTTCCAGAAGCTTCGATGCCACTAAATACCGAATGTCTTATACCAGATGCTCTGAGGGAACTGCTGTCAAGAACAAGAGAAAACCTCTACTGGTAACAAAAGAAGGCTGTTTCAGAATAACTACAGATAAATAGAGGTGCTTTCTCGTGTGAACCCGATGACCTTAGCCGAACTAATGTTGTATGCCATCACATCGACACAGGGGGCACCAGGCCTATAAGCAGCCACCATGGCGACTACCGCCAGCTTCACATGAGGTGGTTGATGACATTCTGAACGAGATGAGGGATTTGGACGTTATAGAGCCATCAACTAGTCCATGGCCTTCTTCCATTGTGCTTGTTAGAAAGAAAGATGGCCCTAAGATTTTGTGTTGATTACCGCCAACTTAATAATGTGACCAAGAAAGGTTATTACCCACTCCCTAGGATAAATGACACACTGAATAGCCTAGCAGGTTCACAGTGGTTTTCTACTTTGGTCATGAAGAGTGGGTATTGGCAGTGGGAGGTAGCCCCGGAAGACAAAGAAAAGACTGCCTTTTGTGTCCAAGGGAAAGGAACCTGTCAATTCAAGGTTATGCCCTTTGGACTATGCAATGACCCTGCCACCTTCGAACGATTGATGGAGAAAGTTCTGCCCTTAGACATTTGCCAGGTGTACCTAGACGACATTGTGGTCACGAGAAGAACATTTGAAGAGCATCTGACATGCCTAGTTTCTGTGTTTCAGAAAGTCGGTGCAGCAAACCTGAAATTGGTTCCTAAGAAATGCCACCTTTTCCAAAAGAAAATTAATTTCTTGGGCCATGTTGTATCGGCCCATGGGATTGAAACAGACTCTGAGAAGGCCAGAGTAATAAGAGATTGGCCTCTCTACCAACTGATAAAACTGAAGTGCGAAGTTTCCTAGGCTTATGTGCTTACTACCGTCTATTTGTGCCCGGGTTCACCACAATCGCCAAGCAACTGCATGAATTGACTGAGGCAAAAATAAAATTTTNTACCGTCTATTTGTGCCCGGGTTCACCACAATCGCCAAGCAACTGCATGAATTGACTGAGGCAAAAATAAAATTTTATTGGACCTCAGAGTGCGAAGTTGCTTTTAATAGAATAAAGGAAATTCTGATATCTCCCACAGCGCTCGGCTCCCCGAGTAGAGATGATTAATTCATTCTGGTTACTGATGCAAGTGATGTAGGTATCCGGGCTGTGTTATCTCGGATTCAAGATGGAAAGGAAAGGCCACTGGAATACTTCAGTAAGATGCTACACAAGCCTGAGAGGAATTACTGTGTAACACACAGGGAGCTTCTGGCTGTGGTGAAGGTAACTGCACATTTTCACCCGCATATTTATGGCAGACACTTCAGCCTAAGAACTGATCATGCTTCATTATGCTGGCTACTAAATTTCAAGAACCATGAAGGTCAAATAGTTCGGTGGATACAGCACCTGCAAGAATATGACTTTGAAATACATTACAGGTCTGGACGCCTTCACAGCTATGCAGATGCNGGTGGATACAGCACCTGCAAGAATATGACTTTGAAATACATTACAGGTCTGGACGCCTTCACAGCTATGCAGATGCACTTTCCAGGAGACCATGCGAATCACTCTGTCTTCATTGTCAACGTCAGGAGGAAAAGGGCGGCGAATCGTGGAAAGCAAGGAAAAGAATTAAAGGCAATGTATTTTGCGATAGCCAGCCTAGGCATGACATGCAAGGCATACTGGGCACAGTGGGATTCCCTTGCTCTTAAGAATGGTGTGCTGTACAGGAACTGGGAAAGTAATGATGGGAAACACAGTCATTTACAATTGGTCTTATCAGAGTGATAAATCCCAAAAGTGCTAAGAAAATTTCACAACACAACAGCAGGTGGTCACTTCGGTGTAAATAAGACCCTCGACGGAGTTCGAATGAGATTTTATTGGCTGCATTGTCGGGAGGATGTTGAGAAGTGGTGCCGTCTGTGTGATACATGTACCGCGAGGAAGGGTCCGAGGGTTAAGGTACAAGGTCCCCTTCATCAGTATGGAACAATGTTGGAGCCCCATTTTACCAGTCACTGAGAGGAGAAATCGGTACCTTCTGGTAGCACAAGATTATATCACAAAGTGGTCCGAGGTTTTACAAAGTGGTCCAAACCAAGAGGCTGGTATGGTAGCTGATGCACTTGCAGAGCAAGATTTCTCCAGGTTTGGAGTGCCACTTATTCATTCTGATCAGGACGAAATTTAGAAGCCACTCTTTTCCAAGAGGTAACAAGGATTTTAGGAATGAAGAAAACACATATCACGGCATCCCACCCTCAGTCGGATGGGATGATCGAGAGGCTAAATAGTAACCTGGAACAGTATCTGGCGATCTTCGTAGAAGACAACCAGAAAGATTGGGACTCCGAGGTACCCTTATTTCTCCTGGCATATTGTTCGGCAGTCCACGAGGCTACAAGGATAACACCTTCAAAGATGCTGTTTGGGAGAGAGCTCCACCTCCCTGGTGACATGCTGTCCGGACATCCAGTGGAAGAAGCAGCCACCCCAGAATATGCAATTTAACTACATCAAACGTTAGTTGGCATTCATGAGTTTGCCCGGAGGAACCGTAAAATTAATAGTGACTATGAAAACACGATATGATAGGAGAATGCCTGAAGGGACTTTTCAAGAAGGACAGCTAGTGTGGTTGTACAACCCTCAGAGGCGGAAAGAGTACTGCCCAAAGCTACAGAAATGTTGGGAAGGCTCGTACGGAATACTTAAACGGATAAATTATGTGTCTTATCAGATTTATCGAAAGGGCTCTCGGGCGAAGCATAAGGTTGTCCACATTGACCAACTGGAGATGTACGAAGGTCCAGATGTTGGAGAGAGTGTTCGGGACGAACATACTTGTGGATGCAGTGTTACGTACTGCAGCTCACACCGGTCGCGAGCTCCTGTTACGCACAAATGAACCCGGCTCTGTGAGGATGTTACCCACCTCGACCCTCCCCACCCCCCAGGCAGACCAGCTCGCTGCCCTGTCGCTCACCCAGGTGGGGAAGGAGATTGACAGCAGCGACCTGGTGGGCGTCACAGTCTCTCCTCCTCCCCCCCTGGTGGAGAAGCCGATGAGTTTAGAGGGCATGCAAGAATATTCTGGGAACTAGGACCCTCGGCGCAACGCTGCAATTAGAGAAATTTCTGTGTGATGGCTTACGATCCTATAAATATTGCAACAGTCTAAGGGTCGGGAGTCTTTTGCGGAAGCCATCTGGGTGAGTGCAGTGGGCGAAGTCGAGCGTGGACGACGGCGGGAGACTGCGAGACGACAGCGGACGAGGTGTTTGTGGTGTGTATGGACGAGAGGGTGTGATACCCGAATGAATGCTACTGTGCCTGAGGGCGCTTGGAGAACTCTAGAACATTGCAGTCTGGTGGGACTGTTAAATGGTTTGCCATGTTAAATAACTTTTTTATAAAAATTCCTGAGACACTTTTGCTGTGATTACTCACAAAAAATGGCTCATTAAGTTATTTGTGGCACCTTATGTGTTAGAAAATGAGTGGAACTTGACAGAAAATGTTACAGATTCTGTCCATATTTTTTTTGTTGTATATTGAATGGAAAAATTTAGTACTTCATTTTGATGCTACTTCTTGGAAGATTACAGATAGTTTATATATTTTACAATTCTCTAACACTTAATGACCAATAATTCTTATTAACTTCTGGAGACACACAATCCACAAAACCAAACACATGGCTTTAAAATTTATGTACCGCGTTTTAAGAGTTCAATTTAAATTGAAAAGTAGTTTTTGTTTTCTGTAAAAACTAAATTCAGGAAAAAATACAGTAGGTATAAAAGTTTATAACATACAATTACCTGCTTAAAATCATGCAAGTGATGAAATATTTAGATACATAATTACTAATTCATCATGTGTGGCCACATCTGCTCAAATGAACATAACATTGTTCTTGAGGTTTCCACAATATACTGATAATGAGCACATATTCTGCAAAACTTGCATATTATCAAGTACTTTGTTGAGAATTTAGTTATATTGTGCTTAAAATATCCAATACAAGTCTGGGATTTAGACCACTATGTCAGTTACATAGAAAGTACATAATTGTATTATGTATATTCATTTGTGATTTTAATGAATTTATTTTATTTGAACTGAAACAACACACTAAATTACGCCCCAGCTACATTACATACACATGCATCAAGTTTTCTCATTCACCTTTTTTTTTTTTAAAAAGAAAGATTAATGAATTTTCGAAGACTTCCTAATTATATTTTAAATGTAAGAATGTGTGTTACATTTCCATTCAATGTTTTGTTGTCAGTTTCACGAGAATCATTGAGTGAAGAGATTTGGGCAGCTCTTAANTAAAAAGAAAGATTAATGAATTTTCGAAGACTTCCTAATTATATTTTAAATGTAAGAATATGTGTTACATTTCCATTCAATGTTTTGTTGTCAGTTTCACGAGAATCATTGAGTGAAGAGATTTGGGCAGCTCTTAACTTTGAGGTCTTGAGAGCCAAAGTTTCATGAGAATAAGTTATTTTACATAGCACATTTTTTTATTCGTTAAGCCTCCTGATATGACAGTAACTACAGCATCTTTTGTTCTCCTTTTACACGCAATTGTTGCTGCAAAACATTTGGGTATGGATTTTGCCATTTTTGAGAACCTTTCAGTTATTCTTTCATTGCAGCACGACTTAAGTTTTAGGGCTCTTAGAGTTGAGAGACTTGGGTGGCTCTTAACATTGAGGATTTGAGAGGCGATGAGGGTGAAGTGAGGTATGGAGCAACACCAGAATGCAAGGGCGGGGGAAACGGGAGATCCCCGAGGAAACCTGCCGACCAGCGGCATCGTCCAGCACGATTCCCACATGTGAAAATCCAGGAGCAGCCCCGCCGGGAATTGAACCCGGTTTGTCTAGGTGGAAGGCGAATAGTCTGACCACTACACCACTGACGGCCCCTTCGAGAGTCAAGATTTGAGAATGCTGCACCATCATAAATTTTAGATTAGAAATACCACAGAAAATGCTTATTAGGCTTGTAACAGTGTGCGCAAGTCTGAAAGAGGCCCTCAAACACTAAACCGCATAGATTCCAAGTGTTTACGTGGCGAACTTCAGGGGCACTGGCAGCAGTAGGACAATGTGATGCCATCCATCTCCATGGTTTGAATGACATGCGAGATGTACATTGGTCCTAATCTCCTGAGCCCTAATAACTGAACAAGTGTTTTTGCAATTTAATTTTGATCGTTATTCCAAATTTTTTATTTATAATTTCCCTAACATAAATGATGAGAAAAAGGTAATTTATGAGTAGAAAAGATGAGGCGTAGCAAATGATTTCATATAAAACTTAATATAATTTTATTTACTATGACAACATTGAACTTGCATATTAAATAAAGGCAAACATTTTCCCCATGGAGAATTCACGCAATATGGGGACTATATTTGATCAACAGTAACTGCTACTCAGGGGAAAGTTTCGGAATTTCAGGTCTTTGCTAGCAAAATTTTCACTATGATTAAAATTTTTTAATGGCACCCATCAGTTAATATTTGACACAGAGAAATTTTCCCAAGTAAACATTTCCTGTACCTGGTGGATTAATTGTAATTAACTTCATTAAGGGAAATATCAATTTTTCTCTCTCCGATATTTCTTGGTATTTTTTGTAATAAATAAATGTGTTTAAATGTTTATGGTTTTGTTAGTTTTGTGGGATTAGATGGGTTTTTTTTTTCTGGCATCATGCACAAAGCATTTAACGCTATTTGTACACACACGTACAATAGTTTTCCCACATCACACATGACAATATAATCACACCGCAAACACTGCTTTGAAGATATTATGTATTATGTACTAATGGAACCTACTGGACATAAAATGAACGAGCCTGTACAAACAGAAAACTAATGCTTTAATTACCTGGGATTTTTAAAATTATACACAGTAAAAAAACAATTTTTCCAAATAATTTAATTTTTTTTCCCAAAAACATTTATACAATATACAATGCAGGGAAGAACAATGCAATATTACTCTAAGATGTGTTGTTAACATTAATTAGCTGGTATAAAAAAATAAACTTAATGGCTTATTTTACAATTACATTATAATTTATAGGTTATATGTCCTCCAAAAAACTTATGCAGATGTCATTTCTTAATTTCAGAAAAACATAACTACCACAGAGTTACGAGGACATTAATTTACAGAAAATGGGTTTAAAATTTTTTTTTGTAATACTGGAGCTACGACAAAACAGAGTAAAAGTTTACATTTCAGAAACTATGCACATCAACTTTGAATTAATAAAAAAGGTAAAATATTTTGATATTTGCCAATAATAAATAGAACATATTGTACGTGCTGATAATTTTATATGTATGTAAACTAAAGCTGCCAACGTAATAAGGAAGAAAACAGATTTAGAAAACATAAAATGTGTGGTCAGAGCTGACCATGTTTTGAAGACACTGAAGAAATGCAACAACACCATAGTATACACATAACTGTCTCGCTTCACACTATCAACAAGCTACAAATATTTTCCCAGTAGTGTACTATGACCGATGTCGCTCTTTTTGGATTCTGTTACTATAAGCTCTCGATACGAGATTCCACGAGTCCATGTATCTATCCATACACATGGCCACACATTTCTGAAACAATCACAAGTACAAATAAATTATGTATAATGGACACATTTACGTAAAACTTAATACAACAAATAAAATTCAAAACTCTAAATATATATAAAAAATTTATCATAAGTATTTTGTATTGCATTAAATTCCAAAACTTTAAATAAATATTTATTCTAATAATTAAATTGACAGTAGTTAAATTATTATAAATTTTATGGCATTTTGTACTCTTAATATTTTTCCATTAGACAGTAAGAGCAACAAATCAATGTGCAATATTACAATTCTACAGTGTTAATATAACTACTGCGAAAACTGGAAGTCTGCAAGAAGTTTTTCCTTTTGTAAATCACGGCAGGATAATTTCACTTTCTCTAGTTCTATTAAGTCATTGTTCTATTAATGAATTTACTTATAATAGCCAGCATAACATACATATAATATGGAACTTATCTTGATAATAAAACACTGACTATAATGTATTAACGAAAGTTTAAAAAAATCAACCTTTCACATTAAAACATCACTCAAAAACATATATGTTCGAAGCAACTGCCCCTTCTTTGATAGCCAGTACCGATAACGCACACTACAATAATTACCACCATTTCAAGAATGCAATATTGAGATTATGTCAATGGTTTCTTTGGCTAAGCTGGTCATTTACTTTGCTTGAAAATGCTTCAAATAAAGCTCCAAACTTTTTGGGTCTCAGATATACATGTTTTACTGAACTGTTTGTATGTCACCTAAACCCAAAATTTCTTGTAATTCTTAAGTTTCTATTGGACGCCTAAAAGGTGAGTCCTATCAGCTGCAACTTTGCTCTGAAGTTTCAATGCTGGCTGCTTCAACCATTTAGAAACAAAATGTTTGTGATGTAGTTGCATGTTTTGGCCATTTATTTACACCCTGATTTTGCGAGTTAGGAAGTCTCCTTCCTCACTACTTCTAGTCACGTCACTTTTTTCCTGCAGAATAGTAAGTACACTTCGTGGCGCCTCCTAAAATTAGAACATTTAATGAAAGCATGAGTTGTGGAGATATTTTCTGGGTTCATGCATAATGTGTAATATATCTCTGTTATATATAAATTGAGAACACTTTTAATAGTTGTACGCACTGGTGAAACCTTTTTAGTTGGGCCCCCAGCAAAACATATCTGGATCCTCTTCCGCTAAGTGTTTTTGCATAATAAACACAATTATTCATTTGTACATTTTTTATTCAATGACAATAACTCTGTCGCAAATATAATTCCAACACATTTCGTAATACATTCTCGTGTTAATCATTTCAGTCGCAATGTCCTATTTGAGTCCAGACGTGTTTATTATATCAGACGGTCAGCTAATTCTGCCATCAACACATGAGACAGGATCAGGAGAATGGGAAACAACACAATGCTGGTAATGCGCTACAAACATGGCGATTGGTGGATCACGCTCTGTTTTTTGTGCACATTAAAAAAAACCATGTAATCAACTACAACACAAGGGCTTCCTAGCCTTTGTTTACCCCCCTCCCCCTCTCTTTGCAAGGTCTGCAGGATGTAATTGATGCCCCTGGTTGTATGTAAAAAGCATGCTTCACCTATATTTACACAAAAATTTACTGAATCAAGTAGTACAAATGTAAAGACACTTCTTTAAATTATTTTGAGACAGGTGGGTGAAATAAAAAATTTATATATATTACATTATACTGCAAGAAACATAACATTAGCAAACATAGTTTTCCCTCATTTAATTTAAAAATAATAAGTAATAATGAAATTAAATTTAATTTAAAGCCGTGAAAAGGTTAACACTACCTAAGAAAATACAACTATAAAAATGCCTAGGCCTACATTCCATAACTTACTAAATTCATACCTGTTCAGAACTATCCAGTGAAGTTCCTGGCTTGCTGATACACTTTTTGAAACATTTCTCTGTCATTTTCTAAAACAAAATTAAAAAACAATGATTAGTAAAATCAAGATTACAAGCAAACAAGAAATTGTTAAGAATCGTAAGTTTTCTGAAAAATGAGAAAAAAAATACTAGGAAATAGGGTATATGGATGTTACTAATCACCCTTAATATGAATTTCATGGGAAGTTATTCATTGTGTATACCATGAAATGTGATTGTAGGAAGGACTAAGAAGATCAGGGAAACTGTGGGGTAAAACACATAAAATTTATGTAAAATATATGTAATTTGGTTTGCTTAACCATGTTAAATGTGAGTAGACCTCTGGAAACAAAACTTAAATTCATGGTATGTGAATCTCGACAGATGTCTGTGCTGACACGCTAAGGACTTACAGGAATAAATAATTAAACCATGTCAGAATAACACTTATTATTATTACATTCGTTTCACCCTCTTTGGGGTACGATGAAACAGTCATTTCTTTGAGTGTTGCTCCTTCCTTTGCACCCAGTACTTCTTCATTCTTTCAGATCTTCTTCTTTTCTCCTCATCTGAGATGATGGGTTTCGACCTTATTTTAGATTTTTCTTGGAACCTTATCCCTTCGTCTTTAAATTNCATCTGAGATGATGGGTTTCGACCTTATTTTAGATTTTTCTTGGAACCTTATCCCTTCGTCTTTAAATTTTATCTGAACTGTTCTATCAAGTAATGACTTTTCTGTAATTTTTAATTCTCTTAGGTCTTTTTCAATTTCTGTGAACCAATTAGGCTTCGTTTTGCGGTTACGGAAGAAATCAAAAATCTATTAGAATTCATTCTGAGAAGATGTCCGTAAAACTTTAGTCTCCTAAACGCGTATCATAGACTCTCAAAATCAATTTTCTTGTATAGCGTTTCATTCTTGACGTATACTATATTATTGTAGAATAACACTTAATCATGTTGGCTTTTGCAAAACTTAGCTTGTTGAAATTCAAGAGAGAATTGTAATATGCTCCGTAGAAGTTGTACAAAAAAAAAATATATATATATATATATATTGTACAAAGAGATATTATGAGGATTTCTTTAAATGTATAGCCACAATTAATTTGTATTACAATGGTGTACTTAAGGAAACAAATGTACTTTGACAGTGGGTACCGCTTTCAATTATACCATACTGTATAGGGATCAGTTGACCGTTATACGTGAATGTGTGCGCAGTTGGCGTTTGGTGTTCCTTGTGAATTTGAGAGTGTGAAGGCTTGTGATTTACGAATGGAGAGTCTTAGTACAAGTGTTTATTTGTTATTATTTCTGTGTGAAATGTTAAATCTTTTTATAGTGTAGAAATACGAGTGCTTGTGGAGTTTAAACTCATCAGAACAAAAGGTAAATGTGTTCTATACATGAGTTATCAGCAATGCATCACCAAGGAGGTATATCCACCACTTACATGGGTGAGCAACGCTATTTACATTCAGTAATACAATGTACATAGTCGAGGTTTAGCAAGGAAATTGTATTCAGTGCAGTTATAGTTTTTACTTTGGGTTTGATTACTGTGATCCTGTGTGAATGATGTTCAAGCATAATCCCAATTGACATTTGTTTTAGATAACTTTTACATCTTTTACTCCACAATTTTTTTGATCTTCATAGCCCCCCNTAATCCCAATTGACATTTGTTTTAGATAACTTTTACATCTTTTACTCCACAATTTTTTTGATCTTCATAGCCCCCCACAACAGCATTTTGTAGTATCTACTGTGAATATCATGATGGCTCTATTAAATTCATGTTCAGTGTGATTAGTAACATAGATTCATAGAATTTTCTTTTCTGAAAAGCTGTGNTGATGGCTCTATTAAATTCATGTTCAGTGTGATTAGTAACATAGATTCATAGAATTTTCTTTTCTGAAAAGCTGTGATTTTTTAACAATTACCTTAGAGGTTTGTTTGTTGCTCAGTTATTTTCTTACTATCCTAGGTTAGTATACTGATAACCTAAACCTACCCTAGAATGGTTTAGGTTATTGTAAAGTGCCAAAAATACTTATTTACTTACTAGGTGTTAAAAAAAACTATGATTTTTAGTAGGTATCTGTGGATAACAGAGGTTTTTCTGATATTTAGCTGGTTTTTGTGCACTGTAGGTTATATGGGAACTGGTAACCTTTGGGTGTTTTTTTTTTCCAGCTCATTCTCAATAATTCTGTTATGTAGCTGGCACGCCAATGCAATTTGATTTTCTAAGAATTTTTGTGCCGCAGTGTTCCCCTGTAGTTTTACAACCGTAATTGTAAAATAGGCTCCACTGATGACGCACAGGTCAATTCCTGCACTTATTTGTTCCTCTTTGTTTAGGTTCAAACAGCAAACAAGTGACATCACAACTTTGATGTACTTTTGAATGGGATGAAACAAGATAAGGGCACTTGGGAGGCCAGTTCGAACACATGGCTAGTTTTAAACAAAAACTGTGACTCAACCACTTCCTAGTTAGGTTACGAAATGGCTGGAAAATGGGATAGAATTCATCAACTTCTCGAGACTTCCATTTTATGATTTTTTGAAGCGAATACATTTTTAGAATCACACCAACACAGGGGGTGCCAGGACAGATGTAATGTTTGCAGGGTGATCAATTCCAACACTGTAACATTGTGACTAGTAAGACAATGGTAATTATCCAGTTTAGCGGCTTTTCTGAACGAAACATCCTAGACCAACAAAAGTAGCATTTGGATTCTGCACAGCTTACCTAGTTCATGTTCAGAAGGGAGTCATGTTAAAATAAGTAGAACATATTAAATAAAATAGTTTAAAGTACCAATTGTTCGGCGCTTTGTTTACCTCGGTCGTTATTATGTTTGGTTACGTCATGATTCCTGCTGTCACCTTATTGGCTTGAAGATATTGTTACGTCACGGTGACACGTCACATGTGATTTTTAATGGACAATTTTTCAAACATCTTAGTAGCCATTCTGATTTTTGTCGGCGTCGGTCGTGATTTTCCAATCTGGCGGATTTAAAATGGAGAAAGCAATGACGAGTGCTTCTGTGCATTATATTCACCTATTGAGTGCTTCAGTGCGTAATATTCGGCTATGAACGAGTGCTTCAGGTGTTATATTTGCGCATGTGGTGTTTTAGTGGTACAGGCGTGTTTCGTTGAGTGAGGTAAGGTTGACTTGGCTGTTGACAGAGGAATTGTACCAGCCGCCTACCTAGGCGAGTTAATTGATATTTTTTTGGTGTGTTTTACGGTTCCTTTAAATCCCTATAATCCTACATTCATAGGTTAGTGTAAAACCCTACAATCCTAGGTTAGTTTAAAATCTTATAATTCTAGGTTAGTTTAAAACCCTACAATCCGAGGTTAGTTAAAAACCCTACTATCCTAGGTTAGTTTCACACCTTATAATCCTAAGTTAGTTTAAAACCTTACAATCCTTGGTTAGTTTAAAACCCTACAATCATAGGTTAGTTTAAAACCTTACAATCCTAGGTTAGTTTAAAACCCTTCAATCCTAGCTTAGTTTAAAACCCTACAATCCGAAGTTAGTTTAAAACCCTACAATCCGAGGTTAGTTTAAAACCCTACAATCCTAGGTTAGTTAAAAAATGTAAAATAGTGATTCACTCATCGTGGGGTTAGGTTNGCTACAATCCGAGGGTAGTTTAAAACCCTACAACCCTAGGTTAGTTAAAAAATGTAAAATAGTGATTCACTCATCGTGGGGTTAGGTTCTGTTAGGTTACGTGGGCACATATTACGAAATTAGTCATGCGTTAACGACCCCAGTATATTCGTGTTCTGCGTAATTAGTAGTGTGGGAATATACCACTTTTCGGGGTTTTTTTTTTTTTACAGAAAAGCCCCTAAACTGGATAATTACCAAATATAAATACGGATATGACAAAGTCTCTTTTTTGTCACTTTGCTGCAACATGACGGTAATGAGTTTGTATAACAGCAACACAGCCGTTGTTTTTCTGACAGGAAATGTAACGGCCTATAAAATTGGGATTAGATGTACATGACGATTCAAAGAAAGTTACCACTCGGGTTTCATGACAAGATACGGGAAATTATGCGTAATGAATGGAGAAAAGTTCTTTGTGCCAAAATATAAACGGAACACAAGGAAGGAATCATTTGAAAATTGCGAGGCAGCTGTTACCAAAATAGGTACCAAGAAACACCCTGGGTCAACACCACAAAAATTTACATAACCATACCGTTAATAGTTCTTGTGCGTTCGCCAACGCGATCTGTTGTTTTACTTGATCCATGAGTTCCTCTTTCTGTCCTCCAGTCAAAGATCCTGACTGAGGAAACGAATCCATTTTGTAGTATATAAAACTAAAATAAAGTCTATTTTTCTACTATTTACAGCAGATACATGTGCTCTTCGATCAGCATGGCTACCAATATACGAGATAAACTTACCTTACAATATTTCGGGGGAAAGAATTTACACGCGGAAAGCGATTTCACTTTTAAAAAAAAAACCTGATCAGAACAAAATTTAAAGATGAGTAAATTTAACTTTATATGGTGGTTGGTAGTAGTAAGTAATATATCTGATGCTGTTATGATCTTAGTTATTGTTTCACTTGTTAACAATTGAAAGGTGGGGCTAGAGAGTGTAGCGGCAAAATTAAGTCGACATGAACAAAAATGCCGAAATTACGACATGCATTCTAAACGAAAATTGTTTGAATTGCTCATTTGCATTTCATTACCCGGGATTGAGATTTCCTATCATAATAGTTACCTATTCGCATCTTCACTGAAACTACATAAAAACGTTCAACAAGAATAATGAGTGAACAGAGAGAACTATCTTGCTATAGTAAGTTATGTAGTTAACAATTGACATGTGCTTGTGTATACTTGTAAAATATATAAATTAGGCTACTAAGTTTCAAATGCGGTTATTTAATGGTAATGATACTCATGTGGTGTTATATTTCTTTAAGAGCCAATATTTGTCCCCCCCCCCCCCNCCTTAAGTTGATAGTCACACCTCACAATCTCCATCTTCTCGCACACCTTTTCTTCAGATCACTAAGCCTCATCCTTGAAGTTCCACTCCCGGCGACTAGACAAGACGTACTCGACCAGGCGCACATCTTGCACTACCACCACATCATAACAGACATCACAGATAAATTGTAGACAGAGTATGAACATTAGATTCACCTGAAAATTTTTTGTATTTCTGTGATCTGAGAAAAACTCATCAAAATAAATTATTTCTGGTGTTTGTTTTTGGGTATCATGTTAAATGACTGTTGGAGCCTGAAACTGACTTGACTACCCCTTTGAGATGAGCAAGCGTTAGAGAAGCTGGCTTTTAATCGAGGAACACTCGAACTAACCCAGCCCAATGAATTCCGTAATCAAAAAGCTAACTCACGTTAGAAATACACCATACTGCTATTAAGACAAGGCTGGCAGAAGATGTTGACTTTGCAGAAACTTGCCAGAGTTTGTTAATTTAGCAGGTATCCGGTTCGCTGACAGTTTGTGTTTGCCAGTATATGTACCACAAGAACAAAATCACTGAGCATGTCTGCTCAGTTTACTTTCACTAGCATCCTCAGGGAAAAGAATAAGGGAATGCAGAATAGATTCAAGAGGGTGCCCTCAGTTAAGGAAGGCTCTTTGTGTAAGGGAATTGAGCCCTTTATGTCTACGAGCTAGTAATTTCAGAATTATCCAAAAAAATGATAACTTACAAATATAACCCTGGTAAAATATATAATTTTTTCTACTATATCCACGGGATGTTTTATAAATCCACATGATTTTTCAATATGGTAAGCTTGGCAAAAGACAAATATACAACTTCCATATAGCTGCGATCTGCTTTATCATAAGTCCCTATTCTTAACAATTAACCTACCAATTAAACATTAAACTAAAATAATATAAGTATGAATAATATTGTTCCTTAGGGTTCTTTTAATTGTAGTTTACAAACTGTGTCATTTTGGCTCTACAAGTGTGTAAAAATCACTATTAGGTTGGCTGTGTATGTGTCAACATCCAGGTGTTATGTATTTTCATGTGTTTACGATCATCTATTTCAGTATATAATACATGAAAGTGTTACCATTAGAAATTATAATGAAATTGTTTGTCAATATGGATTCTTTATGATATTTGGTAATTATCTAGTTTAGGGGCTTTTCTGAAAAACACAATAAAAATTTAAAATTATGATATATTTCTACTCTACTAATGATGCAGAACACGAATATACTAGGGGCATTAACGTCCGACTAATTTCGTAATATGTGCCCACCTAACCTAACAAAACCTAACCCCACGATGGGCGAATCACTATTTTACATTTTTAAACTAACCTAGGATTGTTGGGTTTTACACTAACCTATGATGTTAGGGTTTTAAACTAACCTAGGATAGTAGGGTTTTACACTAACCTAGGATGTTTGGGTTTTATACTAACCTAGGATGTTTGGGTTTTACACTAACCTAGGATGTTTGGGTTTTACACTAAAATACGAATGTAGGATTGCAGGGATTTAAAGGAACCGTAAAACACACCAAAAGAATGTAAATTGACTCACCTAGGTAGGGGGCTGGTATAATTCCTCTGACGTTAATAGACACAAACAAACATATTTCGCAAGTTTTTTTTAATATGTTCTACTTATTTTAACACTACGGCCGCTTCAATATCAACTAGGTAAGCTATGCTGAATTCATTAAAACAACTTTTGTTGGCATAAAACGCTTCGTTCATAAACGTAAACAAACTGTCAGAAACAGTCATCTCACAAACTTGTTCAATTTTTTAAAATATGTTGCACTTATTTTAAAGCGATGCCCCTAGTATTTTCGTGTTCTGCATCATTAGTAGAGTAGAAATATATCATAATTTTAAATTTTTATTGTGTTTTTCAGAAAAGCCCCTAAACTAGATAATTACCGGTTTAGGTCCAGTCCCCAGCACAATTGAAACATTTCTGCATACTCCGTTGGTATTTTAATAGTTTGTAGCAGACTAATTGTGTCACATTGTGATATGGCCACATTTTTGTATTGATTTCGTCAGCAGAACCATACGACTAGCAAAATCACTGTTTATGTTTCATATTGGGCTTTGATTTTTGTATGTTACATATTAAGAACCAAGTCTAAATGCATAATTGTAAAATAAGTGGTCTTACGCAGGCCTCAACCAAGTAGAATACAGTTTTGTTTTGTGACGGGTGTGACGTTCATGGGACATTTAATATGTTAATTTGGCCACAGTTGTGAATAATGTTCCAAAATCATATTAATGTTTTCCATTGTTACATTATGTTTACCATTGCGAGATATGCACTTACCACTTGCGAGCTGTCTTCTTGTTGGAAGTTACGTTTAAAAATGTGATCATGCAATAGGTGCTGTCCTGCCCGTCTAACTATGCATCAAGATATTTCATCCGTGTTGAGTACGCTTCATTTTCATTGTAATACACTGCAACAGTATTTGGCTCACAGCAGATGACGGTACTGCTGAAGTTAATGTTGAGCATGTCTTGCAGAATCTGAAGAAGTCGTGGCACCCGTCGACCATGCGGAACATGGAGAAGGTGTGGAAAGCCGAGCAGAAACACGACCAGGAGAAGAAGAGAATCGCGGAACTTCAGCGAGAGATTCGGGAAGAGCGAGCTAGAGAGGACATCAAGAAGTTTGCGGAAGATACTGGAGTGGTTGAGTAAGTACATAATGTCGGAGTAACCTGCTTGCCTTCCGCTCCTTTGTGATAGTTGCTGGTAGGTGAAAATTTTCATTGCATCAGCTGCATGTGTTGTAAAAGAAAAAATTCCTCAGATTTTCAAGGTTTTTATTATATTATTTAAACAGTGTTCTCTGTTTTATAAAATAAAATTATAAAAAAAAATTCATTTTCTAACAGTATACTTGGGCTCACATTACATTGATGTACATGTACCGGTGTGTGTTCCATTCTAAATCACATTAATAAGATATTTTATGTTTTAAGTAGTGAATAGGTGTTATGTGGAAAGAGGACATGTTCTAGGTTTTTTGGTTCCAAGGTTCAAAGTTTTGACCTAGAAAGTTTATAGGCTGTATCTTAACTTGTGTGGTGCTGAGAACTAGCATAGCAGTTATGCTGTTCTTGCATGGAAGGGGGTCACAAATGTGGCTTCTGTGTTTCAGAACTAACAGGTGTCTTCCAACGTTGCCAACTAAACACTTGTCCGCTGTGGAGGTTGCAGACTGATTTCCAGGAATGTCAACCTTCGGTGTTGTTAAAAAAATTTATAGTTAAACTGTAAAATATTTGTGAAATTATGAAATTAAAGTAAGAGTTAATTTTAAGGGGTTTGATGGTTACTTTTCTTATTTTTCTTGTACTAACATCATCTAAGCCTGATTTTTAAAATTTGTATCTAATTACGGGGGAAAGAGGTAGCCTAGAGGTTGTAACAAAGATAGATATGAGGAAATATAAATAGAGATGGGCATAGTGACGTATAGAGCATAAATAGAGAGGGTATCAAGAGCGATGAAGAAGGATAGAGATAAAGAGATGTATAGATCCACACACACTTTTGAAGTTGTGTTAGAGGAAGTCAAGGGCAGATTATTTTTAACGGATTTATGAAACAAGTGAGGGTTCTCGGGGATAGGGCCACTACATTATGTCGCTTGACGTGTTCCAGGAAGAAGGATGGAATGAAGTTGGACTGGATGTACAAGGGGCCCAGTGGGATCGTGGACAGGGAGGAATATCTCCTGGGCCGACGCATCGATAAAACTTTCGAGCAACTGGAACACGCTGAAAAACCGTCGACATCCGCCACATCCAAAAATTGTGTTGAACACGGTACGTGTGAGAAATGTCCTAGCCATGTTAGTAAAGTGTGCTGCTAATTTTAGTCCTGGGTTGATATATATATAAATTAGTGTACAATGTAATGATAAGTGCATTTGGTATTACATGTATTTTAGTTTATAATGTTCTAGTCATATTTGCTTCTCAGTGATTTGAGGACAAAACAGCTAGTCTTCTGGTTGCATATGTTCGTAGTTCTCCCATATAGAAGGTGCTGAATAAATAAGAAGTGCACTGGTTCAGTGTATCTTCTCTCGTACTCGTACTTATTGTCACATGTAGGAAAACGCTAGCTCAAATTTAAATTCAGGTCGCCGTTTTAAATTCTTACTTTGCAGTTACATATTTCATAGCCTCCTAGAGATTAAACAGCATTAGAAGTGGGTACGCAACAATTTTCCAATAGGTACTTAACTTAGGCTCATATTTTCACACAGTTTGAAAAACAAAATCCTTGCAAAAATTAATTAAAACATTTACAGGTATATTAGTGGAGATTTTTTTCAACTCCAAACCCTATACAATGATGATTGAAAAAGATTAAGACACAAGAAACCCCGTAAATTCACAAAACACTTAACAACAAGCAAACCATTGAAGTTCATCTTCAATCAAAATCAGAAACAGTCCATCAATATATCTTACGTAACAAACTATGTACAACTTAAACATTACAAGAGAAAATTCAATGAACAGTTTTTACAGTTAAATCCAACTATTCTTCAAGGTGTACAAGTATAAAACATTGCAATGATAAATAAAAAATAAGAAAACGTGTTTTCTTTTTCCACTTTTCAAAATAAAAATAGTAGCTTTTTATCAATCTAGGAGTGGATAAACCACGGCAACAGACGAGTGCAAAAATATATAAAATACAGCGTGTTGGGGAGCGTGTGCATGCTGTAGCTAGAAGAAGCGCTGATGTGTAAGTTAGGACTCGCTTCACAGAATGTGTTGGCGGGTGTAGTGCATTATTAGAGGCAATGGATAGCAATTTTCTGCGGCACGACTTAGGTTCTTGGTATCGTGGCATCCTCTGGAACAAATATGGCCGTCTTGACTTGGAGTAACTCCACTCTTCCTCGCGCACAAGCTTACTTCGAAGAAAACAGCATTATTTCTGTACTTGCACGGAGGAGGTAATACAGTGTTTCAGGAGCAGTATTTCCACATTGCTGATGCACGACATTGGTTAAAATGGCGGCGACGTCACTGTCAGACAAGGGTTCTATAATGCCGGGCAGACACAGTAGCTAACTTACTGAGGGGAAGTTTGGGTTATCTGCCGCCTATTAGTTACCCTGCAGCGAGTAGCCTGCCGGCATGGCACAAAGTCAGGTGTGGTGATAACGGCTCAACGCACTGATGGTGTGGATAAAGGCACTCTTTTACCTGCAGTGAGTTTCACCCGGGGTAGATCCTGGCTCGGCTGCTGCTGGCTGGAACTGGTGCCCTGTCCTGGGGCGGTGGTGGTTCTGCTGGCTGGGCTGGTTGGCTCCCGTGGTGGGCTGGTGGCCCTCATGGGACTGAATTAAGGGCTGGCGATGCCCAGTGGCACTGGAAGTCCCAGTCGTATGCGCTCTATGAGCGGGTGCGGCTTTCCGGCGATCTGATGGGATGGCTGGAAAAGGGAGCTAAGGGGGACTGGGAGGTGATGCCTCGCCAGTTGTCGGGCGGCGTGAGCTCGGTCCCGTAGGGAGGGGCTGCTGAGGGCAGACGGCACTGGGTTGCAGAGCGACTGACTAGGTTCAGAGGCAGTGTCTGCCCTCTTCGCTCTCCACCTTGCACCACTTCAATGAGTGAAGGGTATATGGGGAGGTACTATGGTCTACCACACTAAGAAGGAGCAGGCAACGAGTTCCCTTGCTAAGAGTGTGACCAGTAGAGAGCTAGGCCAACCAGAATCAGTCCTGTCACTAACTGGCAAAGTACAACGCGGTGGATGGAGTGGGTTAGCTGATCTGGATGTCTTTGCGCTTCATGGCGTGTGTTCCTAGTTGTTGGGGCTCTGCTGTATGTGCGCACCTGGTACCTTTGTGTACTTGGTCCACAGTATGGGTGGCCGTCTAATGGGTTATGTTTTGCGATGTACGTGCGCCCGGTTAAGGGTAGCCCGCAGTCCTACACTAGGTTCGGCAAAGAGGTTTCAAGACGCTGTCTCCTGCTTCTCCTTAGAAGCTTTGATGTTTACGGGGATTGCAGTCACAATCACCGTAGAATAAGTAGTCTGGGTTAGGTAAGATTACGTGTTTATTCCCCAGATGAATAGACACAGTAGCCCGTACTATCTCCTAGCTATCAATGAACTGTAACCGGTGGAAGTAAGCTACGGTAAACCAGGTTAAGAGGACCTGGGGCTAAATTTAACAGAGCAGAAAAATCCGGCTAGGTAGCTATGATAACAACTGACCTTAACTAATCTATGCTATTGTCCAGAAGGGACTCGGGGTTCACTACCAAAGTGTAAGAGAGGTCGAAGACTTCTTCTGGATTCGCTGGTGTAAGAGAGGTCGAAGACTTCCTCGGGATTCGCTTAGGCGAAGGTCTGGAATGCTGCTGGTCTCTCGTTAGGACATCGGTATGCAGAGAGCTCCAGCACTCGAGGTGGTGGAGCGAACGGCTGAGTATCAACTGGCATTTTGGAGCTGCGCGTTCGTGTATGCAGATGGCCGGCTGCGGGTCTTTCTGCTCCCTTCGGCTGGTCGAGTATCTTCGGGCTAGAGCTCCTTCCTTAGCGGCGCAGGCGGCATTCTCTCGGGGGAGGCTGGAAGTGCCGTTTTCCTTTTGCGTGTGTTGCGTCGCTCCCACGACCTTAGGGATAGCGCTGGGCTTTGTGGTTGACTGCTGGCTTCTGTCTGCACCCTTTTGCATGTTTCTGCAGAAAAAGTGAGGGGGGCTTTCACTGATTTACGTATTTCTTCCCTAATGTCTTCTTCGTCTTTGCCACATCCTTCACACTCCATCAAGGTCTGTCATGTAGTTAATTTGATGGCCTCAGAGCCCTGAGAGTTTAAGACTTCTTGTGGGGTGAAACTGGTTGACACATGCACTGTATGATTCAACTTATTCAACACAACTTCCACGAGCAGGTGTCTGTCTTGCCAGCTCCTCTGTGCGTTGTGATAATAAGTACGTATCACAGTTCTCTCTCTCTCAACAGGATTGCTTTGTGGGTGGCGGATACTTGTAGTAGTAGGCAAAATTTTCAAATCACGCTACTCTGAATTCCAAATTTTGCTTGTGAATTGGCTACCATGGTCTGTTAGCACACATTGTGGCTTACCGATTTCATTTACAAATCACTTCAGTGTTACTTGCAGTATAGTGGCCTTTGCTTGGACTAGTAGGTACAATTAAGTATATTTGGAAAATAAATCAGTCAAAGCAAAAATGCAAAAATATATTTTACTCCAGATTTAGAAGTAGGCAATGGGTCAAATATGTCTGTTCCTTTGGTAAAATTGCTTGAAAATGTCCTCGCAAATTTTCTTTTGGATGCTTCACCTTCTGGCGTAAATCGCACGAGGAGGTAACTGCCTTTACTCTTTTTGGCATGTTGGGCCAGTACATTTGTCGTTTTAAAGTCTCACATAATTTGGTAGACCCCACGTGGCCTAGTAAAAATATGCATCTCACTGGTCAACTGCTGTGTTAATTCTGTTGGAAAACAGGCTTCCAAAAATCTTCAAAAGTAGATTTAGCAGTGTTGTGATAAAATAAAACTCATCTGACACACAATACATGCGATGCAACTTATGATCTTCAAGCAGTTGACTGAATTTCTGCTGAACACCTTGGCAGAAAGCATCTTGATCTTATTTAGCATCAGGCTGTTGTAAATTCTGGGCAAGTTCGGCTCTTGGCTTGTCCTTTTTTGCGAGTTGACTAGCTACCAAAAATTTGTGTTTGTCCCTTTTTAGCTGTGCCTTGTCCAGTGTACCATCGGGCATACGGCCCAAATAATCTGCAGCGTCATTGTTTGTCCCATTTATGTAATGGATTTCTGTATTGAATTCTTGGAGCAGTAAACACCAATGTGTTAGACTGATTCCGAATATTTTCCCTGCCTTTAGGCACACCAAGGCTTGATGGTCCGTAAGCAATTTAATTTGTTCTCCAAGTAATAAGTCCTGGAATTTCTGTAAGGTCCAGACAATAGCGAGCGCTTCCTTTTCTGTGACAGTGTAGTTGTGTTCTGCTCGGTTCAATGTAAGACTGACCATGGCGACTGTTTTTTGAATGCCAGTAACTGTGTCAACTTCACACCTAGCGCATACGCTGAAGCGTCAGTATACAATGAAAATTCTCTACCCTGAACTGGGTGATGGATGACGTTGTAATGATACGGGTAGTGCGTTCGTTACTACGTTATTTAAAAACATGCAGCCTCGCCGTTGGGCGCCATATTGTAATGAAGCGTGCCTCTGCTCGTTTCAAAATATTTATAATATTTAGAATAATGCAGCCTCAAAGGTTAGGCGCCATCTTGTAACGTTTCGCCGCTTACACTGCCGACTGTTTACTTGCCACGGCTTGCTGTTGCTCAGGGTAGAAACACGAGAGACAAATGAATGGACACCGTGTTATTATGAAAGAAAGTTCAAGTTCCAAGTTAGTTAGTTCTATATATTTATTTATCTTTTGAATGACAACAGTTCACAGATTAATTACCGGTAGGCAGAGTACGAACCGTTCGGAGATAAATTTACAGGTACCGAACAGCGTCACAGTGGTTTAACTGGCCCGAAGAATAAATAATTGCTGCTACCTCCCACACCGGCTGAGAAATGAAATAAAAGTCTAGTTGCCGATGTGGGGGTTACCGTCCTGCCCGAACGCGGCCTAAACTATCATNCTCACGACTGCTCTCTGACTGCAGAAGACTGCTCTCCGGCTGTTCTAAGAAGACTGCTTAGGGCAACAGCCAGACGCCTATATCCTCCTGCCTACCACCACCACTCCTACGATACGGGCCTGGCATCCGGCAGCAGCATGAGAACTGCGCTGTCACACGCTCAACCTGACATCGATACTGCTGCGCCCGTTACCGATTTCGTAACTGCGTCGCAAGAAACTAAAACTGTGCTGTCAACAAGAACGAACTTCGCGGTCCACAAAAACTTGTTGACGCACTCACCTCCGGATAACGAACTTCTCGTATATCAAAACGGCGCCGAAGGAACTAATCTAATTAATGATGACGCTTCCCAAAAAACCAAAGTTTGAAACGAAACACTACCGGACTCCTGATGAACGTTAACAGCAAACACGGGAAACGAGCCAGCACGGCTTTACTGAAAACCCGTTAAAATTATTATGAAACTTTCCCGAGCTTCGTACACATGAAAGAATTCTACACCCAAGTCCCGAAAATTTAAGTATATTGCGTCATTACAACGTGTTCTTTTTCAGTTCTTCAAACGCAACCTGTTTGTCATTATTTCATTCCCTACACTTTCCTATCTTCAACAGAACAAACAGTGGGACAGCAGTCTTAGTAATTTTATCGAAATAAATACAGTAGAAGCCGATTACTCCCAAGAAAACTCGTAACTGCTTCTGGTTTCATGGGGCTGGAAATTGTAAATAGCTTGTCAATCTGGTGTCAAAATGTGTTCTAAAAAAAGGCACTTCCTGCCTACAAAATAAAGACTTTCGTATTTTTATGGTCATATCAGTTTTTCGTAATTTTTCTTCTACTATGCCAACGTGACATAAATGCTCTTCAAAAGTAGCTGAGGTTATCATCCATGTATGCTTTGGCAAAAATTTTGCAATCTTTGCCCAGTGTAATATCTAGGCAACATGTAAATTTAGCAACCGCATTACACAGTCCAAAAAGGAAGAACTTGGAACATATATTGCTGGTTGCGGAACAAGAATGCAGTGTGTTGTTTAGATTCATCTTCCAGTGGTGCCTGCCAATAAGCACACGTCGCATCCAAAGTTAAGTACTTGACTCCCTGGTACAGTCTGAGGATGTCATTGGTCTGTGTTGGTCCTTCCCTATCTTTAACATTGACCTTGTTCAGGGAACGGGCATCCAGGCATAAACGTACTGTACCATCCCTTTTCCTAACGCACACCATATGACTGGCGTACAGACTGCCTTCACGCTTTATCACAGTCCATTCCAGCATTAACTTAAGATTGTTCTCGGTTTCCTGAAAATACTTAGCGGGTATCGGATAAGACTTATGATGGAAAAGTTCTTCACTAATGGCCTTAATCTTAGCCTGATACAATCAATTTCTTCCAGGCGCTTCAGAAAACGCTGGCTGAAAATGCATTAACATGTCGAGTAGTCGATAACTCGTACTTCTGGAAATACTTGTTACTGCAGCTACGGCCAGATTAATTTCTTCGCCTACAGTGAGTGCGCTATTTTCCGAGGAATGACAGGACATGTGGTACAAATTCCAGTCTTTACTCAGCAATCCTGTAAAATTGTTGGTCCCTTGTCATTTGTCTGGTACAGTTGAACACCCCTCACAATCAGGTTAGGTAATAATCCCGCCTCCAAAATGCAAAGAAATTTTATATTTGGTCATGAAGTCTGTACCCAAAATAATTTGTTTCGCTAATGCTTTAACTATTAAGGCCAAAATTATTTTAGGTTCACCTGGTCCTTCCAATAACAAAGTAGTCTGCCTGTTGACTATAGGACTGGCTTGGGATGTCACAGGTAAAATTGGCAGGTGAATACCATGGCTTTCCAAATCAATGATGAAATCTTCACTTACACAGCTAATTTCCGCCCCACTGTCAAAGAGATTTGATACCTTGTATCGTTCCGCCTTATTTACTACCGTCTGTATAATAATGCAGCCGCACAGTTGGGCGCCATCTTGTAATGTTGCGGAAGTATTACCCTGCCGAATGTTCACGTTGCCACGGCTTGCTCATAGGTAGAATACGAGACTCAGTACCAGGTGACTCCGATTAATTAAAAAGAAGAAGTTTCAGATTAGTTTGCTTTATACTTTATTTATCATTGAAGTTTCACAATGCACAGACGACTTTCCAGTTTACAGAGTACGAACTTTCATAATCAGTTATACCAGTGCAGAAAACAGCGCCACAGTAGTTTACGGTTTATTAATGTCTCAAACTTACATCGCACGACTAAGTTACTGAGGCAGGAGGGATGTTCGTTCCCTCCTGGCACCCTAACGACCCACACCCTTTCGGGCTGGTGCGTCTTCACGCTCGACGCATCTCCTTCGACGATTGGTGACTTTCTTTTTTTTATGCGATAGGCACCACCAGTATATATTAGGCATACCTATCTCCCCCTTCTCCTAAGATAAGCGCATTGCCTCCGGCATCTGCCAGTAGCATCATCCATAACTACGCTGTGTCCCGCGCTCACAACATGTTATTGTACCCGCAACGGCCGCATAACCAAAACAACAACTTTCAAAACTAGACGGTAAACGGACTCCTGTTACAACGTAAACAGCAGATGTCCACACGTCTGCTTGACAAACAAACACGGGAAACTAGCCACCGCGGCTTTAACTTGAAACCTGACAAAATATTACAAAGCTTTCCAAAGCTAAATACACACGAAAGAATTTTACACCCGTGTCCCGAAAATTTAAGCATACTGCGTCATTACAACCTGCTACTTTCAGTACGACCTCTGGGCACAAGGCAGCGGCTGAATTTTGTAACTCGACGACTGGTTCATTGTACAAAAAAAATCTCTCTGTAATTCATCTAGCAACACTGTGGCTACATGCAAAATTGTTCTTGATTCAAATTTAACATTATTATCAAAATTAATCCCACACGGTTGTAATACTGCCCCCTTTTCTGTATAATTTGGGATCAGCGCTCCGAGACTAACATTGCCGATTCTTTTTAGTTGGACGGATCATTAAGTGGGTGGTTGCTGGCACCTTGAGCCTTACTCCATTGGTTATATTGAGGCACTTGTTGGAAGTTAGGTGCAAGTTGATTAAGTGGTGCTTGCCTATCGAAGTAACCTTGCTCGCTGTGAGTTATTTGGCTATTTGCATTCTGCACAGACTGTACTTCTGACTGCATGTACATTTGCATCTGTATGGGCGACTGCTGTATGTTAGCCGGCGACGGTGGTTGCGTAAGGTTCAGGATGTTGTGGTGGGTAGGAAACTGGTGTGGGTGGTGGTGGTGGTGACTCGTTATTTTCCAGTACGTCTTCGTCTGCGTCTCTCTGCGACCCAAGGCACCTGCACCTTTCCCTCCAAGGTCGCCCTCCTTGTCCGCCCTCGTGTTTATCCCTACGCTCGCCTTCATCATCGCTCGTGTGTCGTCTGTTTGAACGTCTTTAGTGTTTCACCCTAAAGTTTCTGTTTCTGGAGTATTCATAATCCCAATTTACTATATGGACTCGTGGGTTACCTGCGTTTCCAGAGCGCTGTTGCTGGTGGTTTTACATTGTAGCGTTGTTATGATGTGGCGGGTGTGGTTGGTATAATGGCTTAGCACTGTCTTGCGTGTGCTCGTTTTCTTTATTACTGGCTGCTCGCAAGGCTCTGTCAATTTGCTGAAACTTTAGTAGTTGGTAGTGGAACTCAGACAGGTGGTTGTAAGTTAACCCAGAAGCATGTATTTGATACCAGTAAAGCAACTGTGCAATAATCATTTCAACAATTTCTGAGTCTTCCATAGGGGCTGTTAAATGTTGAGTATACTCGTACATGCGACAGAAGTGTTCTTCTAGCGATCGCGATCTCCTTGGTTCGAACTTCTCGGCATGTAACCACACTTGCGAATTCCCTTGTATCTTAGCATTCTAGAATTGCTCTAAAAACAACTTCTGGAATTCGGCAATACTGTGAATGCTGTGTTTCGTTACTTACCACCAGTACAGGACTGACGATCTCAAACTGAAATCAATGCAGCGCAGTTGTTCTTGCTCCTAAAGTCCAAACAGTTGAGAGTAATTGGTCAATATTTTTAAGTATGACACGGGATTCTCATGAGATAGGCCCTAACATTACGGTACACCATCAACCCAAGGTCTGGCAATATTAGACGGAACACAGCCACTATTTGTTACAGTAGTTATTATCGGCTGTGGCGAGTCGTTTTCACCGCACGTATTTTCCGACTCAGTCATGTGTTCAGGTGCGACATTTATATGTTCTTTCATGGAACTACTGTCCTCCCCTCGTACGTTGTCCGCACGCCAATCATTATCTCTATGCTGTAACTGTAATTCAAGTTTTTATTTTTCGTGTGCGAAATGTGCAGCCTTTTCAGCCTCTTTAAACCGACTTTCTAAGTGATTATTGAGAAATTGAAAAGTGTGTTTCAATTTCTTATAATACAGAATTACTGGGTGTGAGATTGCGTGCTCTCTTTTCTGCTTCTGAAATACGCACTTCCACATTAGCTAGTTTTACAGACATTCCTGTGAATGCAGCTTCTACCACCCTTCGTATCTCTAACGTGGAATTTTCCAAACGGGCGGCGAGGTCTCGCTGCACCTGTGTGATTGTAAGTGCAATATGATGTTTTTGTTTTTCGAGTTCCGCCCCGCCTAGTTCAGATTTTTATTCTACGCGCTGGCGTGATAGTTCCGCTTTAAGTTTGACTTGTAGTTCAGTCTTTTACTCATTTTTAATATTCATCAGCATAGTTTGCTGTTTCGTTAAAACGTCCTTCAACTCCGCAAAGCGTTCGGTGTTAGTTAACTGCATTGCTTCAATACTCACTTTTATTTGTGTGTTCCTCGCTTTTATTTCTGCGCTGCTCACTTCTAGTCTACCTATGCACGCTCCTACATCCCTCTTAAATCGGCCGTGAGTTGAGTCATAAGCTCTGTTAATGCTGCTACAGTAGAACTCGCTTATAAGGTTCCAGTTTAAAGGGTTTTCCCGTCTATAATGCAGGATTTTTCTAGTCCCGAAGGTTTCTCCATAAGAACAATAACAAACATTCCCGGAAATAATGTTTTCGTTTTCCCGCGAATAATGCAAACTGTTTCTGATTCAGTAATTTATTTCTTGTCACCAAACCATTTCGCTTAACTTCAATTCACAACTGAAAGTATTTTATTACATATTCACACGTTTTGTTTACATTAATACGGTATTTTCTTGGTTCGTAAACGCGATAGAGTAACTACCATCAAGCGGTGACACTTTGAGAGATTCTCTGACGAGGCACTGAAGCGCAGTGTGCACAACTTCATACGTCTGGAGTAACTACAGATGTCGTGAGCTGTCACATTTGCACACACGAATATGGTGCGCTTTACTTGTATGCATTCATTTATGGAATCATACCCATTTTTTTACATGAATTTAAATGGATGAAAGAGGTTAATATTTACGTGGTCTGTTAGTGTTTACGTAGGGAAAATTAATTCGTCCTTGAAACAGTTTTTAGTTGAAAATTAAAATGAGTGCCTCTAAGAAAAGACAGGCATTTTCATTAGGTGAAAAGTTAAACTTAATCAAGCACGTGGACAGTAATCCCGGTAGAACACTCACAGCAATTGCCTGGAATTTGGAAATCCCAGTGACTACTCGGAACCGAATCATTGTTGCAACCAGGAAACAAACTTCCATGAAAGATTTTATGTTACGTATTTTGCTTGTAGACAATTTTGTGTTCTTTGGTACCAGGAAACAAACTGCCACGAACAATTATGGTTGTTTTGCATGTACAGTAATTTTTTGCTCATTTACTAATTTTATGAGTTTGCAACCAGGAAATAAAATTTCATAAAAGATTATGTATTTAAAAAAAATATTTGTTTTGTTCATTTTATAAAGTTGTGTGTATATTACGGTACATAATTTTATATCTTTTGGTGTCCAGATTCTTGAATGTTTGTGTTTCCCTCTTTATAGTGTTTTCCTGCTTATAGTGTCACTTTCTTGTGGACCCCTGAAGAACCTTATAAGAGGGTTCCACTGTATATTATGAGGGGGCGTGAGTGTGTCAGTGTGATATGCATGTGGTATGGTTGACGGTTATTCTGTTCCTCATTCGCAGTGTAGACTTTGCTTGTCTCTAGCGCTACTTTCTCTATGGAGGCAGTTGACTCTGTTCCATTTCGTTCACGTACCGCTTCCGTCAAATCTCCTAAACTTTTACTACGCCTCAAAAAGTACGGCCCTTGTGTGTTTAAAGGATCCGTCTTAACTGTTGCCAGTTGTCTAAATAAAAATTCTCGGAAGACCCTAAGATATCTCTACGGCCCCATGCTACAAGCAGCCAAAATTATGTAGGGTGAAATTACATGACTGTTTCGTGTGTGTGAAAATTAAATAGGTGTTTGCTGAAGGAATGCTTTTGCGACGTAAGATATTCATTTAGCAATGACAATACGTGAAGCCATACAAAAAAAATATAACAGAATAATCACACAAATAACGCTACTACAACTATTGAAAATGAATTGCAACAGACAATAATTTAAGTGGATTTAATTTACAAAACAAATAAAGATAAGCAGAATAATTTAAATAGATATGGGAGCGTTCAAGTATT
>NQII01000354.1:195614-207334 GCA_002778355.1 Clitarchus hookeri
GGGGGGTACAGGGAAACGTGACGGCGCGTTACAGGGGGGGGAGGGGGGGTCAAAAATCTTCAAAAACTGCGTTACGTAATACTTGAACGCTCCCTATGCTGCTATTATAAAGCATTTTAATTTGTCTCAACCACCTCTCATGTATTATTTAAGTATTTTATTTAGCCGTAACTCAACTAATAAAGCAAAATCAAAAAACAAAACGGCTACTGGGATAATGTGAGGGTCTTAGGGTTTGCAAAAAAATGAAATAATTTAAATGTTTTCGTTGCAAAATAAAAATTCAGCACAAGGTTACCATACAATTTGGTGCGGACAGGTCAATCCATAAAAAGGTGAGTCGGCATTTATACCACATGAACTGACGGAGATATTATTCTGTTGGTATCGTGAACTTTCGTAATGTGAATATAAATAACTGTCAAAGCCATTAATGCCATTTCTTAATAGTTCATCTGCAGATTTCATCTTCTATACTAGCAAACTTCTTCAAAAAGTTCTTCTTTTCATGGACTAATCAGTCAATAACAATAGATTAAAATCTTAGCACATTAAAGAAAACTGTATTTTGCAAAACAAAATTCTACCAAAGAAGACAAAAAATAAAGTTATTTACTTAAAATCCAGAGTCTTTGCACGGAGCATAAATAAATGGACTGTAATAGAAAGGCGTCAAGAAATTTCAGACGTGGTTACTAACATAAATATGACAATCTCTGGGCTCGAAATATCAATGAAAATATTATAACCAAAATTATTATAAGCATAGAAATGTTGAAATTTAAAACAAAATACGGTCAGTTACTTATGAAATTAAAATAAAACTTTCAAATGTAATGTTACCATTACAGGAAGTTATTGAAGTTTTCTTTCAAATCATTAAATTTAGTCAATTTTGGTACTAAAACAGTCATCCTATTAGCAGGATGTATAAATGTATTTGTTTACATACGCGTTTGAAGATACACAGAATATGAACTATGCAGTTCATTCCTGGTCACTTCCTGAAGTTCTACTTGCAGAATATTCCTCCAAAGCTTAACAGAGTTTAAGAAATTACACCAAAGAGATAATATTTTGCTTAAGAAGTATTTCTTAATAGGCATTATCAGCACACTTATTTTCTCCCTGTTTTTATTAGTATTTATAAGTTATAAATAAAATATCATAATTTACAGATTAATATCCATAAAGGTTCAGTTTAACAAAAAAAAAAAGTGTTTTTATGCTAACACAAGTACTAAACATTTGTGATGCACGACATATTTAAGAAATAACCAAGCGCATCACGTAAGAGATGATTTTTCAAAGGTTTGATTCACAAAGTGCGATGAAACTGCGGCTATGCTACAGCGGTGATGCTGTTTGGAAGCGGTGGAACACGCCTCGGAGTAATACGTCAGATAGGAGAGAGTCGTCATAATAACAAGAGTTTGTGCTTCTGCAGACTGCGTCCCTCCGTCTATTTTCTCGGGAGGAGACGAGCAGGTCGACATGGCAAGAAAGCTCCAAGAAGACCCGTTGCTGCTCATCAAAAAGAAGGAGATGGAAACGCGCGCCCAGATTCTCAACAACCCGGTCAAGCTGAGACAGTTGCGGGATATTGTGAGTAGACGTTACCATTCTGTTAACGCTTTTGGCATAGTCAATGGAAAATGTTGGGGATAAAAGTTTCCAAGTTTTCTGTTCTCCGTTCTTTGAACAGGGGCCTGGGCGGTGTAGTGGTTAGACTACTTGCCTCCCGCCAAGGTGAACCGGGTTCAATTCCCAGGCAGACTCGCTCCCGGATTTTCGCACGTGGGAATCGTGCAGGGCACAGTGCCACTGGTCTGCAGGTTCTCTCTGGGATCTCCCGTTTCCCCCCGCTCCTCCTCTATAACCACTCACTGCTCCATGCTCACTTCGCTTCACCCTCCTTTGCTCTCAAGACCTCGATGGTAAAGAGCCGCCTAAATCCCTTCACTCACCTACTTGTTCTTTGTACAGTTTACTAAGGGAATTTTAACATCTTTTAGAAGGTTTGTAATATAAATATTTAAAATATAGACAAACTCTTTAGAGGGACAGTTTACCAATAATATATTTTAAAAGTAGTTCCTCATCTTTCTGTATGTCATAAATTTACTATACTTGGAGATATAGTTTAGGCCAAGTTAGAATCAACAATTTTTTTTTTTTATGAGGATGTAGAGAAATATTTTTGCATCTACGTATTTGTCTATACATTTCAATATTATAATAATCACTTGTCTGTTACAAAACGTTATTTGCCATTACATTCACTTTTTTCTGTAATGTAAAGTTCTGTTTCTTAAAATGTGGTTTCTCAGTATGTAAAACTCTTCAAACAAGCAAAAAAAAAAATGTAATTTATTATTTAGTAAATAAATAAATGGATTTTTTTGTAGGCAGAAAAGACATTCAGGATTCATTGTAATTGCTTAAAATAATTTATAATTTCAGCTGCTTGAAGTGTCACTTTTTAATTTTCCAACAATTAAATAAAGTGACATGCAAGTTTTGAGATGTAATGCAAATTACGGTATACACACGGTGGCCTTTGACAGTACCCACTTTTGGTTTTTAAAAGAAGTTCCACAGTTTATCACTAATTTGTGGTCATGTATTACAATACTGTACATTTTTAGTTTCATCATTTGTACCACTACCTCAGAAATGTATAATTTTATGAAAAATAATGCATGTGTAGTTGAGAAGTACTGTGTTGTGTGTTTATGAAAATCTTAAGATCAGTGGTTTGGAAAGTTAAAATTTTCTATACATTTTGTTGTCGTGTTTGTAAATAATAGTTATTTTTCTCCGATGTGTTTGTGCAGTTGAAACAAAGTAAGCCCAAAAAAAACAAGAAGCAAAAAAAGAGCAAGAGAAAGGATAGTAAAAAAAAATACAGGAGTGGAAGTGACAGCAGCGATGATTCGGACAGCGGCGAAGACCTGGACGCATTGCTGGTGAAGAAATACCGCAAGTTGAAGATGAAGCTTCACAGTACGGACATAGCGAACTTGGGGGCCAGCGACTCGAGCAGCAACAGCGAGCCAGACGGCAGGCGTGGGAAGGAGTCGGCCTCAAGTGCGGCGCACAAGAGGAGGAAGAGGAAACACAGCAGGGACTCGAGTGAAGATGAAAGGCGTACCGGTGACCTTAGCAGAGGTTACGGCTTAGTTGTAAGTGAATTACTCTAAGTCATCTATAAGAATTTACGTAACATAACAATCACTGTGTGTTATTGTGTACAGTGTTACGCTTATTGCCACGCTTTCTCTGATCACAAGTGGTCTGTGGAGATTGCAAATAGCTTCGGTGATGGGGTATGACTTTAAAAAGGTCAAAAACTTGTGCGTTTGTTTTGTGATTGCAGCACCTGCCCTGGGCGGCTCCTCGGACAATAATAAACCGGAAGAAATGTCGTGACCGTATCGCGTGCAACCAAGTCCAGTAAAAATAGAAACCTCTTGACAGGACACTAGCCAATGGATACACAATTAGGGCTTGAGCATGTAAAAAAGTCTAAGTACCTAATGAACTTGTGAAACTTGCATACCTCTACGGACCACATAACGTCCTCAATTAGAGTTTTCTGTGTGAGAAAGTAATATTTTTGGCTGTCCAGGATGTCCACCTACAGGGAAAGGTCAGGGAATTCCATCTTGGAATTTCAGTGGACGTCCTGTTGTCACAGGTGTCCAGCATTAGGGTCTTCATAAAAGGGAACAAAATATTACAGTTGAACCTCACTGTTGCATCCCATTTTTTAAGACCATCTCCCTTTAAAATCCCATTTTTGAGACACCGTAAAAAATTCTGTAAAATTTTTTTTGTAAATTTGAGGGAAATCAGAAGAAAAATAAGTTGCTACACATTGTGTTTCTAACACTACTCCAATAAATGCCTCTCTAAAAATATATAAGTTATATATGTTCAAGTATAGAGTTTGGGTGAGACAAAATATTTCAAAATTTCCGAACCCTCTATTAAGAACATCCCTCACTAACAACTCTATTCCTGAAAACCGTGAGGGGTCTTAGTAGTGAGGTTCTACTGTATTTATTTTTGATAGCTCAAACATAATACTGTGGTGCATTTTTAGGGGTCTGCCTTAGGACAGACATTTTAGGTGATGCCTGAAGGGTAAAAAGAACATTCTATTAAATTTTGCAATCGTGACAGTATCTGTTACCTTTTTAAACATGGTAATAGAATAAAAAATAAATGTATACTTTTTTTAAATTTTATTACATTAAAAAAAGACAGAAAACAAAAGTACTCACTTCAGATAGACATACATACACAAAGTTGGATGAATACGTTTTCCACGCAGATGCAAAGTCACGGCACGAGTTAGTTTCTTCAGGCAGCGCGTGATGGCACACAACAGTCTGTCGAGCCGTGGTATTCATATTTTTAAATACTTACAGCGCATGTTGTTTGGCTCAAGTTAGCATGCAATAAAGTAATTTTTTTTTATTTTATCTGAGGCTACCGTTTTTGTGTTGTACCTGTTATTCATATTGTGTTTTGGGAAAAGTGTTTGATGGTGTTTTGTACATTTGTGGTTATTGTTTGTGAAGGTGCCAGATTCGAAGAGACACGTGCAGAGAAAGGCATCGCGTCCCGACGACAGGCACGCCGCGGAGACTCCCGCCAGGCACCGCGCAGACGAAGCGGCCAGGCCGGCGGCGAGACCCGAGAGGAAGAAGCTGAGCGAGGAGGAGATGGAGCGCAGGAGGCAGGAGATGATGGACAATGCCAAGTGGAGGGAGGCCGTCAGGGAGAAGAACGTCGCCAAGTACAAAGCTGAGGACAGGCGGGAGAAGCTGCAGCAGAGCAAGAACTATGACGCAGACTTTGCCAGGTAAGCGTTGCAGGTGTGCACACACTCGCGTTATAATGTGTGTGCAGTAGGAGCAGGCATTGCCTGTAAAGGAGACAAAACACAAGTACTCACAGGGTGGTACTTGTAGAGAGAGAGAGAGAGAGAAAGAGAGAGAGGGAGAGAGAAAGAGAGAGAGAGAGAGAGAGGAGAGAGAGAGGGGGAGAGGGAGAGAAAGACATACACACACACACAGAATGTCTTCGTCCAACTTTTGTGTGGGTTTATATCCACGAGTACTTGTGTTTCCTGTCTCCTTTTTAAAATATAATTACAATGTGTGTAGTTATGGTTCAAACCATTTCAGTCAGTGATGCTTATTGGGTAGATTCTCCCTTGGTGTATCAATTTCCAATGTTCGGCATGAGGTGGTCATGTATTGAAACTTGAGTGTTCTGTTTTTGGTAGTGCTTTAGCTTTTTATTTTTAAAGCATAAAAATTTCTTGTTTGAAATTAATTATTTTTGGAAATGTTAACCGTTTGCCTCAATAAGCTTTTGTAGCACAGAACATGAACGAGCATTATTCTGATAGTGCAGTCGTTCAGAAGGTTTCTCTGTGCTCCAGTTAGTATTATATTTGCTTGCACTGAAACTGTGTTTATACGAGCATGAGCCAACGTAATTGTTCCCATTTGAAGGAACAGCAGCATTTGTGAACCACGTAAAAGTTAAATTCCCCATAGGTAGAGACACCTGTTTTTCGCGGCACGCAAAACAAACACGAAATACAGTATTTCAGCGTATATAGATCACACATTTTCACAAAAAAAAATATTTGTCAACATACAGTACAGTTTAATATACTAACCTAGTTTCTAAGGAAGTAGAAAAAAAAATTAATTGCTTTTCACTTGTGCAATAATTTGTTCACTCACATTCATAAACAAAATAGCCATCCCGGGCACGTAAAATGTAAACATGTCGGAGCTCGGCCGTAGATGCAGTACATGAGAAAATTTCGCTGCTGTACGAGACAAGTATGCGTAGTTCGCACGCCCGCAAACCGCGTCACAAGTGCGCATTGATAGACGCCATGTTTGTATGGAATCGTGACTTACCAATTTTTACAGGAATACAAAAATTCAGTGTGGCCTATACGTGAAATATTAATTATCCCTCATTTTTCATCAAAAATTTCTGGTGTGCCTATACACGCACGCAGCTTATACACGTAAAAATACGTACATTTCCATTGTGAATCCACATGTTTAAGACTCTTAATTCGATAAATCGATTCAATATGCAGTCATGATCGAAAAGTCGACACAATCGATGTTTCAAAAACATCGCTGCTGAAGCGATATCGCTATGTTTAGGAAACAAACTGATCTTGGTGACAAACTAATTTTGTTTGCATTTCTTCCCTTTTCACTTTTCATCGCATAATTAATGTAATCTTGTTGGTAGCTCTGGTAGAGTTCTGTTATAGAAGCTGTAAATTACTTGATCATTTGGAAAATTCTACTGCACCAGAGGCAGCAACCCTCTCCTCGCAATGTCGTGACCTGAAAAAAATGTTTGAATTGCTAAAAGATGGGTTTCTTTCCTTCAGAAAACATCAGATGCACTTTCAAAGCCTTCCAAACAAAGTCAGTAACATTTGACTTCACAGTTAAAATTGGTCGGTGAGAGGAGTCTCAAAAAATTAAATAATTCAATTGAGTCTGACAGTGGTAGGAAATTCATTGAATGTCTTGGTAAACCCTTTTATCCAAGAAATATTCTAAAATTGTCTTTAAAAAAACCATGAAATCTGTGATGCGATGAAAAAAGTACCTATCTTGTGTGAGCTTTCATCTGAGTGTTTGCAACCATATCTGTTGTCCAGGGATTCTGTCGTTAACGTGTTTCAAAATGATCAAGATGCCGATATTGTTAAATTGTTGCTTTCGCTGAAGTGTGATTTTTCTGACTTTGTTAATGCTGCAGTGAAATCAGTGTGGATTCCAGTCAGCAATGTAGACACTGAAAGGAGTTTCTCGATGTATGGGAATATAATGACTGACAGAAGGACAAACCTTAAAGCCACTGATTAAATGTTTGCTATTTTATTTTTGTGCCATCACCAAAGTAGCCAAAGTTTGTTGCAATATGAAATATGTGCGAGCGCTAGCATTTTTTAACCAAATATATATATATAATTTTATTTTTCTGATATTACCAAACCATTTTTTTCCCAGGCAAATATTTTAGCAAAATTTTTAACTAAATTAATTTAAAATTAACGAAAAATGCACCGAAATCAACTAAAAAATTGACGAAATCTGTTAAAATTTTTCACCGCAAACAAATGTGTCTACCCATAGGTGCTATTAGCAAGGACTAGAGATGGCTATCTTACTCGAGGAACAAACCTTCATGCCTCACGTGCTCGGGTGTGTCACGACCTTCTCTGTCCAGGGCCAGGAAGCGTAGGCCCTATTTACAGGGTTATTTGGTGGTGTGCTGGTTGCTGGCTGATTTGTGGCACCAGGTAGATTGATTACACGCCAGGTGACCTTACGTGGTACGGTAGCCCGGACTGTCACAAAGCCTGTTGGATCAGGATGGTTGTGGTGAAACTGGAGTTGTCTTGCTACTGTAGGATCAGTTGGTCTGGGTTTTTGAAGGGTAGGTGGAAGTGGTGGGAGATCCCTGGGTGCAGAGAAACATCCAGGCAGATACCTTGAAGTTACGCTGGGAACAGACTGGCGGCTGTGGTCTGGTGTCCTCCCAATGAGCGCATCTTGTTCTCTGGCTGCGACAAAGTTGATCCCAGAACCTGTCTCCTGCCGACCAGTTTCAGTATAAGCTCTCTGGGCTGCTTTCCGCACCCCAGCTTGCTGATGAGGCATAGGATATACTCAAGAGTGAGAGGCGGTTACAGCAGGTGTTTTGTAAACTGGGATTAGTGTGGAGAGAAATCCGGGGCGGTTCTTCTGGAGAACCAACTTTTCTCTGGTGCCAATGCTCAAACGGGCTTGCAGCCCCTTCCTGGGTGTGCTGGTGGAGTGGGTTATTGCTAATACACTTAAGTCTCCTGGAAGGTTCACGAGCTCGCGTCCCTAATAATTTCTTTCTTGTGTGGTTCGTCCAAGAAGTGCGAGCTGTACGCCTCACCAAGTAAACCGTTGACAGAAGCTCCCACACTCCTTCCTTCATTGACACTGACGAAAATGGATGGTCGCTGCAAGTCATCGCCAGTGGAGGGGTGGTCAGATAGCTTGAAGGTAGGTTGCACTTCCATGCCTGCCCTCGAAGAGTGCAGTTGCAAACCTGTTACGAAAAAGGAATAAAGCTGGTCGAAGGTTCTGAAATGCAGATGACTGATAGGAAGAACAGCATTTGCTGGTGTGTGTGCGCTTGTTTATTGGTTGGCAACAAGTGCAAGTCACAGTCCAGCCTGTACCCAGCGAACGTTGGACCCTGAGTTGTCGAGCAGTAGCCGTGGGCCGATGCAGGGGAAAGGGCGACCTCTGTTTCAAGGCAGTAGACGGGCACGGATAGGCCAACGAGCGGCACTGAAGCAAGTCTTACATCACAGCGCAGCTTACAGGTAGAACCAGCCGATGACAGACAAAGCGTTCAAGCAGTGAAGAGCCCCTTCTATATGGTCAAACCGGTGGCGAGCGAGTGGGAGGGGGCGTGGAGAAGGAGGTGTTAGGACCAGTGGTATAGAGGTGCCTTTCCCAACTTGCGCGCACTGCTGCTGAGCAGGTCGCCTGCACATGTATGATGGCAGCCCGACGCGGTTACAAGGCGGGGACCCAGTGGCGTAACAATGCTTACATGGGGGAAATGGCTACAGTGCGAATCAATGTCGCCCATGTCATGTCAACCAGTTATTTCAAGCCACTGAAAAATTCTTGACTGTTAAGGCCTAGGGTCAGATTTGGGCCATAGCTGCGAAATGGGAGTAACTAACCACAGATCCAAATATAGACCCTGTGAAGTATGTGTGGTTACATAATTATAAAGTATTTCTGGTTATTATTTGCTTAATTATGTCGGATCACCAACTCTGGAAATGGAGGGAATAGAAGTCCATCTGGGATTAGCTGTTTAAATTTAAAGATTTTTTTTTTTTCCAACATAGACATGTTACAGATAATATTAATACATTTGATGTGCTGTTAAGGTGGGCCATCCATTTTATTGCAGAAAGCAGCTGTCATACGCAGCATCAAAGAGTTCTATTGAGAGCAGGATAAAGTCAAAAGTGAACAACATCCAGAGGTCAGAGAGATCCATGCACGAGAACTTTGCCAGAAGATGATTGGTGAGTTTATGAGAATAAATTGTGTGTGCTTCTCTTGAGTTGCAAATAATAAAAAAAACTCTTATCGTCTAAACACTCATTCTGTTTTTATGTAATTTTAGTTATGAAATGATGAAATCAAACAAGATTACTTACAGGTAAAAATTTTCTTTGCTTGCACACTGAATGAACATTCATTAAACACCCAAATATTCATCAAAATTGAGAATTGTTGTTTTCTTGCAAATTTCAGAAACAAAATTTATTACCGAATCAAAAATTAAAGTTGTCACTTTTCATTTTGGTATACCAAATATTTGCACAACCATACTAATTAAACATTTGGAAATATATGTAATACAGTAGAAAAAAAGTGGAGTATATTAGTGTTTTAACTAGGAATGTCAAACTCGATTCCACAATTCCTGGATACCCGCGATGCTTGAAGAATCTTATATTCGAGAATCTGAAGTCCAAGGATCGAAGCAATAAAAACAAATTAGTGCAAATACGTAACCTATCACCTCTCAAAGACTGTTTAAAATTACGTAATTAAATCACTCTTGGGAAATTATTGTGTGCGTGAAAATATAAGATGCGGAAATAATCTGAATTCACCATTTAGTATATTTGTATTTAGTATCTTCAGCATGGTTGCGATATGGTTGTTTTGTATTTCAGCAAGTTTCGTGACATACTAAAAACTAGAGGTATACAGGATCCCGAACTGCGGGAAAAGTTTCGGGAATTCGTAACGATTTTCTCGTCGGGAGGGAAGAAGTAATTTTTTCCAGATATTTTCGGGAAACATTTATGTTCACGTCTGTAGGCTGTTCTAACTAAAATACAAGATTTGTCAAGAAATTTAGCGAAGTCATTTATATGGCCTGCGATAAATGCCGGCTTCAAAAGAAGCCCAGCCATGTCCATTCAATGCCGAAAAGAAAACTTGGGTGGTGCAGTCTATTATGGTACGAATTTCTGGATTACCGTACGAAATACCGAAGTTAAGATACACAAAATATGTCCCAGGTGGTTTTGTACCATAGATATGGTACATATTATGGTGCCGACATACATTTTTTTCCTGACGAAATGAGATATTTTTTCGGGATAAAAAGTAGCTTATGTCACGTCCCGGCCCTCGAGCTATCTCTGTGCAAAAAATCACGGCGGTCTGTTGCTACGACAAATAAACAAACACACTTTCGCATTTATAATAATAAGGATATATATATATATATATATGATTTCAATATTATCTCATATGCCTCTTTTGAACTCCATATGAATATGCTCCCTATGTTTGTGTTATATTATTTATGCTAGTAATAGGCCTAGTTTAAATAATTAAATTTTACACCCTCCTATACAGTATTCAGTTCTGTAAAGTAATTGTATGTAACTAGAAGAATCGCGATTTTTGGAATCGTCACATCCCTAGTTTTAACTTTATGGCATATGTAAATTGTGCACTTTAAGTACGTGTTAATAATATCATTTTTCCTTATCTTTTTTTTTTATTTATACTTGCATCTGATCATTTTTCTGTTGCCAGAAGGCAACATCCAAAGTTAAGCAATTTAAATAAGTATGAATTTTAACCAAAAATTAATTTCCTGTGTGCCCTTTATATTTCCATATTGGTGTTTACCTTAAATACTTCTTTTTCAGGCTTTATGTACAAATATTTTAGAATGAATTTTGGTTGTTCTGAAACATGTGGAAATCCCTTCAAATTGGCATGG
Source organism: Clitarchus hookeri (assembly GCA_002778355.1). Classification (NCBI taxonomy): domain Eukaryota; kingdom Metazoa; phylum Arthropoda; class Insecta; order Phasmatodea; family Phasmatidae; genus Clitarchus; species Clitarchus hookeri. The sequence continues at coordinate 206,493 of NQII01000354.1, forward strand.
AAAAATATTTACTGTAAATATAGTTAAATGAATGCACCAAATATATTAGGTTGTAAATGTGTTTATTTGTTTTTACTTTCTACAATGTCCTTATAAATATATTTATAATGGCACAAGATTTGTTAATCTTGGAAGGAACATGAAGCCGGATTGGTGATATGCTGAGCTCTCAGGTGGAAGCAAGAAGATTGGTCGCAGCCAGGCTGACAGAGAGCAAGATGACTGGTAGAAGTGTCGGCGCAGCGCTGTAGTGCGGGCAGTAGGGACACTGGTACGACCCGCAAACCTCGCAGATGCTCAGGATGTACAGCGACGTCGAGTTCACCAGTACCTGTTCAAAGTGCTCTGCAACAAACACAATCAACAGTCTGTAACTTTGTTTTACCCAGTGTGTTATCGCATGTCAACAAATAAATAGCAAATGTTTTACTAATGCGTTGAGCGTTTCCTCTTGTTACAATTGCCAACCTTGAGAATTATGGCTCTATAAACAACATCATTATAACATTCCTGAAAGGGTGTAAAAACATCTGCATTGGGCAAGGGAAAATTTAATAACAGGAGGAGTTAGATTGTGGGTAGCTTATTATTCATGAACATTAAGTAATTCATGGTTAATTATGAACTGAACTATTTAAAATGTCACTGCTCTTGCTTGTATATTTTTAATAGGCACACTAATTTACGTGTGGTCAGTAAAGTTGATAATGATGGAGGGTAGATACAGTAAATCCATGTCTTTGGGTAAGCATTTTTGAGTTCTGAAATTATTTATTTTGCTTTCTGGTGTTCGATGTGCGTGTGTTTGTGTGTGCCAGGACCTGCGTTGCACCCCCCCCCCC
>NQII01000354.1:207345-246772 GCA_002778355.1 Clitarchus hookeri
CACCGGTACCTCCACCCTGAAACAACTCCTCTCGCATCACCACCCTCTCCATCTTGGACCTCTGCACTGCACCCTCTTTCCCTCCAGGGCCTCGGAGGTGTAGTGGTTAAAACTACTCGGCGAATTGGATTCTATTCCCAGCAGCGTCGCTCCCGGATATTCGCCTGTGGGTATCGTGCTGCTGATCGGCAGGTTTCCCCGGGGATCTTCGGTTTGCCCCACCTCTCTTCCCAGTGCTGCTACATACTCACCTCATATCGCCCTCATCTGCTCTCAAGACCTCAATGTTAAGAGTCATCCAAATCTTTTTCCTCACCCTCTCTCTCCCTTGGTGCACCCCATCTACCAACCCCTCCCTTTCCCACCACCCCTATCTTCCCCCCACACTGCCACCTACCTTTTTACCCTTCTACCCATACTTACCTCCTTCCCCTCTCGCTCTTCACCCCCACACACCTCCTTCCTCCACCACTTATCCTATCTATTTCCTCCCTGCCCTCTTCTCGCCACACCCACCTGCATATCATCTTATACACACACACACACCTACCTGCTCCTACCTCCTCTCCCTCCACCCTCACACACTTCCACTCTCTCAATCATGTCCCTCTTTTCCCCTCTATTCACTCCTCCTCCTCCTTACACCGCACACCCACCCCACCACCCCTCTCTTACTGCCCTGCCCACCTACCTTCTATCTACACACCTTCACCCTCCTCTCTCCTTAACCTATCTACCTCCTTGCACTCTTCCCACTTCTCCTCCATACCCACCTATCTCCACCCCCTNCCTCCTCTCTCCTTAACCTATCTACCTCCTTGCACTCTTCCCACTTCTCCTCCATACCCACCTATCTCCACCCCCTCTTCCCCACCACAACCACATACCTCCACCACACCCACCTACATTCTCCCTCTTCACCACAAGGAACCACCTAACTTCTCCCCACACAAATGCACCCACCTCCTCCTCCCCCCACACCTCCTCAGACTGATCTTACAACCACACACCCCTCCCCAAACACCTCACCCATTTCTTCCTCCACACACCAACCTACCCACTCTCCCCCCACACACACCTCCCCCTCTCAATCACATGCCAATTTCCCCTCTATTCACCCCCCTACACTCTCTCTCTACCACCACNCACACACACCTCCCCCTCTCAATCACATGCCAATTTCCCCTCTATTCACCCCCCTACACTCTCTCTCTACCACCACACACACCTAACCACTCAGACTGATTATCCCACCACACCTCCTCTCCCCCACACACTTTCCTCGTCCTCCTCTAACANACACACCTAACCACTCAGACTGATTATCCCACCACACCTCCTCTCCCCCACACACTTTCCTCGTCCTCCTCTAACACCCACCTACCTACCTTCTCCTCCACACCCTCCTCCTTCCCCTGCTCTCTTCTTCCACCTACTTTCTCCTCCCCACACCCACCTCTCCTCCCCACTCTCTTCCCACCCACCTGCATCCCCCTCCCCACCTCCTCCTTCCAAACCATACACTCCTCCCCCTACCACCACTCTAGAGGAATTCGCCAAGGCCAAAACCAGTAAGGTGGTCGGCCTCGCTCCCACTCCTCTGAATTACACACGACACCAAGTTAAGGAAGATACGGCGTTACTACGAGCAGCAGCTCCTTCCATGGATAAGAAGCCCCACCTGGTACGCTGGCATGAGGCTATTGTTCCAGGAGATCTTCCAGTTACAACAGACATTCTTCACTTCAGTTTCTGGAGGGGGGGAAAGAGAAAGGTAATTGTGGGTGGGAGGTGGGAGAGGGGGAGGAAAAGGTAGATGGAAACGGGGGGAAGGTAGGTGGGTATGGCGGAGAGAGGGAGGAGGTATATGGGTGTAGTAGGGAGAAGAGAGGGGGAGGAGTGTATGGTTTGGAAGGAGGAGGTGGGGAGGGGGATGCAGGTGGGTGGGAAGAGAGTGGGGAGGAGAGGTGGGTGTGGGGAGGAGAAAGTAGGTGGAAGAAGAGAGCAGGGGAAGGAGGAGGGTGTGGAGGAGAAGGTAGGTAGGTGGGTGTTAGAGGAGGACGAGGAAAGTGTGTGGGGGAGAGGAGGTGTGGTGGGATAATCAGTCTGAGTGGTTAGGTGTGTGTGGTGGTAGAGAGAGAGTGTAGGGGGGTGAATAGAGGGGAAATTGGCATGTGATTGAGAGGGGGAGGTGTGTGTGGGGGGAGAGTGGGTAGGTTGGTGTGTGGAGGAAGAAATGGGTGAGGTGTTTGGGGAGGGGTGTGTGGTTGTAAGATCAGTCTGAGGAGGTGTGGGGGGAGGAGGAGGTGGGTGCATTTGTGTGGGGAGAAGTTAGGTGGTTCCTTGTGGTGAAGAGGGAGAATGTAGGTGGGTGTGGTGGAGGTATGTGGTTGTGGTGGGGAAGAGGGGGTGGAGATAGGTGGGTATGGAGGAGAAGTGGGAAGAGTGCAAGGAGGTAGATAGGTTAAGGAGAGAGGAGGTGAAGGTGTGTAGATAGAAGGTAGGTGAGCAGGGCAGTAAGAGAGGGGTGGTGGGGTGGGTGTGCGGTGTAAGGAGGAGGAGTGAATAGAGGGGGAAAAAAGGGACATGATTGAGAGAGTGGAAGTGTGTGAGGGTGGAGGGAGAGGAGGTAGGAGCAGGTGGTTGAATTAGGCATGGTGTGGGGATGAAGTAGGTGGGTGTGGTGGTAGAAGAGGGGGAGGAGGTAGGTGCATGTGTAGGGTGAAGAAAGGGAGGGGGAGGTGGAGGGAAGAGGATAGGGAGGAGATAGAGAGGAGGTAGGTATGGGTAGGAGTTTGTGAAGGGGAAAAGAGAGGGGTGGTAGGTGAGTGTGGGGGGAAAAGGGAGGAAATAGTTGGGTTGGATTAGAGGGGGGGGAGGTGGCAAATGGGTGTGTAGGGTTAAGAGTGTGAGGAAAATGGAGGTAGATGGTTTTGAGGGAGGAGGTGGTATGTGGGTGTAGTTGTGAAGAGGGGTGAGGTTGGTGGGAAGAGGGCAGGAAGGAGGTTAATATTTTAGAGGAGAGGAGGGAGGATTTGTGTGGATGTGGGGGAGAAGAGAGAGGTGGTAGGAGGTAGGTGGGAAGAAGTGAGCAGGGGGAGGAGGTTGATGTATATGGGTGGAGGGGCAAAAAGGCAGGTGGGTCAGTGGTGGGAAGAGAGGGTAAGAAGGCATGTGTGTAGGGGAAAGGGGGGGGGAAGGTGGGTGTGGTGGGGAAGAGAGGGAGGAGGCACATTGTGAATAGATGGGGATGAGGGGAAGGGAGCGGAGGTGGTGGCTGACATTACAAAATTGCAACTACCTGAGTGAAGAGGTAGTTAGTGATCCCTCTTGGCCTAGGTAGAAGACAAACAGTCATTGCTCTCAACACAGCAAATTGAATTCCCTTGCCCAAAATATGTTTTACGAAACAAATTAGAATTACCTTCAAGAATTATTAAAAAGCATATTGAATATGTGGAAATTGTTAATTGAGTTATTTACAAACACAATTTGATTATGTGGAATATTTCCTTTGTGATAGGGCAGTTATTTATTTCTCTTACTTTATATTTATCTCTGGCAGCTGTTATTATGTGACATAGTAATAATCATACAGAAATCATTACTCCCTTACTTACATTTAGGTTAAATAATATTATTATTATTGCTGCTAGATATTTTAACCAAAACGTTAACATGAATAAGTGCAGCTCATTTCCTCTACATTTACACATACACTGAAGAGCCAAAAAAAACTGGTACACCTGCTTAATATCGTGTAGGGCCCCCGCGAGCACGCAGAAGTGCCGCAAGACGACGGGGCATGGACTCGACTAATGTCTGAAGGTATGCAGGAGGCAGTTCACACCATGAATCCTGCAGGGCAGTCCACAAATCCAATCTGCGCCAATTTGAGAAAGGGTTGCACGTCTGTCACGTTTAATGATTCTCGTCAGTCGTCGTTTGTCCCGTTCTTTCACGATCTTTATCCGGCCGCAGCGATGTCAAGATGTGATGTTTTACCGGGTTCCCGGTATTCACGGTACACTCGTGAAATGGTCGTACGCGAACATCCAAATGTTATCGCTATCTAGGAGATGCTATGTCCCATCTCTCGTGCGCCGACTATAACACCGCGTTCAAACTCACTTAAATCTTGATAACCTGCCATTGTAGCAGCAGTAACCGATCTAGCAATTTTGCCAGACGCTTGTTGTCTTATATAGGCGCTGCTGACCGCATCGCGTTACTCTGATTGCTTCCATACGCACGCCTATACCAGTTTTTTTTGGCTCTTCAGTGTATAACTCCTATGGTACAGCAACGTGATATATGTATTTGGATAGGTCTTAGGTAAGAACGTTAGCAAGTGTTAATGTTTCTCAGCAATGACTGTTTTGAAGAGCAAAATAATAAAATTGTTAAAATTGATGACTGAGAAATCTTAAGGTCATGAATAGTGTTAGCTCACAGTGTAATAATCTTGACAGAAGTCTGCATCACCAGGCTTTGATGATTCAAGTTATTTTTAATTACAAACATTTTGGATCATTTTACCTCTGGCATGGACTTCGTACAGGAATGCTTGTCGATGCAGTGTCATGTTGGCTACGGGAAACCATCTTCGTACTGTGTGATTGAAACATGTCCACTCTGGAAGAACCTGTAAAATAAAATGTTTGTCATTTCATAGTGTTACCTTAACCAATTACAGTAGAACCCATGCTATAGTGTGGGTTCTATTGTAACTGGTTGGGCTATCACGACACCATCGTGTTCTGTACTAAATACACTGTTAATATAGTAGTTAAAAACGAGTGCCGTTTTGCGCATCTGCATGCGTAACGATAGTATCACTCTTTCTTAGAGTTGAAACGCGTGTAAATACAGTATTTTGTTGCATATATGTCGCCTGCGCATATAGGTCGCACCATTATTTTCAAATATGTTAAAAAAAAAAATATAATATTTATTGTTTATAGGTTGCGCTCATCGTTGTTGTAAATCCTGTACAACACGGCCTGCGCCACGGATGGCTGACGCACATGACCTTGGCGAAGGTCGTGTGGCAGCTGTGTCCTTGCAAGCAAGCAGTGTTGCCAAGCGTACAGTGCAGACACAGTGCGCCGCAAGTTTGTTGGACGTAGTTTGGCTGGAATGTTCTGATATAGCGCACGAGATGTAGTCTTTGGCTGCCGGAGTTTATACATTTATTGGAAAAAAGAAATAACTTATAAAGATGTAAATTTAATTTGAAGTGATATTTTTACGACAAAAATTTTATCGAGCTTTCTTTTTATACATTTCAAGTATTTCTAACGATTTATGTTAAAAGCAAAAACTTAACCATTATTTCTGCATTTTATCTTTGTAAGTTTTAAATAAACATGCAAAATAAAGAAAGGCATTTGAATATTTCCATTACGTAATTTCCTTCGCAATCCTTAACAGAAAAAAATATTTTAAAAGAATCAAAAGGAATTGATTCTTACTCAATAACTGACAATCAATTATTTTCGAAAGCTTTCTGTGGAGTGTAAGAGATAGCAGCACATTAGCGTTGGTTCTAGAGTACCAAATGTTAGCTGTGACTTACACGTCTTTCTCTTATATCGTCTTTGCGCCGCACGTAGTGTTGTTTTGATGTTGTGGAAGTGAAGAAGTGCGACAGTTTCTTGATGGAAAAGCGATGTACCTACACCGCAGGTTTCAAAATGAAAGTGATTTTGTTCACTGAAGAGTTTGGAAATTGAGCCGCGGGCCGTGAATTCTGAGTAAATGAAAAGTTAGTGCGGGGCTGGAGGAATTTTTCTCACTTATAAGTAGCACCCCGAGTTTTCAATAAAAATTTTTAAATAAAATGTGCGACTTATGTGCGATAAAATACGGTAATTTAATTTTTGCCTGCAAGCATATCACATAGAAAGGTCAAAATAACAGCAACGACTTTCATTCCCTCGGGAACACAAAAGGAAGGAGTATTGTTGCCAGGGGGAAGTTGCATTCCTGGAAACTAAGAGGGTGGCAGAAACTACTGATCTAGAAGGGAGGTCGCGAACAGGAAGGGAGGATGCTCAAGCATAGCAGTGCTACAGAAAGATATTGTGGGCTTTATGCACAGCAGTTTCATCATCTGCAGGCTGTGAATAATATAGATGTCAGCCATCAACATTGTTTACATTTCAAATGAAATAGTTCCTCGCTCCCTCGCTCCCTCGCTATGGATGATGACAGTTTTAGATCAAATGCAGCAGCGTGATGCGTACAAAAGGACTGAAGGACATCTTTGCTTAAACGCTGTAAATTATAAGTGATACAGTAAAGAGTATAATTGTGTTCTTGTTCTTCAGTTTCAAAAACTTTTTGTCTCATAATATTTTTATGTAGCACTGCACGATTTGTGAAACTGGATATTTTCGGACACCTAGGTACTACTTAACCATTTGTTTTAACATTGTTCTTGCGGGGAAAAGCTTGGTTATCCAGTACCCTANCTTTAACATTGTTCTTGCGGGGAAAAGCTTGGTTATCCAGTACCCTACAAATCTCTCAGCTTCATATAAGTTAATTCTTTTTGCAGCCAAGGGGATGAAGCGAAATACGGAAATGGATCTCCCAGTTACATAACCCAGGTTTATAGCAGGATTGTACGTGAAAATNAGGGGATGAAGCGAAATACGGAAATGGATCTCCCAGTTACATAACCCAGGTTTATAGCAGGATTGTACGTGAAAATACATCAGGCACAGGTACGATATTCTCCACAGGCATGGAAACCACAGTTGTATACGTTGAGCATAGAACCAAGGTGACAGCAGCCGTTAACCATCCTCCCCACCGGTAGTGTTGTACTCACATGGTCAAAGAACCAGATGGTTTTGCCAGGTACGGATCTTGCATCCCGCAGCGTAGGGTGGATTCCAGACTCCACCACGTTCACAGCATCAGACTCCAGCAGACCGTAGCCTGTAGGTAGTTGTATTTCCAGTATGGTGGCAGCACTGACTGGAGGGTGAGTCCTCACCCACCTGCGAAATAAGGTCACAAGCCACTAGGATTACAGGTGAAGCAGCCACGCATATGTACCAAGACATTGAGTATTGTCATGTTTGTGTGTACTGGACAAACTATTTTTTGTACTTTTTGTAATGTGGTAACAGTTTTTCTCGATCGCCTGTCCAAAAAACAAAGTGGGAGTTTTGAACCTTAGTATTGCCCAAATATCTCCACTGCACTCTATTTAATTTATCACCTGCTATCAGTGACCATCAAATTAGGAAATCAGTTCCTGCATCTACATGGTAGAAAATGCATAATATGAAACCAGTTTACTAAAACACATTTTTTTTACTCTTTCTTGTACTTGCATAAGCACAAAAAGAAGGAAGAAGATATTGATATAAAAATTATAACCTGTGCACAGTAATTTGGGGGGGATTAGAGCCAGTACTTCTAATTTCTGCACCAAAACACTATAGTACCAAGGTATAAGGCAGTATATAACCGTGAAAGTCAAAAACGGTAATGCTGTATTGTATTTTCAGTGAGAATACAGCTTAGGTATAGTTTTTCCTGCTGTCTTGTTTTGTGTCCTGAACAATACGAGGTTACTTTCGTTAATTTTTGTGGTTCTAAAGACATTTATATATCAGTGACGTGTACCTGAAGCAGCTCTCTATTGTGATGGAGGATTTGTTCCTGAAGTCAGAGTAGAACTCTGCAACGGCCAGTCTGAAGCTGTCTTTCACCGGCCGCTCCACGAGAGGTTGGTAGTCCACTCCGTAGCTGACGTCCATTTGTACCATTGCCTGCCCGCTGCCGCGGGCCACTACGTTCACGTGGCTCCATACTTTTGGAATCTGTAATATCAAATCTTTAATTATAACCATACATTTCAACCAGGGTACTAATTTACGAAACATCCATGTTTCATCACCCAATACCACCTTAACATTTTTACGTGAAAACAATACAGTTGCTTGAGCTACAGATAAAACAGCAGTTAGATTTATTACAGTCTCATCCATCCATCCATCCATCCATCCATCCATCCATCCATCCATCCATCCATCCATCCATCCATCCATCCATCCTTCCTGCTCTTTCTGTATGTAAAACTATGCTACTACGACTTGGGCTGCGACTGCGTGTCATTGAGTAATGGTGAAGGGTGATGAGGTGAGGTGATACTGCAAGGGTGAGGGGAATGCGAGTGCGTTGACAAGCTTCCCCCATTCTNCATACATACATACATACATACATACATCCATCCATCCATCCATCCATCCATCCATCCATCCATCCATCCATCCATGTTGCTCTTTCTGTATGTAAAACTATGCTACTACGACTTGGGCTGCGACTGCGTGTCATTGAGTAATGTGAAGGTGAAGGGTGATGAGGTGAGGTGATACTGCAAGGGTGAGGGGAATGCGAGTGCGTTGACAAGCTTCCCCCATTCTACAGTTATGTCCACCACATTTCCCACATGCAGAAATGCACAGGCAATTGTGCCGGGAATCCAATTCAGTGTGCCTTGGTGGAGGGCGAGTAGTGTGGCTATAGCAACCACCAGGGCTCATGTGGTGGGGTTGGAAGAATACCCCCAAGCAGAGCGTGAGAATCACCATCAAAGTTTTTTTCTGTAAAAACCTCTTGGAAATGAAATAATGTGGCAGCCAAGAAAATGTAAAAATAGGCTATTCAATTTGGTATAATTTTTAATAAATATATTTTATTGTAGCCCTACACATTAACTTTCGAGTCCGGTGAAATATATACACTCTGTTTATTACTTACATGGAAATATTTATTTTAAAAAGTGGTGGAAGAATAAAAAAATTACTGATAGGTAACAAAGTAAGTAGGGTGTCAAAAGTTCTCACTTTACCGTGAACAGTCTAATTATAAAATTTAAGTAAGCCAGTTGAGAACGTACCTGCAAGTAGTGTAGTTGCAACAGGCTTTCATTCCCGATGTGTACAGTTTTGGTGAAACCCGAGCTCGGGATCTCGACGGACACGTCCATGTTGGTGATGTCCATGATCCGGGCACGGAATCCATACTCCGTCAGAGCTTGCAGAGCCACCACCGTGTCCTAGAACATTGTTTTGATGTTGTGTTTTTTTTTAGCAGCTGAGAACGAACGCTGTGCTCTTGTTGCAATTTCCGTCACATGAATAACTTATTGAAAGCGAGCTATGGGGCACAAGAAAGAATTGATAGAACAGGTGTGTATCAAAATTAACACGCTAACATTAGATAAGTGAGTTATTTTGCATCAGCATCGTAGACACAGGTTAACCAAGAACTGTTGGAGGCAAGGTAACATTATTTATTACAGGGAGAAATATGTTACAGTAGAAACCTGCTATAACACTCCCACATTATAACACCATTATTTAATGGTCCCACTATTTATCCATAAGGCTTAATGGTTCCATTTCTTGCATATAACACTGTTATACTTTTCATTTCCTGCTTATAACATCAGTATTTGCTCAATTCTTCTTGTTACACTGAGTGTTAGTTTTTATTGAGAGCGGTAATAAAAGTGAAGGTGTTTGCATGATAAATTTTGTTGGAAACTGTTGAAACAAAGGAAACCGGGACAATTAAAATCTATATTTGCAAAGTTATCTTTGTAATAAACTCCAGGAGTGCGAGATAGTCCTTGTTAGGAAGCTGTTGAAACTTACGGTAGCAGAGATGAAGCCATTGTTAGTCATGCGGACAGACGTGAGCCAATCCACTATTTTCTCGACGACGGCAGTGACGCCATCTCGAATGAGATAGACGAGGAGAGCGTAAGCCGTGGCCTCCACAGCCAAGGAATCTCCCTCCTGGTACTCTCGGGGCCGCAGGAACGGTCTCTGGTTCTCTTTCTTTATCGCGTTCCCCACAATGGGGTATCGCGACCAGTACAGCTGACCATCTGCAAACACAACATTATGTTGGCATCTGTACATGTTGCTTTCTATTAACAGCCAGTAATGATGGAATAGTTTATTACAATAGCAGAGCATGTACGGGAAAAATGACGTGTAGGTACCAGCGTGTGCCGACAGTGTCATTATTCCACTTGTAGAGTTGGATCTACTTCTTGAAACTTTGTGTGTGGTTTACAACAGTGCCAGAACACACGCATATGTAATAGTGTTTGACCAAGTCCAGAACAGAAGAAAGGAAGGGCCCAGGGAGAGCAGAGAAGAATTCTCTACGTTTAGTATTTAAAGTTACACCAGTTCTCACATAAGTACATAGTGGCTTGCAAAACTTGCAGTTTTTCCCATGGTTGCAAAAACAAATTAGTTTTATTGTGTTGGACTGTTAAAAAAGAAAATGATAATTTCAGTTGTGTGAACTTACGTAACACTCCCTTATGCACGACTGAATTAGGTCATAATTTACTGTTCTTTTAAATAAATAAAAAAAGGGCAGTGTATCGTGCACCACTTTTAAAGTGAATAATTTGGATTTACTAAGGACGGTGTCAATTTACTGTTGACACTACGTATTATATTGTAGCGAGCTGTACGAGCCCATGGCAGTGCACTATTACATTGCTGCTTGTGGTGTACGTGTTCACTGCAGAACACTGTGTGCGTTCCTGATGTTGGCGAAGGAATGTTGAGTCCACTGCGACACAGACTTATGTCGGCAGGCCTCAAATTGTTAGTAACGCGTTTCGTTCACATTTTTAGAATTTTCTTCATAGAAAAGTAATACCTGCTGCATTTATTAACCTACTTTCCATAGGAAACATATGCCTCAGAGATAACCCCCTCCTCATCCNATATTGTAGCGAGCTGTACGAGCCCATGGCAGTGCACTATTACATTGCTGCTTGTGGTGTACGTGTTCACTGCAGGACACTGTGTGCGTTCCTGATGTTGGCGAAGGAATGTTGAGTCCACTGCGACACAGACTTATGTCGGCAGGCCTCAAATTGTTAGTAACGCGTTTCGTTCACATTTTTAGAATTTTCTTCATAGAAAAAGATAGCAAAGTAATACCTGCTGCATTTATTAACCTACTTTCCATAGGAAACATATGCCTCAGAGATAACCCCCTCCTCATCCTCGTCACCCTCTCATTTTCCTTTCCTCTCCCTCCCAGTGCTACAGTAGTGTAGTACTAGTCAGAATACTCTCTGACTTGTGTAACTTGGCAAGATTTTGACAGTTCGACGAAAGTAGCACCAAATGTTTCCCATTCGTTTAGGTATCCTCTCGCCACCAGCTGGTGCGTCAAGTGGAGGGTGCATATTTTATCAATACGCTGTCAGCTAATCCACTTGCCGTTGTACTGTAATGCTAAACAAATTTTAAGGTATTTTTTGACTGACAAATGTTTAAAAAATTCATAGGTTATAAAAGTAAAAATATAAAACCTTGCAAAAAAAAAAAGCAAATATTTTGCTAACTTTTTTAATTTATCCTAGACAGCGAATTTGGGTTAACATTTGCGAGACGGTTATTGTAGTTTGTATCACACTTTGGACATTACAGCTAGGACCCATCCATGTACTGGGTGCACTGAAATCCTTAAACAATAATATTAGTTATCCACCATTTTTTAAGGTACTGGCACTAAATTTGAGTTCAGAGGTCTTGGTTGGCATGTAACAGCGAGGTCTTGAGTGACGGTGAGGGAATAAAGTGAGGTTAAGATGGAGTAGTGGCAGAACGCAAGGGCGAGGGAAACGGGAGTGCCCGGAGAAAACGTGCAGACCAACTGCAACATCCACTGCATTTCCCACATGCGAAAATGTGGTTGACCCTGCTGGGAATCTAACCTGGTTGACCTTTGTGGAAGGTGAGTAGTGTGACTGGTACACCACTGCCGTTAAAGATATTGTTCCCATAGACCCACATCATATTTCAGGAACAATTAGCTGATAACTACTAGATATTGTGTAAAATTCCTCCTGCTTAGACTTTAGTTAACACACATTATCCTACTATTTAAGGCTTTGAGATAAGTTACCTGCATATACAAGATGGATAAGAACTCTACCAATAAACTTCGACTGTGAGAGTGTAACTGAAGATGATGTTTATTGCAGGTAACGCAACCGGAACTAAAGATAAATATCTAAGTTTCCAGATTATCCATTATTGAATGACTATGTGCAAACCGTAAAAAATTTGGTGCAGTTATCAACCCCTTTCTACAAAAACGGATGGACTGGATTCTCGTTCGTGCATTTGAAAATGTAACTGTCCAATATAATTTTGTTTCTTCATGCCACGAAGTAACCTACCGTGCATGTTAAATGAAAACGCTGTATTGTATTTTTATGCTAAATTCCAATTCCCAGAAATGTATGTATTATGATCTAATACTGCAAATGTTGGAATTCATTATGCATTAATTTCTCAAAAATATTGTCTTTAGGGTTAAAATTAAAGCTGAATTTTTTTTAACATGTATGGTCTCAATTATTAATCCACAACGTACTACTCATAAATGTTGCGTATTTACATTTGAAAAGTTCATATCCAGCCTGTGTATATAGAGGAAAGTCAATTAATGATTGATGTAGGTAAGTTCTTGTTTGAAACTCGCTATCAGAGGGTCACTTCACACCATGTACACACGTGCTGTTGAAGTACTCACCAGCGCCCTCTCTACTGACTCTGTGCAGCTGCCAGAAAGCAAACTCCTTCTCCGAGCTCCCGGTCAGGGTCAGAGCATATGCAGAGATGGCTATCTCGTACGGGTCTGACAGGGACGAGAAACAGTGCTCCAGAAATCTGGAACAGAATGTTGGTTATCTTTACCAGTTAGTAATAAAGTTTCAAATATATCTGTAGAAATTATAAACTTAAATCANCAAATATATCTGTAGCAATTATAAACTATAAATAAAGTGGGTTGTAAAAATAAATTCTGGTGTGTATTTGTCCAGTTGGATGGCATGCCGTGTTTCACTACATAAACATTGCACATTTTGTGTTAAAAAGTTCCTTGGAAATTTTGGGTGAATACTAATAATTGGTTAGGTATCTTATAAAAAATCTTTAACAGCACCTGTTTGCAATTGTAAATGTTAACTATGATTCCAGTTCACACTGAAAGACGGCAGATCACCTTAAAATTGTTTATGCAAATGTTCAGTAACAATACTGCCCATCAAGAAATATTTACCAATTGTCCTCTCCTTCATTTCACATGTTCCTTGGCACAGCGTGGCCTTGAAGCACTATGTTCTTAACTTACGGCTATCTTCAAGCATGCTCGTCACGGCCAGGCACGGTGCCGCGGTCGTAGCACTCTCCTCCCACCAAGACGAACCAGGTTCAATTCCTGGCGAGGTCACTCCAGGATTTTCGCATGCGGGAATCACGCCGGACGATGCTGCTGGTCAGCGGGTTTTCTCGGGGGTCTCCCGTTCCCCCCNGGATTTTCGCATGCGGGAATCACGCCGGACGATGCTGCTGGTCAGCGGGTTTTCTCGGGGGTCTCCCGTTCCCCCGTCCTTGCATTCCGGCACTACTCCATTCTCACCTCATTTCAACACCTTGTCGGCTCTCAGGACATTGTTGTTAAGAGCTGCCCAAATCTCTCAACTCAACTCTGTATGCAGTTTGTTACAAACTGAACCACAAACTCATCCCTTCCAGACTCCGTGAAGGGGCAGCTGATGGAGATCACCCTCCCCACAAATATTTGGTGTAGCGNAAAGTAATACCTGCTGCATTTATTAACCTACTTTCCATAGGAAACATATGCCTCAGAGATAACCCCCTCCTCATCCTCGTCACCCTCTCATTTTCCTTTCCTCTCCCTCCCAGTGCTACAGTAGTGTAGTACTAGTCAGAATACTCTCTGACTTGTGTAACTTGGCAAGATTTTGACAGTTCGACGAAAGTAGCACCAAATGTTTCCCATTCGTTTAGGTATCCTCTCGCCACCAGCTGGTGCGTCAAGTGGAGGGTGCATATTTTATCAACACGCTGTCAGCTAATCCACTTGCCGTTGTACTGTAATGCTAAACAAATTTTAAGGTATTTTTTGACTGACAAATGTTTAAAAAATTNCTAATCCACTTGCCGTTGTACTGTAATGCTAAACAAATTTTAAGGTATTTTTTGACTGACAAATGTTTAAAAAATTAAATATTTTGCTAACTTTTTTAATTTATCCTAGACAGCGAATTTGGGTTAACATTTGCGAGACGGTTATTGTAGTTTGTATCACACTTTGGACGTTACAGCTAGGACCCATCCAAATCTCTCCTCTCTCCATGTACTGGGTGCACTGAAATCCTTAAACAATAATATTAGTTATCCACCATTTTTTAAGGTACTGGCACTAAATTTGAGTTCAGAGGTCTTGGTTGGCATGTAACAGCGAGGTCTTGAGTGACGGTGAGGGAATAAAGTGAGGTTAAGATGGAGTAGTGGCAGAACGCAAGGGCGAGGGAAACGGGAGTGCCCGGAGAAAACGTGCAGACCAACTGCAACATCCACTGCATTTCCCACATGCGAAAATGTGGTTGACCCTGCTGGGAATCTAACCTGGTTGACCTTTGTGGAAGGTGAGTAGTGTGACTGGTACACCACTGCCGTTAAAGATATTGTTCCCATAGACCCACATCATATTTCAGGAACAATTAGCTGATAACTACTAGATATTGTGTAAAATTCCTCCTGCTTAGACTTTAGTTAACACACATTATCCTACTATTTAAGCCTTTGAGATAGGTTACCTGCATATACAGGATGGAGATGAACCCTACCGTTAAACTTCGACTGTGAGAGTGTAACTGAAGATAATGTTTATTGCAGGTAACGCAACCGGAACTAAAGATAAATATCTAAGTTTCCAGATTATCCATTATTGAATGACTATGTGCAAACCGTAAAAAATTTGGTGCAGTTATCAACCCCTTTCTACAAAAACGGATGGACTGGATTCTCGTTCGTGCATTTGAAAATGTAACTGTCCAATATAATTTTGTTTCTTCATGCCACGAAGTAACCTACCGTGCATGTTAAATGAAAATGCTATATTGTATTTTTATGCCAAATTCCAATTCCCAGAAATTTATGTATTATGATGTAATACTGCAAATGTTGGAATTCATTATGCATTAATTTCTCAAAAATATTGTCTTTAGGGTTCAAATTAAAGCTGAATTTTTTTTAACACGTATGGTCTCAATTATTAATCCACAATGTACTACTCATAAATGTTGCGTATTTACATTTGAAAAGTTCATATCCAGCCTGTATATACAGAGGAAAGTCAATAAATGATTTATGTTGGTAACTTCTTGTTTGAAACTCGCCATCAGAGTGTCGCTTCACACCATGTACACACGTGCTGTCGAAGTACTCACCAGCGCCCTCTCTACTGACTCTGTGCAGCTGCCAGAAAGCAAACTCCTTCTCCGAGCTCCCGGTCAGGGTCAGAGCATACGCAGAGATGGCTATCTCGTACGGGTCCGACAGGGACGAGAAACAGTGCTCCAGAAATCTGGAACAGAATGTTGGTTATCTTTACCAGTTAATAATAAAGTTTCAAATATATCTGTAGCAATTATAAACTATAAATAAAGTGGGTTGTAAAAATAAATTCTGGTGTGTATTTGTCCAGTTGGATGGCATGCCGTGTTTCACTACATAAACATTGCACATTTTGTGTTAAAAAGTTCCTTAGAAATTTTGGGTGAACAATAATTGGTTAGGTATCTTATAAAAAGTCTTTAACAGCACCTGTTTGCAATTGTAAATGTTAACTATGATTCCAGTTCACACTGAAAGACGGCAGATCACCTTAAAATTGTTTATGCAAATGTTCAGTAACAATACTGCCCATCAAGAAATATTTACCAATTGTCCTCTCCTTCATTTCACATGTTCCTTGGCACAGCGTGGCCTTGAAGCACTATGTTCTTAACTTACGGCTATCTTCAAGCATGCTCGTCACGGCCAGGCATGGTGCCGCGGTCGTAGCACTCTCCTCCCACCAAGACGAACCAGGTTCAATTCCTGGCGAGGTCACTCCAGGATTTTCGCATGCGGGAATCACGCCGGACGATGCTGCTGGTCAGCGGGTTTTCTCGGGGGTCTCCCGTTCCCCCCGTCCTTGCATTCCGGCACTACTCCATTCTCACCTCATTTCAACACCTTGTCGGCTCTCAGGACATTGTTGTTAAGAGCTGCCCAAATCTCTCAACTCGACTCTGTATGCAGTTTGTTANTCGGCTCTCAGGACATTGTTGTTAAGAGCTGCCCAAATCTCTCAACTCAACTCTGTATGCAGTTTGTTACAAACTGAACCACAAACTCATCCCTTCCAGACTCCGTGAAGGGGCAGCTGATGGAGATCACCCTCCCCACAAATATTTGGTGTAGCGCACATTCATACATGTTCTGGCTTGGCTGGAGTATCAAAACAAGGGCCACAACTTTTAAGTGATGAACAGGTTTTTCCTCTTTTCGGCACGTAAATATTATGGCATGACTGATACGCGATGGCGATGATTATCCTATGAAATATAACATCAGGTGTGTTTGCCCATTATTTCTGCACAATTTTAGTTAATTGCAATATTTAAAAACTCGTACCCACAGTTGGCTTGATGGTTAGAGACGAGTCTCGCACCGCAGAAGTCCTCAATGTCGTCCGAAGCCCCAGCGAGTGGTGTTTTTTTTTTGGGTAGAGATTGTGTATGGAGCATGGTGGACTCCGCAGTTGTGTGATTTTCTCTGGGGTCTCCAGTTTCTTCATCCATGTTCAGTCCATTACTCCACCCTCCTATCTTTCACCCTGTTCGTTCTTTCGGTTACATGCCCCTCAAGAAAGGCGGTCAGCTCTGCCATCCACTTTGACCCTGCCTGAAGTTGGGCTCAACGTACATATTTACTTTTGGTAAAAAAAACTACTTGCTGCAAGTCTCAGCAAAATTAAAAATTTTGAATTGAACAAATAATTGAGGGCTTATTAAATGTTTGTTTGTTGACTTACTATGACAATTTTTCTAAAATAACCAACAGTGCTAAAAACGGTTCTATTAATTTTTTTCTTTTCTAACTTTTCCTTGGGTATTATTATAGCATTTACTTTTTTTTATTTTGAACAGTATATAACTTATCTTTAATGTGTGTATAACTAATATTTTTGAAGTTTTGGAATACTATCCAACAACTGATAATACCACAAAAGTTTAATTTTTTATTTTAAATTTACTTTATTTGATTATGTGCCACAATACAATATGTTTGACGATACATTTTAAAATACTTGTTAAAATGTAAAGATTTTCATTAAACTTTCATTAAAATAATTTTTTCCATTTTTGTTTCCATTTCATAAAGTTTGATACCATTTTTTAATTGTCATTTCTTAAAACAAAAAGTTAAATTGGCACAACCCTAAAAAGCCACTTCTGTAGTTTGCATTGACGTGGGATGTACCTGGTGGCTTTCAAGGCCGCGGTAGCCGCAGCTGTGCGCAGACTGCCTTGTACAATGTGCAGCACCTCGTGGAGCGTGATGAGAACGTGAGCTGTCAGCGGAACATTTGCGTGCGTCAGCGTACCGTTGGCAACCTCTGCACTCTGCAACACACACATTTCACACACCTCGTTAACTGGAAACAATTTGTAGTGAATTTATGCAAGTTCTAGATGGTCGCAACTTTGCACACAAAACTCAAGTGTAGGGGTTGGCAAGAAATTTGTAGTGGGATCCGGATGATTTTGTAAGTTTTTTGTAAAGTTCTAGAAAAAAACTGAAATGTATTGGACATAATATTTATTTCCCCAGAAAGGAATGTGGCTCGTACCTCGAAAAATTACAGAAGAAAACTTAATTTGAATAGTTTTCCATTTTTATGCAGCATTTTAAATTATTTTTTTAAAACTTATACTAAATATGATTATAGGTTTTACTTGAAAGATGTTTACATCTCTAATAGGAATACATTAATTTCCCATTTACAAAAACTATTTTCACTCTCACTGCGTACGGGAAGACTTGTAAAACACGAAGATAAATGTACGCACATGTGCAGGCGGGAAAACAAGATTTCAAGATTTGTCTTCTGGGAGAACTGTTAACTTTTGTTAACGAACATATTAAGTGAGTTACAGAAAGATATTTTATGTTTCGTCAGTCCAGTTTTGTGCCCTCTGCGGCCTGGGTTCAGACCACGGTCCACCCGCTGCATTGCTGCTCTAGGGCGTGAAACAGAATGGTGATCACTGTGCCGTGCTCAAGTTCACCCGTGAACAGACTGGGAGCAATGGAGGGAGCAATGGAGGTCCCGCTGCCTGTGCCAGGAGGTACCTAGCGCTTGCTCTGAAATGTGAAATTATTGTCTAGAGTGAGTCTAATCAGTTTGACCAGAAAGGCTGTATAAAGTTCGCTGTTTGGAGGTGTCTGGTTTTAGATAGAATTCTATTGCAGACAGTCCTGATGAATGGAGAATACTGATGTAAAGAGAAGCAATATCTTGGTGACCAGGTAAGCATCTTGAGCGATGGCGTCCAGATTTCGACAGTTAGCATTTATTCCGTGCCAAGAAATGTCGAAACGCTTAATAGGGAACTCGGTGACCACTAAGAGTGTAAGTTATTGGTTGCCGCACCAGTGAGCAACCCATCAAGGCTATTTCCACCATTCTCAAGTTGCCCAAATAGACCATTGGGAATATGGTTGTGAAGAGTAAACGGGACGACACAACCACGACAAACCCATGGAGAGGGAGGTCATGTGTGTTGACCAAAAGGGGCTTCAGAGCATTGAAGGTAGTACGGCAATATCACGTCGCCATCTTGAATTCTTAAGTGGCATTAATTGCGCAGCTAGCATCATGAGTGTGCTCAGGGGTTCAAAGCTCAGGCACCTGCCCATAAAGTGCAAATTTCTCCCGTGAATGTGAAGTGTCCCGTCCCTAGAATATGGACGACTGGAGACGTGTCATTTGGAGTGATGAATCGCACTGTTCCCTTTGGCAGTCCAAAAGGAGGGTTTGGGTATGGCGAATGCCAGGTGAACGCTACTTGCCAGCCTGTATAATGCCCTCGGTGAAATTTGGCAGAAGCGGGTGACAGTGGGGGAGGGTTTTTTTTTAAACCCTATTATTTTATTTGTTAATTTTGACCAGGGTAGTAATAGTTACGTTCTTTAAACCTAAAGAATTTGGCGGTGTTTTAGTCTATTCAGAGGAATTTGCCTATTAATCGATAGTCCGCAATTAATTCTTCTTTAATTTGTAATCAGTATGTATATCGTCGTCATAAGTTTATTTTACAAGATTTTAATTTACTAGTGGTTTTATTATAATTTATTTCAGGTCAAGGTGCAAGTTAATATTTAAGTTTAGGTGAATTACAATATTATTTTAATATATGGATTTAGATTTGAAATTTCTAATGAAGGTGGATTTGTTTGCTCCTCTTTTATATGAGGTACGTTAAAGTCAGAAGACTATAAGGGCACTTCAACCAGCTGCATGTTGCCTACGGTAGAAAGCCAGTTCAGAGATGATAGCTGTGTGTTTCGAAATGATGATAATGCCATTAGATACTGTCTGCGCACGAGTGGTTTGTGGAGGATAGGGTTCCAGAAGTGGACTGGCAAGCCCAGAGCACCGACCTCGATCCCATAGAACACCTGTGGGATGAACTGGAGTGGCGACTGCGAGCTCGACCCCAACGAACCACATCACTTCCTATACTTTCTACAGCACTGCAGGAAGAATGACCTGCCATTCCCTCCGAGATATACTGACACCTGGTTAACAGTCTGCCCTGCAGTTTCGAAGCTGTAATGAAGGCTCTCTGCTACTGGACAGTACATCCAAGGGACACTTGTAGGACAGTCTTGAGGGGGTGTCCGGGTCATTTTGTTCAGATCGTGTATTTGTTTGCTGGTCATCCCGCTGCAAATTTTTTATGCCTCGGTTTGACTGTTGGATTTTCAGTTCTAGTCTCATGGCTATTTCATTTAAGCCAAATTTTGATCTGTTCATCTGAATGTGCATGGCACATTATTGCGAACCATTGTAATATGTATATATATATATAAATTGTTTCATGCTGTAAATGCTGCTGGAAAAAAAACATATTAAATTTATTGGTGATCAGTTTATCAAAAATAATATAGTTTTTAAATTTATTTACCACGTAATGGAAGAAAAGTTAGAAAACAATAATTCTGCCAAAGTTTTAGTGAGGCATTTCAAACATGAAATTTGAACTAAAGAATGGGATCAGAACCCAGAATAATCAGCATTCCATGCTAGCAAACATTAATTTTATTACAGTTCAATACTTTAAGCATGGGGCCACGGTGGTGCAGCGGCTAGAGTATTCACCTCCCACCAAGGTGAACTGGGTTCAATTCCCAGCGGGGTCGCTCTCGAATTTTCGCCCATGAGAATCACGCCACACAATGTTGCTGGTTAGCTGGTTCAGGGATCTCGCGTTTTCCTCACCACTGCATTCCGGCGCTGCTACTCGACTCGCTTCACCCTCGTTGGCTCTCGAGACCTCGTCAAGAGCCACTCACGCCTCTTCATTACTTTCAGCATCAGCACGAGGAGATAGATACTTATAAGCATCAGTAAATGCAGTCCTGTTACTGGCTGATAGAAAAAACAGTTGTTGGTGGATATCATGAAGGCAAAACTGGAGTGTTAGGTCAAAATAAATAAGCAAAGAATATATGTAGTATAGTGATCATAGAGCTCTGGAATGAATGGAGGGATAGTCAGTATAAACTGAATGATGTGGAAGTCCCTAGTCTAGAGGACTGCCAATGAAGCTCGAATCCTCAATAAACTGCCAATGAATGCAAAACTTTTCTGCGATCTTACGAAGCTGACAGTGAATAAATCTTTTTTTCAATGCTGCTGTGGAAAGCATACAGCGGTATCGCTATCTGAACCTGATAAAAGTACCTTGGCATACATTTTAAAATCTAAAGGATATTTGTATGCCGTTGTTTCTATGAAGCTTCCATCTTCTGTCTGGTACTTCAAGATCCACTCAACGCTGTGCGTGAATATCCGTGGCTCGATGTACAAGTAGTTCTCCCAGTCCTGGAATGAAGCGTGCTTGAATATTTGCAGTGCCCACGACGTGAGCCTGGAAAATAAACATTGCACGTCTCGATAAGAAAGTACGACATCATGTAGTGAACAGCTTAATGTAAAGTAATTCTGTTTCTCATGTACGTGAGAANAGGATATTTGTATGCCGTTGTTTCTATGAAGCTTCCATCTTCTGTCTGGTACTTCAAGATCCACTCAACGCTGTGGGTGAATATCCGTGGCTCGATGTACAAGTAGTTCTCCCAGTCCTGGAATGAAGCGTGCTTGAATATTTGTAATGCCCACGACGTAAGCCTGGAAAATAAACATTGCATGTCTCGATAAGAAAGTACGACATCATGTAGTGAACAGCTTAATGTAAAGTAATTCTGTTTCTCATGTACGTGAGAANGTCTCGATAAGAAAGTACGACATCATGTAGTGAACAGCTTAATGTAAAGTAATTCTGTTTCTCATGTACGTGAGAAAACAGTGCTCCAGATGGTTTTTTTTTTAAGCTTGCAATTTGCAGTAAGATTCCTGTGTGAAAGAGGAGTGTAGAATACTTAACGTGTAACGGGATACATGTTCACTTTGCGACCGACCATGTAAACACTTGCAAATGGTTTCCATAAAAATTCAAGCTGCAAATTGAAGTTCTTACTCTAGTGAATTGTATTCATAGTCCTGCTTAAAACAAGAAAAAGACATTTTCAAATTAATGATAAGTAGGGCCACCTGTTTTTTTTTCCCCCCTAAAAAGATTTTTTGACTAGCTTTACTTCAAAACAAGTTAGTTTAAAACAAATTTTGTGGTTGGATGATTTTAACTTGCATGCATCTTAGGTGTCTGCCAGCCAATCACGGGCGTTCAGTGTCGAGGTAGCTTTATTGTGATTGGTTGGCACATTCGAGTAGAAAATGTCTTTCCACAAAGACACATGGCCAAAAGCCAAAAGAAATTTACAAGCTCGCACGTAATGAGTTGAAGTCTAGCCTGCACACAAATCTTTTTGTGAAGAGTAGGTGGCCCTAATGACGAGGTAAATGATAATGTATGAAACAGTTTTGGCGGGATGGAAGGCTCGTAGCTGCACGTACCAGACGCTGGGATGGGAGGCGTCCCAGTTCCTGAAGTGGCCGCGCTTGTCGTAGCGCCTCATCACCTGGCTGAAGATGGTGGCGCTCTCTGCCAGCACTTGCTTGAGGTGGCGGCGCTGTAGCCGGTTGGTCAGTCGCAGGTAGTGCAGCGTCCAAATGTTGGCCGCCAGCTCGACCACGTGCCCCACCGTGCCCTTCATCTCCCGCCTCAGCACCATGGCTGTCGTCAGCGGGATGGATGGGAATATGGGCCCAATGACATCACCTGCCACAAGCACAGCTGTGTTCTAGCTCTCTTTCAAAGTTGCAGTGGCAGATCTAGGGACCCACTAAGGAAGGTTGGAACACTGTGCATTACGATCAAACCATGTGCTTGCCACAATGCATTTTTTTAATGCTACACATAAATTTTATTACATATTGGATGGTCTATCCAAAACGTTTTTAATTAATGTATCAACATTGTTAATAGTGCAATGCAATTGTTTCAAGAATAATATATTATCCAGTGTAAAATCATGCTTCAAGGGAGGGGCTCAAGCCACCTTAGCACCCCCCCNCGGATCTGCCCCGCTGCAAAGTTACGATTCATCAAAGCAATGAAAGCAGTTAAGAGCAGGGGCAGATTCAACTGTGGCTAAGGGGTTCCAGCATCCCCTTGACACTTGATTTTATATGCTGGATAAAACAATTATTCTTAAAATTAAATATTTTTAATACACACTCAGAAGAGATACAGGACATTTTAAAAAGTAATTAGATAGCCTGTTGACCAAGTACTGGCATTTACATGTACACTTGTGTTGCATTAAAATGTAATGCTTACTGGTAATCGTGTGGTTTGAACGTAATGCACAGTAACCCATCCTTCAGGTAGCCCCCTCCTTAATGAGCCTCTAGATACACCACTAGTTAAGAGGATAAGCAACTGTTTCTACACAAAATGAAAATGAGTACAAGCAAAAAAAACAAATTCAATGCTCTGCGATTTAGATTTATATAATTCAATTCCAGAATTTCTTGAATTACGTTGACATTTCCTTAAGACGTTATATGAAAACAGCATGGAAAATCAGTTACAACTGCATAAGCGTGATCCATACCGCTTAGAGTTATGGTTCCTTTTGGACTTCCGAAGACATATCGTCGCCAGTCTTGGTACGGCACTATTGGCGACTCTTCCACAAAAATGTCGAGATAGCAGAGCACAAGGGCCCTGTTCTTCAAGTCCAGGAAAACTGAAGTATGCTTGTTTATATGTCCTCCTTCAGGCTGAAACAAGATATTTGTGTGTAGACGTAGTCAACTAGATTACCACACAATTTATTAACACTGTTAATTTCCTGATAAATACAACATTTTTATGCACACAAGGTCAGACATCAGACAGCACAAAAACCAGATGGATTTGATTTCTGTGATAGAGGTTCAGGGACCATGTGTACCAACATGGGGACTAGTAATAATAATTGTGATCGCAAGTAAATACCTCCATCATTCAAATTTCTGGTGTAGGCACATGGCAAGTACACCTTCATGAACACCGCCACGTCTAAGAGTGCAAACTTCATATTTCAACATTTGACGTTGAACACTGTAACGCACAGTGGCATTGCCAGAGACTTGTCAAGGGGAGGTTTGTACTCACTGAGGGAAAGGGCGGGAGGTTACGCTGGCATTAGCAGTGCTAACGTGCATGTACTAGGAGAAAAATTACTTTCCAATATTGTAGTTTATCGTAATTGCATATTTTAATCACAATTAAAGATTTATTAATCACTTTTAATACGATTAGTAACAATCTATGGGGTTAAAAAAAGGGAGAGGTTACAACCCTACCACCCCCTATTTCACCTCCCTAGTCTCTGTTAATACATTTTAACTCTAGTAAAACTTGCCAATTTGGTGCCATCACAAAAATATTTGTTTCTTCTATTTATTTACAGTACAATAACTCTCGATTCTAAGAACTTTCATGGTTCTTAGGAAAAGGGTTATTTTGAAGAGATTGTTATTGGAAAAAAAAACTTTTCAATTAAATGTGTTTCATGGTTCCCCAAAAAAAAAAGGTCTATTTAGAAAGGGTTGATATTCCAGGATTCTTAGAAATGAGAGTTGACTGTAATTGTGTGTATACCAAGTGAAGTGCTTGGTTGTGGCGCAAACACGTCCGCACACGTTTGTGAATGTGGGTGGAGATCGCTCACCAGAACTGTCAACTTGTGCACCTCCTCGTGTTGGCCAACTTGCGTTGAGGCAGACACCGTAATCTCTACTTCTCCTTGCTCCACCGTTGGCGTCACTGGAATGTCAACCTGCTTCTGTTTCCCAGACGGCAGCTGTGGGTCACAAGTTGCCGTCAAGTCAGAGTAACAAACATGCCCTGTGGCAGCTACGTAAAAATTCACCCGCAAGATAACTTAAGGAATAACTGTTACTTAACATAAATATAAGGCTTGTTCCTAAAACTGTGTTGCACTCATTTGTGTATGGATTCTTTCGTGTTGAATTAGATTTTTAGGTTCAAACACACTTATATTTTTCTTTATAGTTTTTTTTTTCTTTATGTTGGGAGGTTATTAGGAAATGGCTTACATAAAGCTAATATTACATGCAAAACATTCCTCATGGACATTTGTTATGGTGATCTTGCTTACTAAGGCCACCCAGGTAAGTCATCAAAATTGAATACAAACATGCTGGTTCATGAAAATTAAAAATCTTCACATTCTTCTACCACAGCACAATCAACATGGAGGTTTTAACACTATCCATCCCATCTGGAAAATTATGGTCTCGTTAAGCATTGTGTGAAACGAAGGAACTGGTAAAGTGCAAGGTTGGTATGCTGACGTGCTGACAAATGAGCGAACTGCTGATATTTTGCTGGCTCAAATGTGACACTAAAAATTAACAGTGCCTCCAAGTGCATATGTAACGTGCGTGCTTGGAGATACTTTGTATTGTAAGTTGAAATTGTAAAGAAACTAACTGTCATGATAGTAATAAAAATAATCTTTCAATTAAGTGCAGTTTCAAAATTTTGGACAGTTGGGCCAGCTTTTTTGGTAGAGGAAATAACGTCAAACTGGTTTAATGAGCAATGATAATTAGTGAAACATGCAGTCTGAGAGAATACTTTAGTGTGGTGAGAAATGTGTGAACTGAACATGTGTGCGAGATGTGGAGGTGTAAGACAAGTCCATATTATGTCGAGGCCTGCCAGAGACCAAGAACAAGCCTGAAAAATCAAGGAAACTTCAAGGTCTCAACATCTGACTTGCCAAGAAACTGAGACAAGTTAAGCACGTGCAAAGTCGGTTATCATTTGCTCACCGATGTACTCTTAACATGAAAATAAATTAATATAATAATATTTTCCAGTATTCATTTTTAAAGACCTGTTGGTCTCTGAATATCTTATACACCAATACTGAAACACCGTGCAATGAAGCATTGAAAAATTTTTCCACTGACAGTCTCTTTTTATAAAAATACGGCAGAAATTCATATATTGCAATTTTTCCTACTGTAAATTCACCAAATCGTTTTAGCAGTTGTGTGTTAGTGATTTTGTGGAGATTTCACAGTCGTTTTACCATGCAACCAAATGTGTACAGCAGGTGCACTCACAAACATGCCCCACTAGGGATTTTAATAAAATTTGTGTCCATTATGTGTACCAAAAACATTGCAGTACTGTGAGGATTTTCTCGGGACTCTCCTGTCTCCTCACTGTCTACATTCCGCTGCTTCTCCACCCCCATCTCATCTCTTCCCGTCCATTTTTAGGCTGGCAGTAATGACAAGTCTGTCTGATTAGCACCATCCTCCTCTTGTCCATACATGACCCTGCCTCGGGCGGGAACACTGTGCAGCCAATTGTCCCGTGTCAGTCCCTCTACAAGGTCGCCTCTCAATGAAGAGCGGCACTCACATAAACAACATGGTGATGCTCGCCAGACTCGAGCCTGGCTCCGTAGCTGGTGACGATGCCGTCCTGCTCCACGTGCACGAACTTGTAGTGCGGGGAGCCGTGCAGTCGCAGGAACACCAAGGCCTCGTTGGGGTCGTTGTTGAGCAGCAGCACTCGCAGGCCAACCTGCTCCCCTCGGTGGCAGGACGACGGGCCTTCCAGGTGCATCATGAATGGCCTGGTGGTAGAAAACTGAAGAAATTTCAAAGTTAATCCAACAGTGCATGCGCTAACTCTACACGTCAGTTATTCATAAACCCCTACATTTTTAAACCTGTCCTGGCCTTGGACATTTTGACTGTGTAGAAGATCTACCCCCCTCAAGTTTTCAATGTTGTGTGGAAAACTAGAAATATTTTCAGGGTAGGTAATAATTTTATATTTAAAATAATATAATTTGTAAATCACTGTTTTATGCAGTTCCTTTTTCTGCTGTACGTGTTGAGCCAAAGCGACTATCAGTATTAAATAGCTATGTTCATTGCACTTTTTTTTAAATCTGTATTATTTAATGTCCATTATTTCCTTTCTAATTACTTAAATAATTTATTTCTAGCAATATTTTGTAAGCCTTGTAAGTTGATACCATGACACATTGATGGTTCCGCATGCGTTACAGAGCAACTAAGTATTTCAGTGTTACACCGTGTGCAATAATGGTACCGTATTGTGAAAGTACTGCATATCTGGAATGACAAAGCTAACTCCACATATGCATACTCTTTTGGAAATATCAAATTCTGAACATTTCGCTCTGTCACATGATTCAGTTGGTTTGAAGAGCCGAGTGACGGTAAGTAGGAATGCTGTTCTGTTCTTATGGATCATTGAGTAATGCTGACTTACCAGCTTCAGTAACCGACTCAAACTTAGGAACTTGCATACTGCATTATTACACTCTGGACCTGTTACCTGAACTGGTTCCTCGATGGCCGTGAAGCCGAGGGCTTTGCTGACGCTGAACCCAGAGAAGTAGTAGTCGTCCCCTACTGGTGGGATCTTCATGGTGAGGAACTCTTCACCGCCAAACTCCCCATTCATTTCTTGCCACCCCCAGTTGTTACCAACTGCATCATACAGGTCCTGTGGACATCCAATTGATATTTATATGTTCTGAAGGATTATAATATTTGTTCACAAATTATGTATAGAATTATGAATTTCTTCCCACAAAATATTTATTGCACTCTCAGCTTTATAAATTTTTTGCAAGAATATAGCCACAAATTACATATATATCGAGCTTCTAGAAGTTTAGTTTTATGCTCATAGAAATTGATGGTAATAATGTGTATTACAGAATTTGCTTCTGTTGCTTCATGGTTTGCGCATTTTATTTATTTATTTATTTTTCACAATTAAGTCACTCGCACGTTATTTACGTGTAACAGATGAAGGGAAATCTGTATTTAATTATTTTAAGGTGTGTAACTCATTCACTTATGGTTCGTACGTACTGTTGTATTGGGAGGTTTGGAGTGCAGGTCAGTATTCAGTATTTCGGGAGGCATTACGAAAAGTCACTACAATGACATGGCCTTCTTGGAGGCCACGCAGGGTTGTGAGATGATTGTTGTCGATGTTCAGCCAGGCAGTCCACAGGGACAATTTCAGGTAGGCACAGTACAGTATTGGCCCTGGAACTGGATAACTGGGAATGGATACCGTGATCTGAAGTCTGTTTGTGGCGCGGAAAGATTTGGGCGGCTTTCAACATCAAAGTATTGAGAGCCGACGAGGGCGAAGCGAGGTGAGTATGGAGCAGTACCGGAATGCAAGGGCGAGGGAAATCCCCGAGAAAACCCGCTGACCAGCGGCATCCTCCGGCACGATTCCCAAGCGAGAAAATCTAGGAGTGACCTCATAGGGGATTGAACCCAGTTTGCCTGGGTGGGAGGCGCTGACCACTACACCACCGCGGCCCCTTCCGTAGGTGGAGATGCCTGTGAAGATGGAGCAGCACTGGTCCAGCACCTGCAGCAAGGTACTCCAGGTGCAAGTGCCAGCAGTAACTGTGTTTAGCGTCAGCCAGAAGGCCAGATGGTGCTCCTCCACCAACCTCCTCTTGTGCCCATGGAAAGGAGATAGCAGCTGGGTCTTTTGAAGCAGCCAAAGTTCTCTTAGACCACGGCGGAACTGTCTAGAAACTCACTGCTAGTGGTAGTTGTGGTGACAGTCTAACTGTTGTGCAGTTGAAGAACTTTGCAATGTCCAGGCACACTCGGGAATGGCTGCAAGACACCTCCAGAGCGAAGTGATCAGCAGCAGTCTGTCCCTGCTAAAGCAGTCACATCTGCACATATGACCCTCCTCCTGTTCTAGTGATGCTGGTGAGGCACAGCTAAGAGTTCTGAAGATGGCACGAGGGACACGAACGAGCACCGTGTGACACTGCACCTCTTCAATTGTCGGTCATATCCCACTGGTTGTAAGCTACGGCCTTCAGCTTTACCTCTGCCTTCCTGGGGACAGCCTCCAGTGGACGACTACATTTCCAACACGCCAGACACAATCCCGGAAGAAATACTAGGTTAAGGATGCACAGTTCCCCAACCCCTTCCGCGAAGAGCGCACATCAGGTGAAGCACCAGACATTTTATTGAACGGATCTGAGGCTTAGCAGATTGACAGCCGACCAAGACCACGCCCTCGAGTTTAGCTGCACAAGTGATGAGACAGCGGTAGACAAAAATGCAATGCCTACTTTTCACAGCTTTTAAAGGAGCGGTGTGCTGCTCAGCAATACTGAACACCGCTTCAGGTGATCATGCTAAGCAACTACTACCGATGGCTCGTAGTGCTGCGAGCATACACACACTGCTGGCCCAGGCAAAGGATGACGGGAGATACAACAACCACACATGGATACGAGGCCGGCTGCTGCCACTGCAGCTCCACCACTGCCTGCCTCACCTTCCTACTGCCCAGGCAAAGGATGACGGGAGGTACAAGAACCACACATGGATACGAGGCCGGCTGCCGCCACTGCAGCTCCACCACTGCCTGCCTCACCTTCCTACTGCCCAGGCAAAGGATGACGGGAGGTACAAGAACCACACATGGATACGAGGCCGGCTGCCGCCACTGCAGCTCCACCACTGCCTGCCTCACCTTCCTACTGCCCAGGCAAAGGATGACGGGAGGTACAAGAACCACACATGGATACGAGGCCGGCTGCCGCCACTGCAGCTCCACCACTGCCTGCCTCACCTTCCTACTGCCCAGGCAAAGGATGACGGGAGGTACAAGAACCACACATGGATACGAGGCCGGCTGCCGCCACTGCAGCTCCACCACTGCCTGCCTCACCTTCCTACTGCCCAGGCAAAGGATGACGGGAGGTACAAGAACCACACATGGATACGAGGCCGGCTGCCGCCACTGCAGCTCCACCACTGCCTGCCTCACCTTCCTACTGCCCAGGCAAAGGATGACGGGAGGTACAAGAACCACACATGGATACGAGGCCGGCTGCCGCCACTGCAGCTCCACCACTGCCTGCCTCACCTTCCTACTGCCCAGGCAAAGGATGACGGGAGGTACAAGAACCACACATGGATACGAGGCCGGCTGCCGCCACTGCAGCTCCACCACTGCCTGCCTCACCTTCCTACTGCCCAGGCAAAGGATGACGGGAGGTACAAGAACCACACATGGATACGAGGCCGGCTGCCGCCACTGCAGCTCCACCACTGCCTGCCTCACCTTCCTACTGCCCAGGCTGGCTAGCAGTGACGTGATCTCACTGCTTCTGAGTCGCAGCGCTTACACGGCCTCTAAGGTAAGGGCGCTGGACTGCCAACGAGAGGAAGTTGAAACATGTCTTTCATTCTGATTAACCCAGGAACTGTCTACGTGAACTTTAGACTGAGAATGAATATGGAAAGCAAAGTTGAATACACAGCACAAATTACTTGTTCATTTGTGAACTCCATTTCACACAAAGCCGCTGGCAGAGTCAACTGGAAAGAAACTAGATATTTTGACGAACTGCAAAACATTTTAAAACTGAATGTAAAGCTTTTAAAAATTTAAATTCAAGTGCTTGGTTTAACTGATTAATAACGCTGGCTCAAAGAGAGTTGTTTTTAATCAAGTTTCCTTTCACTTATTGCACTCACTGTTAGAAAACTTCCAGATATAAGCCTAGCAACCGAGCCATTTAAGAAGGAGATACATATACTCATGCATTCTTAAACTTATAATCACGTGGATGTGCTACCACAATCTAAAGCTTCGTTAACCCTTAATAATTTTATCCAGGCTGTAATGCCACACCTTTTTAACTTTCTGTTTACTCTGTTCACGAATTATCAGAATTGTTTTAGCACATATTAGTGTAATTTAGACACAGAGATATTTTTTTAAAATTTAAGAGTATGATGTTTTCTATCAATCAGTTGTGGTGGTTTTACCAGTGGCAGTTTTCAGTTAGCTCATACTCCATACTTCATTCTGTCTGTTTTCTCTATCACTTGTTTGCGTAACTCTAGGTTAGCAGGTCGTGCAGTTTCTCGCCCAGTATGTGTTGTACTCACACTCGAGACGCTTCTCCTGGACATCATGTAGTGGTATCTGCCATCTTCTTCCTCACCTACAAAATGAGAATCTTATTAATTGTCTGAATCACATAAAATAAATACATTATTTTTATACCTATAAGGTTTTTAGGTACGTTAAAAATTTCTTTGCTGATAGAAAAAAATTAAATTTATTATAGATGTTAGGTGTACAACTGATAACTATTATAATTTATTTAGTTCAATTTCTAAAATTGCGATGGATTAAGTATTTTTGAGAGAGAGAACTGTTTTACCACAATTAACATAACACAAGTATAATGAAGGTTGAAAAAATGTTTTTTGTTAATTTGTAAATGTTGGCAGTTTGCACATAGGGTAGACTGCACAACTGCATGTTTGGAATAGGCAGCTTCATTTGAAAGCCAAAAGCTATTTTCAAGCTGCTTTTCTTAACTGCAACTCAAGAGTTAAAAATGCCCTCATCTTCATTTCAAGCTATGTACATTTCCCTTAGTTTGGGATCGCCTCCGTTACACTTTGCCGTAAGAAGCTATGCTATTCCCATTCATTCAAGGCAGAGGCAAAACAACTCAGGTGGAGCCATGGTAGTTAGAGGCAGCCAGATGTGCCAACTTTGCTGTGATACATTAAAATACTGTATTTACCTGAGCATAGAATAATCTGGGAAATAAGACAACTCCCCCTTGATTTCACAATTGTCTGGAAGAAAAATAAATAACCCCACATCTAATTTGGACACTTATTTTGTAGGATGTTTTATCTTAACATTTTCATATGCAACTCTCTATTCAGTTATGTCAAAGGCAAATAATAAATGAAATATGTTTTCAGCGAAGGAAGCAGTTGATACAGTATTTGCCAGCTGCAATTTTCTGACTTGGTGGCAAAATATTTTTTGTGAATAAAAAGGCTCTATAAAACTGTAATAATAATTAATTTTTAGTAATATACAGTTACCACACCTGAAGCGTATTAAAACCAAAGAAAGTCACGATTTCTTGGTTCAGCCGTATGTGTTTTCCAGTATGCAAAACAGCAGACTCTTATAAATTCTTTGACGTGCGTGCTCTGATAAAAACCTACATACTAACACTTTCTACTGCTCAAGAAAAATGTTGACCTCAGGTATCTTACGATGGTCACAAGACAACTGTTTTTTAGAAGTAAAACTTTGAATAAAATCCAGTTTTGTATTGACATAAATAAGTATAAATAAAACAGTAAATACCGGTGTTAAGTAGGTAGGAGTGGTGGTGGGTGGGTGGGTGTGTGTGTGCGTTTGCCACAACCCACCACTTCTCGTCCCACCTGCTACTCCATCACAGAGTCTAGCTTTCAAACTAGTATTTCGTGTTTCGCTAAGCCTTCTTTGAGATGTGTTAACCATTCAGCTTCAGCCGGTCAAACTGTGGCATTTATGTAAAAGAGTTTTGGCACTGCATCCAGCACAGAACTTCTTGTCCGCTCAGTCAATCAGCGGCGCTCCTCTCACCAGCTGGTGTCAGTAGCCAATCATGGCTGTGCGTGGTTGCCTAGTTCGCAGTGTCACAGCCGCCACAGCAAGCCAAGCAAAATATTTCTCAGATGTGATAAAAAAAAAATAGCGAAATATTTTATTTAAATCTAGTCACCTTTTTGCAAGGGGCTCATTTTGCTGAATAAGTAGGTGAAAATCATGTTCATCCGTTCCTGTTTTACAATATTAAGGAGAGTGCATGACAGCTGGCATAAACTAAGCTATTTTTTGTTATAGACGGTATTATTAGTTCTTCTCCCGACAGGAAATTATATTTCGTAAGTACATCTAAAAATCTGCTCATGTTGCTTTGAAAGCAGGCAAAAACGCAGTCTAGCTCACGCTCAGTCGACCAGATCATGTGTCGCACAGCTGCTCATTCCACCCGGTGTTGGTGTCTCCTCTGTCCCGTAGCCCCAGTACCACGGCGGGCTTTCAACATTCCTCGTTGTTTTCCAGTTGCTTGCGTGTAAAGTTTTCTTAGAAATTACGGCACTAAGTCAACCTTGCGCGAGCACCAGTAGTTGCAAAAAGAAGTGGCTCACAAACAAGGTTCAATCTATAATCTTAAGTGTGCATTTTTTCACTAAATTACTAAGCAAAGAATTTTGCTACAGGCATAAATTTTAAACAAAATTAACAGTTTAACGCCAAGACCGTGAGATGTCGGTAAACATACAGTACGACAAACTACGGCAGCTGTGTGCGAGAAAATAGGTTATATGGTTTCAACAAGTTCCAGCGCAAAATAGTTTCAAAGTGTTGGTTTTTTTTTATAAGAACTGAAATGACGGGAGGAAGTCTGAAATGAAAAGCAATTACATTACAACTACGTGAACAGGGAAGATGAAACATCGTTTATCAATTTCTCTTGCTGCTGTATTCAAACGTGATTTTATGTGTAGAATTGTAGTTTACATCTTTGGAATTCATATTACGTGACGCGTGTGTTAAGATGCGACGGACACTTTATAGATGTGGCAACAGGGCTCGGTGTAACTTGCAGGTAGGCTGGTACTCAGCGGCCAAGAAGTTCTGTGCTGGATGTAAAACATATCAAGCACGTCCAACTTACATCCTGTTTCATCAGACAGATCAGAGCAATCTTCGTACCCGTCGCATCTCTTCTGTGCCGAGAAGCAGCCTTCAGTGAAACATCTCATCAAACCTTCATCCTGGTCGCATTTATCTGAAACCACGAATGAACATATATTGAGTTAACTGCTGTGTTCTACTGTAAGGTAGAGCTGAAATATTTCCAGTCATTTCCTACGTAAGTAAACACTGTGAACGGCAGAAACTTCTCACCGCCTGAACCGGCCAGCCAAACTGTTTACATTGTGAAAGGAATGTAAGTGTAGATTTGTTAGTCTCTACATGTTGACGTAGTGAGTGAGCGATTGATTGATTTATTTATTGATCAATTGATTCTTTATTTGCTATATGACACATACAAAATGTAAGAGAAACTGATGTTGATATTTTGTGAGTTTGAATAGTATTTATTAGAGATCAAGACCCCATTCAGTACAAGTTCAACATAATGTCTTGTAGTAATACTTTGTAATATCAGTCCAAGCTACAGCAATTACATTTCCTTTGAAATAGTTGGTAATTTTAGAATTTTGTCACGTACTGTGTAACCATTTTTAACACGACGACATTACATTTTTCATAATGAACTACCTAGGCCAAGATTTAGGTGAACTATTTCTATTAACTTCTATCCTAATCAACCTCTATAAATAAATAACTTCTGTACAAGATTCCTTCCTGAAGCAGGGTCAAAGTGGTTGGCTAGAGGGGAGGGGGGTGTTTATGCTAAGTGTAGTCCGCTGCCTGTCCCGAGGGACTCGCATATCGTTCCCGAAGAGTGGATGTACCGAAATGAGATGGGGCTGAGCGTTGGCTAAGTGAATGAAAGGGAAGGACATTGGAGTGCCCCTACTACCCAAGAGAAATTCTATCTGCCTGTCAAAAAAGTTCCTGTCTTGCTGGACATGGAAGAGAACTGAGAGGTTCAGAGGAGAGAAGCTGGCAATTAACCACTGAGTCAAACCTTTGTTTGTCAGAATGAAAAATTAAGCTACGTATTACTAGAAATAGCAAATTGGCTCTGGCCAGAATTCCCTTCCCATTTGAAAAGCGAATAATAAGGTAAACTCAGTTGGAGCTGTTTTTAACTGGACAAATGATAACTCGTGCAACTTGCAGTAGTGTACTGATGTGATTTTCAGACTCTTACCATCGACTGCCGACTCTTGGAGGTGAGCATTTGTAAATACCACGACGTTGGCCAGCGTGAATGTCTGACGAGCATCCAGCGCGTCGTTCATGGTGACTAGGTACATGCTTTCATCTGGCAACAAGCCTTGTCTGGACTTCCTCGTAACTTTAGCCACAGGTCTGTAAAAAACAGATAGTAAACATCATTCATTGTGGACAAAAAGTCTCTTAAGAGAGGAGAATGAGGAGACAGTATTTGATAAAATGTATTTACTGAACCAGGTTTGGTTAAGTGTATTTTGTTACAATATCGGGCATTAAAGCTAAAATAGGCAGGACATAAAATATAACTTAACATCATATCTCGCTCATTAGTTTTTCAATTTTTTTGGGTCATTTACTGTTACACTAATGTTCATGAAATATGGTAATTTAATGTTATAATTCTTAAATTATTATAAAGTTGGGCACAAAATTTATGCCAGTGCGTGGAAATAAATTTATTTAAGTGTAAACAAAATTAATAAAGGAATGTATCTGTGAAATCAAATCATTCCAAGCCATTAGGACAGGGGCAAAAATTGTTATAGTACAAGTTAATAATGTGTATCAAAATTATTGGCACCACAAAATATAAACGGTTTACCACATTTTCTTGCATAGTTACAAGTTCGTTACCTTTTTTTATTTAATAACTGGTGAGTGATGACAATTGGTGACTGTCGTGTAGCAAAATTGGACAAACCTCGCCAACTTCAGAAAATACATTATGCAGTGTTTCGTGCCCTGTCAGTCCAGCAAACCTAAAACAATGCCTCTACTGCAGAGGGTGATAAAAAAATCTTTAAATTCTATAGGGTGGTTACCAATCATAAAGTTCACTTCTGTGGTTTCAGCATAAGCACTCGCAGATAAGGGTGGGCAAAGCTTCGAAAATTCTAAATCGAATCAAATATTTTTAATGTTACGCTTCGTATTCAAAATCAAATTTTTTTACTTCCAACTTTAAAGCAAAAAAGTGCTTTTGGGCAACTTAAATTATTTATTATTATTGGCTCAAAGAGCAAAAGAAGACAACGTGGGCTTAATAACATCAAAGATTTTATTCAACGTATGCCACACACATGGCTAGTGGATCATGAAAACGTAACCAACTCAACAGAATGCCCATAAATTAGTCCGAACTGCATTTCGGTGAACAATAATCGTGAGTATCTAGTTTCTCACAAGATAGCAAAATGGAATTATGGGGGGGGGGGGCCTTTTTATATTATGATACACTTCATTCGGCACCGCAGATTTTAATTGGTAATATAAGTCTATTTCTATCTTGTCAAACAGTGCTTTAATGCATTATGATGTGATAAATAGGAGATTAACCTGCAAGTTTTACAAACTTAACTGCTGTGAAATTGCACCCACTGCGATTCAAATCTCAGTAATGTAATTTTAAAAAACTACGCTTCACTTCAGACCATTTTGAGTGGCCTCAGACAACCCGTATAGCCATGAGTGTTCCATTGACTAAATCATAGAACAAGTTAATAAAGAAATGGAACAGTTGCCATGCGTATTTGTAGAAGACAATGAAGGAGATCAAACAAAATTTTAATAAACTGGACACCCCAAAACATTAATAATGTATACGTACGCAAAGTAATAGAACCATATTATATTGAATCACACAGTTTAGATACACCATTTAAATAAGAAGTACAAAGAATAACTACTGGGAGGTAAAAACATGAGCACTGCAATTAATTATTCTGTTTTGCACGTTTCACACTTTGCTGAAATAATTTTTAGTTTCTTATCTCGTATTTAAGTCAAGAAATATTCTGAAGTGGTGGAAAATGATTTTTAATTCTTTTACAATTGGTAATACTTTTAAATATTCCTTACACCGGCTTTAATTTTCAGTTTGTTACTTAGATTTGTTTAGCATGAAAGACAATGTGTGTACTTACATGGTAAAAAAAAATATAACAAATTTTGTTGTAAATCAGTGGAAAACATTTTTTTTATCTACCGTTTAACTAGTTTGTAAAAATGTTAGCCTATAAATTTACTAAATTTTAAAAAATTATAACTGGTGCAATGTGTGCTTGTCAACAAAACCCTTTAATTTTATATTCAATTCGAATTCGTGAATATTTTTAAAAATTTACTTCAAATTCGCTTTGAAATGAAATTTCGAGCTTCGCCCACCCACACTCACAGAAACCACCACGTAAAGTTTCCAAACCGACTTGTGGAAACCACACCATCAGCGCACACGAGCTAATTTGCATCTTACGCATGGCTGTAACCATACCTACTGAAGTTTCCAAACCGACTCGTGGAAACCACACCATCAGCGCACACGAGCTAATTTGCATCTTACGCATGGCTGTAACCATACCTACTGAAGTTTCCAAACCGACTCGTGGAAACCACACCATCAGCGCACACGAGCTAATTTGCATCTTACGCATGGCTGTAACCATACCTACTGAAGTTTCCAAACCGACTCGTGGAAACCACACCATCAGCGCACACGAGCTAGTTTGCATCTTACGCATGGCTGTAACCATACCTACTGAAGTTTCCAAACCGACTCGTGGAAACCACACCATCAGCGCACACGAGCTAATTTGCATCTTACGCACGGCTGTAACCATACCTACTGAAGTTTTCAAACTTGAAGAAACTGTCGACGACTCTCGACTTGCTGACGTCGTTCCCCGCCTGCATCGAGTACACCGCTGCCCTCTGGGAGTTGATGCCCATGAACGAGCCCGCGTCGGCTGGCATGATGGCTTGCGCCGTCTTCATCGTGTGGTCTTTGCCTTGGTTCACCACCACGGAACACTGCGGTGACATATCACGCTTAATATAACAAGCGAACAAAAACTATCGTGTGTTTGCAACGATGCTGTATGGAAAAATTTACAAACTTCAGTTGTGGGTCATATTTTAAAAATTTCAGAGAGTGCTGGGAACAGTATGAATGTTTCATTAACCAAATTTTATTATAAGGTTTGAATTTTTAAATATAAATGTTTAACAAACTGTGTATTTTTTAATTGTTTCAGAAAGCAAGATACCTCGTAACCTTGGAATCCTTCGACGGGCAAGAACAGCTTGTCTGACAGGAGATCCCCGTGAGCGGTGACGTGGTAGACCAGCAGCGTAAAGCCAGGAGCCATCCTCCTGGCCACGGGAACCACGAAGGTTGTGGTCGTGCCTACCGTGTACTGGACCGTCTGCTGGCCCGCGTACAGGAGCAGGCCCTTCGACATCACCTGGACGGTCGCACAAATAACTGCAATATGTTCTGCTTTTCAGTTGGACGTAAAACAAACTTAAGCTAAGCCATTTGACAGAAAACTATTAAGACTGAAAAAAGCAATTCCACAAGCCATACACAGTAAGATNAAACTTAAGCTAAGCCATTTGACAGAAAACTATTAAGACTGAAAAAAGCAATTCCACAAGCCATACACAGTAAGAAACAATTTTTGTTGCATAGTTCTAAACTTCAAATATATGAATCAGAAAAATAATTCTAAAATGTTTTTAAAATAACATTAAAATATTACCAATTAATTTTTTTTTAGGGGGGGGGGATGGTGGTTTTGTTTAACTAAATGGTATTTTTTAATTTTTTAAATCAAAATTAGTTAGTTTAAATTTTGCGAAACCATTATGGTGCATCATGGGCATGGCACCTCATAAAATTATAGATTTACTGTCATAAAATAACAATGGCAATTTTTGAAATTTTGTCCTTAAATATTAACTTTATGCTATTATAATATGTATTATAAAAGTCTTTACTCTAATTTTATTTTGAAGTAAAATAATTTTTGGAGATAAGGTTTTTTTTATCCTCCCATTGCTTATGATGACTTTTTATGTATTGCCATAAC
The DNA here is from genome assembly GCA_002778355.1 of Clitarchus hookeri. Classification (NCBI taxonomy): domain Eukaryota; kingdom Metazoa; phylum Arthropoda; class Insecta; order Phasmatodea; family Phasmatidae; genus Clitarchus; species Clitarchus hookeri. Next base: position 245,653 of record NQII01000354.1, read on the forward strand.
TGAATAATATTTTTTGTATGCTGTTCGTGGTGAACTGAGCAATTTTCAAAGTCGTTCTTGAAACCCACTTAAGTGTGCATTGTGCATTCTTCTACTGTATGTAAAACTAGCATTGCTGAGGGCATAATCACTTTATTCATGGATTGGTCAAGTGAAACTGTGAAATTATTAAAAATGTAAATGTTTTACGAATTTGGCAATTCTTAACACTTTGAAAGAATTAAAGAAACACAGAGAAAATGAAATAATTTCGGTTATCACAACTGTTTACCTTACGCTCGTTATTCAACGTTAGGAAATGGAACTATGTACTTCCCTCTGTCATAAACTTTACCGGGTGCAAGCCGAGCATTGTGCCCGTTAAAATGCATGCAAGTAGGGGCAGCGACATTTTTCAAAGTGTGATATCAAAAATGCTCAAATAACCGTGTACCGCCTATACGCTATACTCTTGGTGTTACTCTCAGCTTATTGAATATTTAGTTCCCAATACTGTTCTGCAAATTAACTATTTTGTGCAGTCTCACAACGGTGGGTTTTCGCAACCGTTGCCCCTGGATAAGTAATGTTATTGTTGCTAAGGATGCAGCGCACAGTGGTGTGTGGGGGTGGAAATTTTATCTTTGTAGGACAGTCACATTGAGAAATTATGGTGCGGGCCACAAGTTACCGGAGAACACTTTAATAGCATTACCAGGTAGTGAAATTCCGAAAGGTGGAAGTTTGCCTTGACGTGGAAAACTGCAAACTCTTGAGGTTGAGGGAGTGGCGTGCTGGTTCGCACGCTCAGATACTTGTTGCGGGGGGAGAAGTGCTTGGCGACGGTGAGCCGCGCCTTGGAGGAATTGCCGCGATCGTCCTCGTAGTGCGCGGTCAGGAGAAGCTCGGTGGCGCCAGCCGGCACGTCGATCCTGTAGTGCAAAAGGCCTTCCTGTAGATAGCGCTGCAACGTGGGGTTGTCCTCCGCGCTCAGCTCGGGCAAGTCCGCGTCGTGCTGCGCGGCATGCACGACGGGCAGTTGCGTGCTGCCCCCACCCTCCAGCAGGGCCGTGGTGAGGACCGTCAGCTTCGAACTGGCAAGCTTCTCCTCCGAGAGGCGCTCATCGTCGTTGTAGCTCAC
>NQII01000354.1:247805-259538 GCA_002778355.1 Clitarchus hookeri
AGGCTGAGGCACCCCCCCCCCTCCTAGGGTGACGGTGAAGCAGTGATCGCCACTTGCATGGTGTTTCTCCCGCGGAGCTGGCTTTGGCCACTTCTATAATCGAGCGTTGAGCCTTGGGTGGTGCGCTTACGAGCGATGGGCGAGTTGGTACCATTGTAGAGGTATAAGTGAGTGTGATGTTAAGGGGTCTGACTACCCTTGTAACGTCTGCTGGCCGGACGAAGGTTGGAGTCTTCTTCGGCGTTGTAGGTGGCAGCGGAGATACTGCTCCTGGCACGTGCCAGAGGAGCTTCGAGGTGCAACTTGACGAGTTGGTGGTAGACCCTCTCTGACATGCAGTCTCCTCTATGCTTTTATATGCTCGTAAATAAATGATTGATTAGAAAATTTAGGAACTAAAATCTAGTGAAAGACTTGAAACAGCAAAACTGTTGTAAGTAGTTGGCAGATGCAGAGTTACTCACGTGACCTTCTAAAGGTATCCCTGGTTTGAAGAACTGCGGCCTGGGCCCAAGGAACTGCACTTTGACAGAGCTGGTGACTATCCTGGTGTGGCTGAACCCTGTCGAGGTCTCCCCGTAGTGGTAGTCCGTGATGCTCGCTTCCAGCCGCAGTTCCACTCCACTCAGGGTTGTCATGGCAGCTCTTATGGTTTCCATGGGCACCACCAGTTCATGGCTACCATTTCTCTGCACGTCATGAATCACATCCACTATGTCAAACACACTTCGCACACAGACAACTTTCACACCCTACCCTCTCTGCTTAGAGTTATGAATCACAGGTACAAAACATTTAATAAGATTCTGAATCCCAGGGATGAACAAAATAAAGGGGTAAAGACCACTGTTCCTCCTATCTCTTAATTACTTGTCCTTTGGCACCTATGCAGAATATTAACCTAAGATGCAGTTGTGAACAGTACACACTTGTTCAGGCCAACAGTCCATGGGACGTGTTGTGTGGTGTGTTTCATAATTCAGTGGGCAAACTCCCAAAGGTGGCAGCGGGGAGCAAAATAGGAATTTTTTATTCAGAACTTCATAACCACGTGTCCATAAATACAAGTATTTGTTATCAGAATGCATTTAAAAAAATGGGTTATGCAGTTATGCAGCACCTGCAAACGATGTTCACCGTCGTGCAGGAGTCTTGGCTGCAGCCTTTGCAGGCAGTACAACAAAAATGTTCATCCACTGAATGCACATGCATCACCATAAAAATGTTACACCATCTGTAAAGATTATTTGGTAACCATGGAAGTTGGTAAAAAGGATTACTGTTGGATCATATGCAAACAATCAAGTTTCGGGTGGTAATGCATGCATTTATATGAGGGTGCTGTTGTGATTTCTCGTATGATGTACATAATGTGCACATCATGTGCATGATGTGACATGATACTTGCTAGGCGTCAATGTGTGACCTGTTGTTGGAAAGACACACACGACAGCTGCATGAACAATTGGTGGAATTTGAAGCAGGCTGCATATACAGTATGCCAAATTACTAGACACCTGAAAAAAATACGTGTTATTCTTTTTTTTGTGTGTGTAATTTTTGTCAAAAATAGCAGTTATTTTTTTTTATAAAAAAATGCAGGTTCTGCATGGGATTGCTCCAATTTTCCATGTCCTCTTTATAAAGACATACATAAATTGAGAAATGTCACTTTATTCGTAAAACCTGAAATTGGCAATGCTATTCCTATTGAAAAGCGGTGTTTTTTTTTAACAATTGTCATTTCCTTACAAAAATACCTAACTCCCATATAAATATACAGCCACGTTTTGAAGACAAAACCACTAGTTTTCTGTTACCAAAAGACAACATTGAAAACAATTTCACATTTTCTTACTTAAGATTTTGTATTCTGCCTGACACCTGAAACGGTTGCAATGCACTGTCAAGGGCATTCTGTTTCATGAAGAGACTTATGTAAAGATATTATACAATTATAAAAGGGCTGTTTAAAAAATAATAATAAAAGTGCCTTGTACAAAAAGAAAAAGAATCTTAGAGAAATCTACCTTTATGTTTTTGAACAATCTGAACTTTCAACAACGGATAATTTCGTTATGCCCGCTTACAAAACTTTCGTTTGTTCAAAACGTGTAATTTTATACCGCACATATTTACAGAGAATATGTATGATAAAAATACAGTTGGCTGAAAGAATACAAGATTAAACTACGTGACAATTCACTTTACAAATATGTTCTATATAAGTAAATGCATATAAACACATTTTTGACCACCGCGCCGATTTGAAAAATATAAATAATTGTTGGATAAAACGTGACCATGCTACGAATCATAGAACAGCCTACGAATGTAAACAAATTGAGCGAGCTAGTTGCATAGAACAGGTAGTTGGCGTGAATTCCATAGATAATGTGATGCTTGGTAGACGTGAACAGACATCGGCGGGGTTTCCTAGTGAGCAAATACAAATTTTGCAGGGCCGTGCACTAGAATGTTCACTCAAAGTAACTCCTCATCGCTTGCGCTCATTTTATTTATGGCCATAAACACACGTTATGGAAGGTAAAACATGTTTTCGTTTATGGTGATAAATCGAAGAAATCTACTGGCCAACTCTGCATGCATTCGTTTTCGAAAATGCAAAAACACATAAAATACATCGTAAGACAATAAAACAATAATTCGCGTAAATACTACAGGGTTTTGTACAATTCGTGAATTACAACCAAAATTCTCAAAAATTGTAATTTTTCGTTTTATATGTAAAAATTCAAGTTTATAGCATTTGCTAAATTTTCCTGTTTCTACAGCAATGATGAAAATTTCATCTTAACTCGTGCGCTAATTTACGTTGAGATTTGCTGACAAATATTCTCTAATCGCGTGTATTATGTGGTCGTCAAGGCCTTGCAATAATTCCTGCTACCTTAACAGTAACACTTTTGTTTGGTGATTATTATATTTTTGAACTGTGTATGTAAAAAAAAAAAATGATGGAACGGATGTGTCGTTAAAAGAAAGCTACAAAATGTGATCTACTAATTATTTACATTTAGGCATTCGAAATTTTTAACATGCAAAAATAACTAATTGCTGCAACGAAGACGGCGGACGTTTGGTGAACAGTGCGACGAGTATCTCTAACCTCAACCACAAAACGTGATATAAACATTCATTGCATGTCGGTGTGCACTTTTTTTTTTTGCCATATTTAGTTAGCAAAGCAACCAAACAGATCATTTTGTAACACTCATTACGCGAATATTGTTTTAGTTGCAAGTAAAGGTCGGTGTAAATTTTCAAAATAGCTACGGGAAAAATCGCATTATACGAACTAAAATTCTAAAATTAGCGTTATTTTTCGTCTTATCGCAAATGCTACTTTTTTCATGACTTTACAATACTCATTATTTGAGCCGTACAAACTTCGCACTCAAATTGCGTCGGTAGCGATGGACACGTGACATGACAAGCCAGCTGTGGAAGACTTCGGCACTGCCCAGGAGGAAAGTCCGTTTGATTATCGGGCAAGGTAGGTACAAACAGAGCCAACAGCATATTTGTCCGCCATCCAGTGACATGTAGCAGCTTCACTAGAACACAGTACTTCTACCAGAAGCACGTCAAGCAAATCTGCTATCCATTAACACCTCAACACTGTGGCAATCCTGTAGTGGCGAGATCAGAAAGCAAAATGGGATCACTAATAATGTCAAATTAGTAATATTTTGTACTGGTATGGTAAGAATGTTGTGTAAAATATACGGATAGGAAAAAATTTGTATGTAAATACTGATGTTATTAATTGCAAAAATAAAATCTGGGAAGAGGCTCTTCATCAAGCACCAGGAGCGCCATATTCTCTACAATACCTTGAAACCGTCCCCCTTAAGACCCCCGTCTACCTGTAACTTTTTCCCACGTTTAGGCCGAGAAGCGCGGGAGCGATAAGGGCGACACTGCCACGCGCATCAAGTACGCCATCGCTGCTAAGCGCAAGGTTCTGAACTGGCGGGCAGTGTTCTCGTCGTGCTGCGTGTACCTATGGGACTTTCAGCGGTGACCATATTATTTTATTAGTGGGAAGTCTTTAGGAAGGTTCAGTGCAGGCCCCTATAGTAGTTTTGTATGTATCTGATGCGTGCATTTTGAGCTACAGCGCCTTGGAAAGGCCGTTTTTAGCGGTTTTGGAGTACTCTGAATTGATGTTTCTAACGTACGTGATATTTTGAAAGTACTTAACAGCTCTCGTCTGAAGTGTGTGTTCTTTTCGTAGATCAGCACGTTGGACGCACGCTTAATAGTTTCGTTGAAAAACGTGTATTTGGAACACTCTGCAACGCAGTTCAAGCGCCAGGTAGACGGGCGCCTTAACCAAGAAAGGTTGCGTCACCTCCGAGAGGCATGCTACATACTGATGACTACAGTCTATAGCGACTACTAAATTTTTTTCTTTAGTAACAGATGGCTACTGCACTAAAGTTTGGAGGACCTCAAGAACGCCGGAAGAACAGGTTGAATAATATGCTGGACATACGCAAAACTAGTCAATATTCCTTCTACAAACATCTAAGGTATGCAAAGTTATAAACTATGGCACACTGGCAGGCGAAGTTCTCTGAGGCTCATAGGCTATTCGCGGTAAAGTGAACACTTTTGAATGCCCTCTCATTTAGAATAATAGTCAATAAATACATTTTATTTTAGCTTTAAACGTTAACTTCCGAGTGCGGTGAAGTATACAGACTTTGCTTATTTCTTANGCCATGTCGTCTGCGAAAGCGAGGCATCTGACCTCAAATTTCTTCTGGCCTCTCCCAAAGGTCAGACCCTGGATTCAGAGTTGTTTCAGTTCTTTCTCCCACTCTTTTACGATTTTGTCAAGGACTAGGTTGAATAGGATCGGGGAGAGTCCGTCGCCTTGTCTGACACCTGTTTTGATTTTAAATTCTTTCGACAACTCGCCCAAAAATTTAACTCTGGACGTTGTGTCGGTTAACGTCTGTTCGATTAGAGCTCTTGTGTTTGCATCTATTCCCAGTTCTTTTAGTATTTGGAATAGCGTGTGTCTATCGATGGAGTCTTAAGCTTTTGTGAAATCGATAAAACTGATGACTGTGTTCTTGTTTCTGAGTGTTCGGTTCCTTAGGATCGATTTCANAAATCGATAAAACTGATGACTGTGTTCTTGTTTCTGAGTGTTCGGTTCCTTAGGATCGATTTCAGGTTGTGTATTCGTTTTATATGTAAAAATTAAAGTTTATAGCATTTGCTAAATTTTCTTGTTTCTACAGCAATGATGAAAATTTCATCTTAACTCGTGCGCTAATTTACGTTGAGATTTGCTGTCAAATATTCTCTAATCGCGTGTATTATGTGGTCGTCAAGGCCTTGCAATAATTCCTGCTACCTTAACAGTAACACTTTTGTTTGGTGATTATTATATTTTTGAACTCTGTATGTAAAAAAAAAAAATGATGGAACGGATGTGTCGTTAAAAGAAAGCTACAAAATGTGATCTACTAATTATTTACATTTAGGCATTCGAAATTTTTAACATGCAAAAATAGCTAATTGCTGCAACGAAGACTGTGAACAGTGCGACGAGTATATCTAACCTCAACCACAAAACGTGATATAAACATTCATTGCATGTCGGTGTGCACTTTTTTTTTTTTGCCATATTTAGTTAGCAAAGCAACCAAACAGATAAATTTGTAATACTCATTCCGCGAATATTGTTTTAGTTGCAAGTAAAGGTCGGTGTAAATTTTCAAAATAGCTACGGGAAAAATTGCTTTATACGAACTAAAATTCTAAAATTAGCGTTATTTTTCGTCTTATCGCAAATGCTACTTTTTTCATGTCTTTACAAATTACTCACTATTTGGGCGGTACGAACTTCGCACTCAAATTGCGTCGGTAGCGATGGACACGTGACATGACAAATCAGCTGTGGAAGACTTCGGCACTGCCCAGGAGGAAAGTCCGTTTGATTATCAGGCAAGGTAGGTACAAACAGAGCCAACAGCATATTTGTCCGCCATCCAGTGACATGTGGCAGCTTCACTAGAACACAGTACTTCTACCAGAAGCACGTCAAGCAAATCTGCTATCCTGATGACCTTGCTCCATTAAAACCTCAACATTGTGGTAATCCTGTAGTGGCGAGATCAGGAAGCAAAATGGGATCACTAATAATGTTAAATTAGTAATATTTGTACTGGTGTGGTAATAATGGTGTGTAAAATATACGGATAGGAAACAATTTGTATATAAATACTGATGTTATTAATTGCAAAACTAAAATCTGGGAAGGGGCTCTTCATCAAGCACCAGGAGCGCCATATTCTCTACAAGACCTTGAAACTGTCCCCCTTAAGGCCCCCGTCTACCTGTAACTTTTTCCCACGTTTAGGCCGAGAAGCGCGGGAGCGATAAGGGCGACACTGCCACGCGCATCAAGTACGCCATCGTCGCTAAGCGCAAGGCTCTGAACTGGCGTGCAGTGTTCTCGTCGTGCTGCGTGTACCTATGGGACTTTCAGCGGTGACCATATTATTTTATTAGTGGGAAGTCTTTAGGAAGGTTCAGTGCAGGCCCCTATAGTAGTTTTGTATGTATCTGATGCGTGCATTTTGAGCTACAGCGCCTTGGAAAGGCCGTTTTTAGCGGTTTTGGAGTACTCTGAATTGATGTTTCTAACGTACGTGATATTTTGAAAGTACTTAACAGCTCTCGTCTGAAGTGTGTGTTCTTTTCGTAGATCAGCACGTTGGACGCACGCTTAATAGTTTCGTTGAAAAACGTGTATTTGGAACACTCTGCAACGCAGTTCAAGCGCCAGGTAGACGGGCGCCTTAACCAAGAAAGGTTGCGTCACCTCCGAGAGGCATGCTACATACTGATGACTACAGTCTATAGCGACTACTAAATTTTTTTCTTTAGTAACAGATGGCTACTGCACTAAAGTTTGGAGGACCTCAAGAACGCCGGAAGAACAGGTTGAATAATATGCTGGACATACGCAAAACTAGTCAATATTCCTTCTACAAACATCTAAGGTATGCAAAGTTATAAACTATGGCACACTGACAGGCGAAGTTCTCTGAGGCTCATAGGCTATTCGCGGTAAAGTGAACACTTTTGAATGCCCTCTCATTTAGAATAATAGCCAATAAATACATTTGATTTTAGCTTTAAACGTTAACTTCCGAGTGCGGTGAAGTATACAGACTTTGCTTATTTCTTATGTGGATATATTAATTTTTAGAAGTAGCTAAACGATAAAAAAATGACTAAAAGAAAAAAGTAACTAGGGCCTCAAAAGTGTTCACTTTACCATGAACAGCCTATACCATATAAGAATCTCCACAAACTCCTGCNATTTTTAGAAGTAGCTAAACGATAAAAAAATGACTAAAAGAAAAAAGTAACTAGGGCCTCAAAAGTGTTCACTTTACCATGAACAGCCTATACCATATANATAAATACATTTTATTTTAGCTTTAAACGTTAACTTCCGAGTGCGGTGAAGTATACAGACTTTGCTTATTTCTTACGTGGATATATTAATTTTTAAAAGTAGCTAAACGATAAAAAAAATGACTAAAAGAAAAAAGTAACTAGGGCCTCAAAAGTGTTCACTTTACCATGAACAGCCTATACCATATANAAAAAAATGACTAAAAGAAAAAAGTAACTAGGGCCTCAAAAGTGTTCACTTTACCATGAACAGCCTATACCATATAAGAATCTCCACAAACTCCTGCTGGAAGGAAGCTGAAGACCTATGGGAATGTACAGCGAAATGTCAATTCCTATAAACACCACAACATTACTGAAGCCCAGAAGCGAAAATAACAATCTTGGCAATGATCATGAAAGCTTGCAGTCTTCTATGCATTCCCTATATCTTTGTTCTTTGTATGCGTGACCGCACGACATTAATCCCAAACATCAACACTGTAAAATAAGTGGGATTGGGTCACTGCAGTTATAAGTGCATTTTAAACAACTTTGACAATGCATTGGTGATTCCTGCTCTGCCCTTCGGCACAGGGTTTTTGCTACCAGTGTGATATTCTGGGAACCATTGGATATGACCATCATTCGCCACTGGCAGTGGTATGTCGAAGACGTCCTACGGCCTCATGTGCTATCTTCCCTGGCTGAGTGCCCAGGATCCATTCTCCAGCGACATAAGGATCCCCCGCATACAACTATGGTTTCCCAGGAGTGTTTACATAATATTTCGATCCTTCAGTGGCCTGCACGTCTACCTGATTTGTTGCCCACCGAACGTGACGCGATAAGACGCCGGCTTCTTCCGTGTCGGAGTGCTCGTGATCTGAAGCAATTCTGCATCAACTGTGGGCAAGTCTGCTGCAGGATAACATAAGACGTGTTTATAATTCCATGTGTGGTGTAGTATCTGCACATGTATCTAGACGTGAAAGAGTCTGACGAGAAAATAAAACTGTCCNTATAATTCCATGTGTGGTGTAGTATCTGCACATGTATCTAGACGTGAAAGAGTCTGACGAGAAAATAAAACTGTCCTTCTTTGCCATTTTAATCACTTTCCCCCTTTGTACTCTCAAACTAATACAATTTCTTTTGAATCCAACTGTTCCTGCTTGATGCGCTAATTTTTTATGTGGATGATTGTAGTGCCACTGCAGGAAGGGTATATAACTGGAGTTGGTGAACACCGCTTCAGTCCGCAAACATTAACATTTTGCATCTGTGTTCGGTTGTAATGTAGCGATACACGTGGGCGGAACAGCCCAATGTGCATATAGCNACATTAACATTTTGCATCTGTGTTCGGTTGTAATGTAGCGATACACGTGGGCGGAACAGCCCAATGTGCATATAGCATGTAAAGTGCAAGCAAAATAAATCGCATAGCTGCACAGCATCCGAACACAGAGCTGTATCCTTGCCAGAAGTTGCTTCATCCCGTACATGTGTTGCAGTCGATTGACGTCACCGAGAAACTGATACTGATTAGATGTGTGTCAAACTGTGAACACTCATTTACTTTTGCATTATACTCGGCGTCTCACTACAAGGTATTTTGTGTTTGGTGTAAGAAGAACTTATACAGAATGTCGTTGCAAAGTGTGCATGCCCCTTTTCTCTAGGTTTTTATAAAGTGGCAGGGGTTAGGAAATTGAGTGAAGAGATTTGGGCTGCTCTTAACATCGACGTCTTAAGAGTCGATGACGGTGGAGCGAGATGAGGTATGGAGCAACGCCGGAATGAAAGGGCGAGGAAAACGGGGGATCCCCAAGAAAACCTCGCTGACCAGTGGCATCGTCCAGCACGATTTCCACAAGCAAAAATTTGGGAGTGACCCCGCCCGGAATCGAACCCGGTTCGCCGATGTGGAAGGTGAGTAGTCTAACCACTACACCACCTGGGGGATTGAGAATGACCCGTCGCTCATGCCATCGGTGTGGCATGAACAACGCCTACTTGAATTTCATTAACAAAGGTACAAACCCTCAAAGTGGGAGTGAGCGAAGAGTTTTGGGGAGGTCTTGAGAGCTGATAGGGGTGAAGCGAAGTGAGTATGGAGCAGCGCCGGGATGCAAGGGCGGGATATCCCCGAGAAAACTCGCCGACCAGCGGCATCGTCCAGCACGATTCACGCATACGAAACCCAGGAGCAACCTGGCCAGGAATTGAGCCTGGGATATGAGCGCTTTAGCCACTACGTCACCGCGGCTCCCTCAAGCTGAATATTATCGCCCTAGAGGTCAATACTGTCGGAAGTACCTGCAAAAATGTGTCCGTAAACTCTGTTTCCGAACTTTTGTAATTCATTGACGAAGCATGCTTCGCACGGAATAGAATAACCAGTTACCAGTGGCTACCAGAAAACCGTNACTTTTGTAATTCATTGACGAAGCATGCTTCGCACGGAATAGAATAACCAGTTACCAGTGGCTACCAGAAAACCGCAACACACCCCACGTTCATTATTTATTACAGCAGAAACAACGAATGTAACACTTGCATTACTTCCGTCCCGCCTGCAAGAGCTGAAGCCGACATGCTGAAGCTTGCCTATGGCTGCATATTTACAGGCACTGCGCAACACAATCTGACATAACGCCTGCAAGNATTATCGCCCTAGAGGTCAATACTGTCGGAAGTACCTGCAAAAATGTGTCCGTAAACTCTGTTTCCGAACTTTTGTAATTCATTGACGAAGCATGCTTCGCACGGAATAGAATAACCAGTTACCAGTGGCTACCAGAAAACCGTAACACACCCCACGTTCATTATTTATTACAGCAGAAACAAAGAATGTAACACTTGCATTACTTCCGTCCCGCCTGCAAGAGCTGAAACCAACATGCTGAAGCTTGCCTATGGCTGCATATTTACAGGCACTGCGCAACACAATCTGACATAACGCCTGCATTTTCGGACATAGGTCCATGAACAGGATTTACTTAATTGTCTTGCCGTCTACAGGCCANATGAACAGGATTTACTTAATTGTCTTGCCGTCTACAGGCCATACAGTTTTTCCCCCCACCAAATACAGAAGCATCCTAAATAATTTGCTTTGATATGTTAGAATATGGTAAACAAGTAAAGAGGAGTTCATGTTGCTCCCACCTGCCTTGTACGGTTTCTGTTGGTTCGTAACTCGTGGATCAGGCACATTGCTGCCTACTGCCTCTAATATTTAAAGGGGCCGCGGTGGCTGAGTGGTTAGACTGCTCACCTCCCACCAAGGCGAACCGGGCTCAATCCCGTGCCGGGTCACTCCCGGATTTTCGCACGTGGGAATCGTGCCAGACGATGCCACTGGTCGGCGGGTTTTCTAAGGGACTTCCCGTTTCCCCCGCCCTTACATTCCGGCGCCGCTCCATTCTCACCTCAATCACCCTCATCGGCTCTGAAGACATCGCTGTTAAGAGCCGTTCAAATCTCTTCACTCACTCCAATATTTAAAATGAAGATTTCTTCACAGACAAGGATTCTCCGAGGCCACGATCAATGTGGCATCATGTTAGTGTGGCGAGAATGCGGCATACATAAATTATGGCTGATGATACCGCCCACAATGGAACTTAAAATTTGTACACTATGTCAGTGCCCTATTGGTTTGGGGCTTCTAAAATCAGGAGATCTATACTCATTTAGACTCCCTCTGCACAGAGATGAAACTTAAAGCACAATAAAATTGAACGATCTAGCACAACCAGCGGTCACTGTGACTGGAGTCGTTAAGGGGCATATCTTAAAGAATCTGGCCATTAGGAAGCATTGCGACGGGGATGGGTAATAGCATAAATAAGCTTCGCGCATGTTACTTCCCTCGTGCGTCAGCAAACGAGTTCAAGTACTGTGGCCACACGGGTGCGCCTGGGACAGGCAAGTTTATTAATTTAAAATTGTGTTCTTTGAAATTTGTTTATTACTCTCGAATCTCAGCGAGCCGAAAACCAACCTATCCTGGATGAGATACACTAGGGAATTTTTAAGACTGATTTGTCCATCGTGCCAGCACTGTCGACGGGTGACCACTGAGTAGACTTTCGGCTACACGTCTCTCAACCTCCCTCACAACAGATTGACTCCACAGGCCGGCGGCGGGTAGGAACTCCCCTGGACACAGAAAGCCAGCGGTGCTTTGGCGTATACCCGGTTGCAGATCTCCAAGGGGCTTCGATTTAGCCTGTAAGTTTTTTTGTGGCTCTCAAGAGGAGCCCCCCCCCCCCC